>OX459097.1:14143709-14431209 GCA_949775045.1 Metridium senile | reverse complement strand
TATGATACTGCTAAAGAGTATTTAGACAAAAGTCTACGTATTGCTAAAGACAGTGACATTGAAATCTTTTATGATTGTAACCGTCACTTGGCTGATCTCTACCACGGTTTGTCTCAATATGCCAAGTCACTGGATTGTTGTAAAGAAACTTTGAAATTTGCTAAGGAGATCAGCTCTGAAAAGGAGGGATATACCTACGATCGCATGGGTAAGGCATTGGCCTCTTTGGATAGAATGGAGGAAGCAATTGATTGCTACAATAAAGTGCTTAAGCTCGCTCAAGAAAGTGGGGATAAAGATAAAGAAAAGAAAGCCTATAACGATTTAGGTTCTTGTTATATTAATCTGGGACATTACGACAAGGCAAAAAGTTGTGTTGAGAAAGTTATAGAAATAGCTAAAGAAATAGGACACACACGCCATGAATTGATCGCTTATAAAAACATGTTTCACTTATGTTCTGAACAAGGCAACCCAAAGCAAGCTATTGAAAGCCATCGGAAGTATTTGGAAGTTAAAAATAAGGTTGGTGGTGAGGAAAAAGAAGAAGATGCGCTAGGATATAGGGATTTGGGTAACGCATTCACAACAGTTGGAATGTATGGTGAAGCCCTGAAATATTATGAGAAATCTAATGAACGCCATTCTATATCACGTTCGAACATTGGCGTCGTTTATGGCTCTTGTGGAGAGCAATACAAGGCCATTCAATGTTTTCAAAAACAACTAGATACTGCTATGAAAGAGGGCAAAGTAAATATGGAGATATATGCGTATTTCAACCTTGCAGCTGCATACAAAAAATTAAACTGGAATAAACTTGCAATGGAATGTCAACTAAAATTCATTATTCTTGCTGTCCAAACGGGCGACAAATGTGGAGAGATTGTATACTATCAAGAGTTAGGTGATTTTCTTCTTGAACACGGGAAATTAAATGAAGCCATCAAATGTCACACAAAGGCCTTGAAGATGGCCACAAAGTTTCATAAAACTATTTTCGTGCGATTTGGCTCCGGGAAACTAGCAGAAATATACCTAAAACTTGGTAAACATGATGAGGCTATCACGTTTTTTAAAAGCAGTTTAACAATAGCTGTTGAAAATGGCGACAAAAACAACGAAGCTCGCTACAATGCTAGCGTTGGTGTTGCCTACTGGGCTTTAGCTCAACACCACAAAGCGAGAGGTGAGTGCACGCAGTATAATCAAGCCATCGAACTAGCTGAAGTGTACATGAGAGGCAGTATAAAATGCTGGGATGAGGTCATCAATAATTTACGAGAGTATCAGCCAATCCAGATATCCCTTCTTGATACTACTCTCATATCGTTTAAGAATCTCACTTCAATTCTTATCGAAACAAACCAAACCGAAGAAGCACTTTTAGTTGCTGAACATGGTCGTGCACGTGCACTTGAGGAGACACTAGTTTCCAAGTACTTCATGAAACATCAACCCTTCAAATCCGTTACAATTCACAAGAACGATTTAAAGCTGTTGCTTGCAGATAACACGTGTCTACTATTTACGGCTTTTACATTACATAATGAATTTTATTACTGGGTTCTTTCAAAACAACCAACTGTTTGCATTACCAACAACGTTGAGCACAACAACGTTCACATCACACTTCAAACAATAGACAGGTTGATTTGTTTGGCATTTAACTCCATAGGAGCTGGAGAACTGAATACTGTATGTGAGGACAGATCTTTAGTATCTGTTGGCGACCATGGAAAGAGTCATCAGTCGCATGAAAGAAACAATGCGAACTTAAGAAACCCTGAATCAACATCGAGTGGTCATGATTGTGACTACGATCAGCCGCTAAAGGAACTTTTCGAACTTATTATAACACCCATTAAACAACATCTCACTGAAGATGAGATTGTCGTCGTTCCCGAAGTTCACTTTCACTTGGTGCCGTTTGCAGCTCTGCTGGATCCAGACTCGGGACGTTTTCTCTGCGAAACCAAGCGCATCAGACTAGCGCCATCTTTAACAACTTTAAAGATTCTGAAAGAATGCTCAGACGACTACCACAGCAAGAAAGGCGCTCTCGTAATCGGAAATCCTCTTGTTGGTGAAGTAATGTTTCGTGGAGAAAACAAAACCTTTTCAAATCTACCATTTGCAGCGATGGAAGCTGGGGTGTTTAGTTCAATTCTTAGTGTCTCACCACTAATCGGGATTGATGCCAATAAAGACGCAGTCAAAGAAAGACTCCAACAAGATGCAGCTGTCATCCACATTGCAGCTCATGGTGACGATACCACTGGAGAAATCGCTTTAGCACCAGGAATATCTGCACAATCCAAAGCCTTTCCTGAGGAAGAAGACTACATCTTGACAATGCAGGAAGTCCAAGAAATTGGAGTGCGCGCCAAGCTTGTGGTTTTGAGTTGCTGCCACAGTGGCCGTGGAGAAATCCGTACTGAAGGAGTTGTCGGTATGGCTCGTGCTTTTCTAGCCGCAGGAGCCCGTGCTGTGGTAGCATCATTATGGGCCATCGACGACGAAGCCACACTTGACTTCATGGCAGGTTTCTATATGCATCTTAGGCGTGGTAGGAGTGCAAGTGTGAGCCTGAATGAATCCATGAAAGAATTGATACGTGAAAAGAAATACAGCCACCCAAAGTACTGGGCTCCATTCTTTCTTATCGGAGATGACGTCACCATATTTTAATTGTGTCAATACAGTTATGTACAATTTAAGTCAATATATTTAATCAGATAAATCAAGCCTCCATTTTTTCTTCGTAATATTGACGATGATGTGACAATATGATTTGACACACTTACTACTTTGAATTTTAATATTTTAATTTTGTAAATCAAGTTATATGTAAAATATATAATCATATATCAATATATATAATCAGATACATCAACCCTCCATTTCTTCCTCATAGTATAGTATAGTATTGGAGATGAACTGCCACACTGTTCTTGTACCATTTTGAATTTGATTACAAAATAATCATTCAATTTCATTAATTAATTAAATTTCCTAAACAAGTATTTAATAAAATAGGGCCGACAAAAAAAAGCCCTTACGCCGTATACAGAGTATATAAAGCAATTTTTTACAACACTTGTGTGAATTCTCGCGCGCTGATTGGTTGATTTACCGTTGTAAATAAGAGGACATGCAGACACACTGTGCTTACGCCATCAAAACATTTTGACCACTGTCATGACGAATATCGTTGTCGATAAGAGTACAACAGACAACGCTAAACCACATTCGATTTGCTAAATTGACGTTTTGTACATAATACGTTATTTCTTCGTCGGAGTACTTTATTTGTACATTTATTATCTTCGTCACTCCTATTGTTTCCTTAGGCAAATTACTTGTTATAAACAAGTACTATAATATTCAGTTTATTTCGAGCTTTCTTTTCGAAGGCTGTGTGAAATACAATCCACATGGAGATTGTTATATTTGGAATCGGGATACAACTCTTTCATGCAAGGGCATGCACCTTCATTCAAATATACACCTATTTCAAAAATCGTAGTCGCAAGCAAGGCTAAAGTCCACACTCTGAAGCCTGCAAAGGATGTCGGTATTTCTTCTCTTGTTATCGATTTATTTATAGCGTATTTTGGTTGTACGTGTTTGTGTTATATGACCATAATAACAAGTTGTTGTTGTGGTTGATATAAATATATATATATATATTAAAAAAAAACGTGCAATAAATCACAAATTAAGTCCATATAACCGACATCCTTTGCAGGCTTCAGAGCGTGGAACCCTCCTGATAATTATTGTCGCAATCAACAGCTACAGACCACACTCTGAAGCCTGCAAAGGATGTCGGTATTTCTTCTTTTGTCATCGATTTATTCATAACATATTTTGATTGTGCGTGTTTGTGTTATATGAACATAACAAATTGTTGCATAGGTAGTCAGATCACTGGAAACATATATTTCTTAAAAAGCGCGTAATAAATCACACATTCAGTTCATATTACCGACATCCTTTGCAGGCTTCAGAGTGTGGACTGTAGCGTCGACCGCGACAACGATTTGAAATAATATTAAACTGACAGTGAATCTCGTACACAGTGAAATGTTCTGGGTTTTTTTTTCTCTGTTTGTTTTTCTATAATTGTATGCCTGCTTGTTTGTTTGTATGTTTGCAAGTTTCGCACAAAGAATCAATCAATTCATGCTGATCCAACTATGAGCTAGCTTCGTGCTGAAATGCACGGGGGGGGGGGGGGGGGGGGGGGGGGGGAGGGGGGAATCCATTGTCAAAGGGGCGGCCGGGATGCTGGCCGTCCCTTTCAGGGGTTGAAATCAGTGTTTTGGTCCCTCTTAAGGTGTTCATGAACACGAATCCCCACCATCTGAGTTTTTTGTTTCCTTTTATTTTATTTTCCCTTTTATTAAAATAAGACAAAAATGCTTCTTTGTCCGCATAAAACGTATACGAGCAGAAGGCACGTTTTTTATAATTGGTCCCTTTTAGAGGTGAAATTTCATTGCTATCACGCCCACAAACTTACAACACAGGTCCCTTTCAGGGTTCATTTTCGGCGAGCATCCCTACCCTCCCCCCCTGGAATATACGACTACTTTTGGTAAAGAGAATATTATTGTAAGTGCAATATTATAAGTGCAATATTTTAGTGTGCCATATTTCCACCAACGGTAATATAAATCATAAGATAGCTTTTATATTAGTCATCAATACTTTTCAAGCTAGAGAAACAAAAAGCGAGAAAACTTTCAGGGTAGACCATCCAAGTCAACGATTAGAGATATATCATATATAGCTATAGACATTATTGTATGATAGAGCGAAAACACTATATATCCATGAAATTAAATAAAATCGTTAATGCAAGTGTAATAGTTGGTATATAATGGCCATTGGGGTTGGGGTGGTGTAAGTGGGATAGGTAAAACGGTAACAAACAACCCCCCCCCCCCCTCCCCCAATATCCAATACATATTCTAAAATGACTCTAACATGCTAGATGATTTTCATATGACCGTGCAAGAAAATAGACCATTTAGTTTGTGGCAGTTGATAAAGAACAAAATAAAACATTGGGTTAAGTGTTTACTAACTATTAGTTTGCCTATTCTTTAACGTATATGAAAATCACTCTCTGAAGATGACTTCCGCTCAGGTTGTCGAAACGTCAGACATCAACACCATCAGTCTTTCTCAAGACTACACCACCCCGGACGATCATGCCTCATCTACAAAATCACTCTACACGGCATATAACAAAACAATAATATCTGATGAAAACACTGCTTTAATATATGATGTCCCTAGAGTTCTACTTTTAACATGTTGGGTATTGTTTAACATTGTTACAAACGTAACCAGCGGACAACATTGTAAACACAAAACATTTATAAATGATTCATAAAATAATGGATTATTCGATCAAAACAAGAACGAGAACTAAAAGACATACGATGAAAATATGTAATATACTTGTACTTTGAATTGTTATCAAAGGTTACTTTCTTACAAACATAACCAGCTGATAACATTGAAAAAACAAGACATGTATAAATGATTGATAAAATAATGGATTATTCGCTTAACACAAGAACTATATATAGAAAAAGATAAAAAAAGATATAAGATGAAAGATAAAAGATATAAGATGAAAAAATGTTATGCTATATAGAATATTGATGGCGGTAGAAGAGTACAATCTAATAATGGATTATTCGATTAGTACTAAAAGATATATACGATGAAAAAATGTACTGGTATATAGGATGTAACATGATTGTACTTTAAAATGTTATCAAAGGTTACTTTCTTACAAACATAACCAGCTGACAACATTGGAAAAAATAAGACATTTAATTAGTGATGGATAACGGTAGAAGAGCACCATCTAATAATTAATTGTTCGATCAAAACAAGAACTAGAACTAAAAAAATATACGATGAAAAAGTGTAATGCTATATAGAATGTAACATGATTGTACTTTAAAAAGTTATCAAATGTTACATCCTCACAAACCAGATATCATTATGACGGTTAAAAATCTTAAAAGGACTATCATAGCCAGCGTAAAAGTAGAAATCCTTATGATATGTATCCTGAAGTTTGTCTTTGGTCAAAGCCTCAGCTAACGCCGCTGCATTTTTGGTGACGGCATCTGTAGTGGATCCAAACCCAGGATAGGTTCGCACGTAGGCGCACATTTGAGGGAGACTGGAAATGAATACGTCCTTGGACGTTGGAGGAATGGGCTTGACTTGCATATTGAATGGTACGAAGAAGTTAACTGTGAAGTTATTCTTGCAAAATGGACCCTGCGCTGGTTGGATTTGGACGAGTACAGGAGCGGTCATGGGTATTTTCTCTGACTGAATGTTCTGTCCACTGATGTATTCAAACAGACGCATAAATCCCATTTTTACAGCCTTATCGTAAGTGTAACCTACAATGAATGAAAATTGAAAAACAATCTGTTAGGACTGCGAAAAATAACCACTACTCAGTCGTTCATTTTTGCACTGAGTAACTATGGATGCATCGGTTTACTCAGTTATTTGAGTAACAACTACATATCATGCAGAAATACTCCAGTTTCAAGATCTCTTTTACTCAGTGTTAGCCTCAATTGTGTGTAAAATATGCAGAAATTTAGATAAAACTCGTGAGATTTCGATATATTTTTATTGTCTTCTATGCTCACAAATCTCTTTCATTTGCACGGACTGTTACTGAACAAAAGAATATATTACATGGTTTTGAGGCTAACACTGAGTAAAAGAGATCTCGAAACTGGAGTATTATGGATGCATCCATTTACTCAGACATTTGAGAAAGCTCTTCTCAAACGTTTTTGCAGTGAGTAATTGTGGATGCATCGATTTACTCATTTATTTGAGTAACCATAACTTAGTCGTTTTTGCAGTGAGTAACTGTGAATTCATCGATTTAATTTACTCAGAGTACCAACTACATACTCTGTATCACGCAGAAATTGTGGATGCATCCATTTACACAGATATTTGAGTAACCACTACTCAGTCGTTTTTTGTTTTATTTAAGACATTTAGGGACCGGACAACCCTTAACATCTAAAGAGCTGAGCCCTTCGATCATTTGCAATTCGGACACCCCCTGACAAATTTCTGGATCCGCCCCTGCAGGTAATTGTGGATGAATCCATTTATTCAGATTTTTAATTAACCACTACTCAGTACGTTTTTGCACTGAGAAACTGTTGATGCGTCAATATATTTATTCAGTAACTGGGGATACATCGATTTACTCAGATATACACCCTTTTCGAGAAAGTTTGTCACCCGTGAAAAACACACAATCTAGTGGGGCAAAGGATCATGGATCAGTTCAAAAACTAAATGTGCATTCGGAACGCCTTTCTTGTTGTTTGATAAGTCTAAATAGACATTTCTCAATAACAGATTGACAAGTGTAGCAATGTGGCCATGAAATCCCTGCGTTCTAATTAAGTATACATTGGTAAACCCACAATCCCCTGCGCTACTAGCTTGTAGGCTAGCTTTTCACTTCACGAGTGACAAAGTGTCTCGGAAAGGGTGTATTTGAGTAACCACTACTCAGTTATTTGAATAACCACTATCCGTTTACACATGCAAGTTATGCTTTACCAGTTACTACAGTTGATGCCCATTTGTAGCCTTCATAACATCGTTCTTGGTAGTCTGGTGTAGTTTTCTTGACTGTAAAATGAGGACACTCCAAACCATTACAGAATGCCGGCTCAGGATCGAAATATAACGGACTGGCGAGCGCCGACACTGCAAACACTGACAATAGCAGAAATATGGAATTCATGACCTGAAACAGAGAACAATTAAACATTTTATGTATAAACTTTTAAAAAGTTTCAATATATCATATTCACTATAAATTCAATTTAAATGAAATGATTTTATCTATTTAAGTACTATTTATATTTTTATGTTTATATTTTCTATATATAATTCAATATATTTATATAATTGTCATACGTTTTTTGCATGAGCCTCTGGCTCGGATGTAAGGGCGACCTTATCCCACGTTATGATTTTATGATAAATTGATTGAATGATTGAAGGGAAGAGTAGCCACATCCTAAATCACTTGTCCCTATTTTTCATAGCGTTTTTCTTCTATATGCTTTATTTGTATAGACCTCCTCGCTATCTTTTCCAGTGATTTTTACCAGTCTAGCTACTTTGAGGTATTTTGTACCGTGTTTCTCCCTCTTAGTTAACTCATCCATTTCTCTCCACTTTTCCGCGGGTATCAAGACAACACAGGAACCCCAAAATACGATTTCCGTTCCCCCCCCCCCCCCCCCCCCCCTAAAATCCACAACAACGTTTTCCAGGCTACAAATTACCTATTCTCCCTTGCAGCCGTTTTTAGTGACGGGCTTCCTGTGTCCATTTGTGGGGAGGGACACAGGAAGCCCGACACTAAAAACGGATGCGATACCGCGATCTGTGGTCAAATTCTGAAGGATATATTACACGTTATCGAGGCAGAGGTTTATGGACGAAAACCCTGGGTACCAGAGGTTATTTTTCTACTTGCAGCGAGAAATTATTCTCTTGATAGTTAACGAGAAAAACGTACAAATGATAAACACAAATATTAGATCGAGAAACCCTGTAGTAGCCTGCGTCACATCCGGACTTTTTCTCGGTTAAGTCACGCCACAAACCGTGTTCTGGACCCCCAGCTGACTAGCACGGATATAAGAAGCGATTTCCGATTGGCTCATGCCTTCTTCGATTCTAACATGCTCGCTGATTGGTCAAAAGCTTGTCATAACTGCCTTTCATCGCGCCAAGTCCAAAGTTTTAATGCTACACATGGTTTTGACCTTTGACATGTGTAGTTGTTTGAACGAAATTTACTTCAAAGTTTATGATTCAAAAAGACAGATTTAGCACGAGCAGCAAAGGAAAATTCAATATTTGATTGGCCTTTTATTTCTATTGAGAGAAAATCTCTAGAAGTATGTCAAGCTTGTTTGAAGAATTATAAAACACAATTTGTCTATAAACGAACAAACTATTGGGCTTATCTCACACAGCACAAGCAATGAAATAAATCTAACAATACCTTCAAAGTTAAGTAAGTTTATTGACTTTGTCGCTCATCCATGAGAATAAATATTTAGCATAATACTCGATCGATAAACGTGGTTTCTCTCCCAATGGATGATGTTGTTCACATCTGATCAGCATTAAAATATCACAGATCTTCGATATAGCGTGTCGGAAGGTCGATTAAAACATCATTCTGCTCAAAAAGGCTTTGATACTCTCCTTTCATTCAGGCAAAAGGATACTAACTCGTAGCTTAGCAAAAGGTTTTCAATTTTCAAATTGATTTTCGATAACTACAAACGGCTGCTTGTTTTGTTTATATTTTGTCACATGTGCGTAGAAAGATATCCAAACCAATCAGCGAGCATGTTAGAATCGAAGAAGGCATGAGCCAATCAGAAATCGCTTCTTATATCCGTGCTAGTCAGCTGGGGGTCCAGAACACGGTTTGTGGCGTTGTTTCACAGACGGACTTAACCGAGAAAAAGTCCGGATGTGACGCAGGCTACCCTGTAGTGCCCAGGGTAATATTGATGTCACGCAATGCCCTGTGCACGTGTTGTGTTACTTCACGTAATTGCGTTTATAATGGGCTCCTGCGTTTATCAGAAAACTAGTAAATGAATTGCTAAATTGAAATTATCAACAAATTTTACAAAAAATCGAAATAACGGAAAAAATCATCCTTGAATAAATTCGGCATCTGCAGTATATATCAAGACAAGGCCAGTCAATAAATTACCGCCTTACTCATCATGTAATCCATTACGTAATCCATTAAATCATATTTTTCTCACGTATCTGTACTTCTCTTATACACTAAACAGATTACGATATATCATTACGTAACAGATCAGAATGTTATGGACATATAATGAAGTATATATGTTAATTCAAAACGTTATACAAAGATTTAAATCCGATATAAATGTTTGTGATCGTTTAAAGTGTATAGTTCATCTGCATGGACATAAATATTGGGACACCGCAGGTTATTAGTGTACGTTGTTTTACATATGACTGTTTATTTTTTATCATATCCTCCCCCTCCCCCCTATCTCAATGTTGATTTGACCAAGGAATGCCTACCAATGAAAAATGTAACTCATGAACGGACAACATTGAGTAGAGGGGGAGGGGAGGGCTAAAAAAGATAAAGGGTGATGTTTTTATCAATATTGTCCGTGATTGTAGGTCCACTTAATAATAAATGACCTACACTATATGCGTGTTTAAAAAACTATCAAAAGTAATAATGCCACCGAGAGCGCGAAAACACTAAAACTATAGACCGAATCGAAATATGGCTTACTCTTATTGTTCTTGACTATCTAGCCTCGTGTTCACGTTGGAATACAATAGAGTTTTCACATGTATGCGAGGCTGGGCAGTCAATAAGAATTGTTATTCAAATTGGCCGCCATATTTCGATTCGGTGTATAAACTAAGTTTTAAGAGTAGGACTCAAAATAGTTTCTATTTTGTGGCTATATATTTAGTCAGTATCATTCAACCAGAAACATCGAATACAAAGGAAACAATACCTCATTACAACTTTAGTTAGTTTTGCAATGGTCGAAGTATTAAAACAGCATCAAACTGAAAACAATTTTGAGTTCATATATAAAGCGGGGAAGCCCCTCAGTATAGTCGGAAACTACGTCACAGAAATTTGACCCCCTAGTGTGATTCGGACAAACATTGAGGTCAATACAAAGAGAATAAGTGAGGAATGAGAATGTTCGTCTTGAAATTCGTCTAAAAAAGCTGTTTATTTGACAGAAAATGATGTCTTTTCTGGGTCATAGTTTATCAGCGATCCAGAGAATTATACCGTGGACTATATTGAACTGTTCTAACGACACGAGTTATACGGTTCCAGCTAAAAAGAACCAAACGTCGCATATCACATGTGCCAAATGTAATGCAAATGAGCAAAACCTATTGTTTGAATTCATTTCCATCTAACATTAAACCTTTTAACTGTTCACGTCCACAACCATAACCTCGATAGCGTATAATATATTCTTTACAATTTACTGACTACAGCTCGCGGTAATTTAAGGAATGTACGACATTATCAAACAATTGAAACTAATTGAAACACTTCAAAATTCCATGGGCTCTAGTCAAACTGTAAAGCAGAATATATTACACGCTATCTTTGCTGAGGTTTTGGACTTGAACCATTAAAGAGCCTATTCGGCACATGCTAAGAGATGCGACGTTAAAAGAACGATGCCTTTAGCTACTTTGAGTCTACTTCTTATCGTTGTAAATTTGTCTTGAAATACATACCTGCACAATGAAGAAACACTCTTCAACAAGAAACCTCAACGGTACGTGTAACTAGCTTGCAAAGAGTATCTAGCAATAACAATTACTTGCCTTTATATAGACGGCTTGTCACGTCAATCACGAGACAAGTGACCTCACGTGTATGGACGGGTGTTGAGAATCATTATGTAACACTGAAGAAAACAGCGATACTTAGAGTGCGCGCACTTTAGTGTTATGTAGTGCTATTTGGTACTATTTGTTCTCTGCATTTTAATAGTACAAGCAATATATTTAATGGTTATATAGCCCGGTTATAAGTGCTGGTTGCTCCAGGCAGGACCTGAAGTAATAACATTATATACTTATGTAACTCCATTTTCTTTTCTATTAGTATTTCAAGTTTCCAATTTTTATGTACATATATTGGTGAATACATTTCTACAAGCGTGAACTGATCGGATTCCATAACCGTTCCATAATTTGGTTACACGATACGTAGGATTAAAGTTTACGTAATGAAATGTGCACGTGTAGTAGCAACGTGAAGGAAAACGTGACTAGACTGCGAACAGTTCCTTCTTGGCTTCCCTCCAGATTCCGAGGAAAAGGAGAGAAAAATGAGCATTTAAATAAAACACGGACGAACGGTCCTCTCCCCTAGCTCCTCCCCTCCCCAACTCGCCCCCAATCCCCGCTCGCTCGTTTTATTAAAGTTAAAATTTTCTGAATCCGGAGGGAAAAGTAGGGACGGCTCGCAGTCTAAAACGTGACATTTTGTGAAGTACGCTTACGGCGTTTGTATGTAAGTTTACAAGGTTCCCGGGCTGCCTGAGGAGTTGTCTTTACGCAAGGTCGTACTTCACATAGACGTTTTGTACAATCTCGTTTTTAAAGCCTTTTTACCTAATGCGCATGCTCGAGAAGTCACGTCGAGCCGTATGCGCCAATAATCCGATTACGGTCCTTGGCACGAGATTGGCGCTCGTGGTGTCGTCATGGGAATCTGTACTCGTTGCTACACGTTTGTGTTTGTGGAGAGTTAAGCTTAATTCCCAGGGGGGGGGGGAGGTACTCCCTTTGCCCAAGTGGTAGGGGTACAAATATTTCCTGTGCGTACTTTTTAGGGTCCTTTTAGGGTTCTGGCTCAAAAATCAGTTACATAACATGATTTTGTACCTGTGTAAGAGTCATTTTCACTCTGTTTTGTTGCTTTTTTGGGGTAGAAATCGACAAGGCTTTATCCGTTTTTTTATCTGTGCGTACCTTTTAGGGGTCGTTTTCAAAACCTCCGCCGATCACCCCTACCACTTGGACAAAGGGAGTGCCCCCCCCCCCCCCCGGGGCTTAATTGCAGGACATGCCCTACCCTGATTCCAGAGGGGCTTATTTTCTTTGCCATACTCTACCAAACAAACAAAATACATACAAAATAGTCCTCGAAACTACTTTAAATTCCTCAAACCTCTGGCATCCAGGGTAGACATATCAAAAACAAAATACCAGTCGTTTTCAACCGTTCAGAAACTACAATAAATAATTATTACAAATTAAACATTTGCTTCAACATCAATTCGATTTTTTTTTTGAATGGCAATGTTTAAACGCTTTTAATTATACTCCTTCAACATCAATTCAACATCGATTCAACACGTTTCAATAATGTGAAACGATTTTAAAAGCGTCAGTTAAACATTGCCATTCAACAAAATCCAACGGATGTTGAAGCAAATGTTGAAGCCGTTTGCCCGGGTCTTTTGGTGATAAAAATATTATTCAAATTACATGTATAAGATAATCGGGGGTGGAAGTGGAATTAACGTTGATACATGATTCCCTTCCATCCCTTCCATCCAGTCTGGCTTTTTGTTCATCACCATTCATGATTTAGCCTTCAAGTGCACCTGAAGCCCTTCATGATATTTGGCAAATCTGTTGTACATGGGGTGTATAATAAGTGTACTTAATATTCTTTGATGTCGACCTCTCTTTTCTGAGATATAAACATTTGAAATCTGAAAATGCAAATGAGGTGACGTCATCCCAGGAATTTGTCAAAGTTTTGTTTCAAAGCTGACAGCAAGCTTGTTTTTGTAAAGAAGTAAAAATGTAAATGGTAGTGTAAATATTAGTAATACAGATATTGAGCTTTAAAAAATTGCTATAATTATTTCCAGAGAACGTTTGTATATTTAATGAGGCCTGGGTAGATGTCACTTCATTTGCATTTTCAGATTTCAAATGCTTATACTCAGAAAGGAGATGTCGACATCAAGAAAAATTAAGTACACTTATATTATACACCTCATGTCAAACAGATTTGCAAAATATCATGAAGGGCGTCAGGTGCACTTTCACTTTAAATCGAAGATTCTTGATTCCTCAACTTTTCAGCCTGGGGCCGATTGTACGAAGGGTGGATAAAGTTATCCGCGGATAAAAGTTATCCACTGCATAGGTTTTTTATAGATTTTATCCGCTGGATAATGAGTTATCCGGTGGATAGCGCTATTCAGGCTTCGTACAACCGGCCCCTGGTGATTCATGATTCCTTAATGATTTAAAAAGACATGATTCATATTCCTTAATGATTTCAAGAGATGAGTCTAGGTGATATGCATTAATTTGATTCAGTTGCACTAATATACGCCGGATAATCCTGTTTATTATCCAACTAGTCATAGACGAGTAAAAATATCGCAGGGATATTTTTACTCGTCCATCAAGCCCTCAATTAAAACAATAGCTTGCTTTATAAAATAACAAAAACCTTTTGATTGGATAATAAATAGTTTGATGTGTAATATGGCTGCATATTTTACTCGTTGACTTGCATTATGCAGTAACTTGCCCGGAGGCTCTTCAAAATACAGCGTTTCCCTCGTAAAATATCCAGCCATAAAATCTTAGTTGCTTGGTGTCAAGTAATTTACATGAACCTTTGGCAAACAATAGTTATCATTAATTAAAATAAAACTTAAAGATTGGAACATGAATGCAGCTGAAAAATAGTTAAAGACTAAACTAGAGGAAAACTAGAAAATATTGTAAATTTGTCTTCATGACATATATATATATCCAATTTAAATGCATTCAAAACACTTGTTAACAAAAAAAAGCACTCGGCCTGCAGGCTTGTGCTTTCAAGAATGATTTATGTTTAGAAACCATACAAAGTTATAAACATTTCTTGATGTAAGTTTTGAAGTCCAGGTGATATGTTACTAAGATAGTCCCGCATCCAATTTAAATGCATTCTATTTGTATTTCCATTCACATTTTCAAAGAATTCCACTAACATTCAATTCGCGCTGGATTTGGACTAGATATTTTGGAGTAACAAAGTACTTTGACGGAATACTCAGGTAATTAACGTTAAAAGATGTTCCAAATGTTACTAACACCTACTCCAACTTGTATTTCTTCTGGCTGACTTGCAAATATCTAATATTCGCGATCTCTCAGCTGAATCGCTTCAATTTGAGACTAGAGAAAAATACACTTTCGAATACTGCTGTATAACAGGGACTGGATTATTTTCAAATTTATTAATTAAAAACAAACGGAAATATCAGCTAACAGTTATCCTAAAAAGACACGGAATTCTCAGTTAACAGTTAATTTTTTAGCCGTTTCTCAGTTAACCCCAGTTAACCCCAGTCAGACCCTGGTATAAGTAAGTCTCAACAGTCTTTTTCAAGACCACAAACGCGGACGTTCATAACACATCAACATCGCTTACACCTCAGATTATTCCCTCTCCGCATAAATTCTTATAAGGTCTTTCTTATGTTTTTCTATAATTTCTAGCTCTCTTCTTTAATGAATTTTTCAGTTATGTTAATCTCTCAGTGTATCTAAGGAGTGTTCCCCTCCTTCTTGTTCGCTGTCCATCTTCTCTTCTAAAGCCTGTTTTGTCCTGACAAGAGTTTTCTCAGTTTTTGATCATTTTTGAAGGGGGGAAAAAATAAGCATTTAATTAGAAGTTGTCAGTTTTTAATTTACTCAGTATGTTACAGGATCTATAATGCAGGTGAATTCAATCAACTCTTAAACGTAGCACGTTACAATAAGGGCATCATACTTCGTTTGCTTCATTTTGCTGTAAAAGAGGGGGACATTGGGGGGTTTAAATCCTGCAATACCGCAAAAATTCTTTAAAAATCCCGCATAATAACCTCGAAAAAATACTCGCAAATACCGTATACCGCACAACATTTAATTAAAATCAAAGGTCCTTAAACGTTTTCGTTTTTTCCACCATCCATACGTACCAAAAAAATACAAAAAAACGTTAATATCGCATACCGCAGGAATTCTTAATCCCGCGCATTACCGCTAGATTTTGCTTATTTCACCGAAATACCGCTTAAAAAAGGATACATATCGGCATAACGCAGGTATCCTAAATCCCGCATTGCCGCAAAAATGTATTCCTTTTACCGCAATAACGCATTAAAAAATGGCCAATACCGCAATACCGCAAACCCCAATGTCCCCTTCGTAAAACGTACTGCTCTAAGACTCAGCTTGACGTCCGTTAAGGTTGTCGACATCGACTGTCTTTTTTAAGACACAAACGCGGACGATCACAACATCTCAACGTCGCTTACACCTCAGACTTTCACTCTTGTATGGAATTTGTGACCACTATTGATTTGAATACAGTAATTTTTGCCAACAATATTTAGAACGGCAGCATATTCAAGATGAAAGAGCTGTATTACGTTAGCATATTGCGGCAAGGTTGATGTACGCTGTTCTTCGTCTTTCACAGCTGTGAGCTCAAGGTGAACTAATAGCTGGAGAGGAGAGGAACGGATAAGGGAGGAGTTACAAACAGCAAAAATAAACAGGGAGGAGGGAGAAAAAGAAGTAAAAATAGAGGGGGAATCAATTGAAAATATAAAGGGAGGAGGGAGAAGGTCGATTTTACATAATTAATAGGCCCTTTGGATAATAGATGCCATCTTTGGAAATCGTTTATTCTTTAGTTTGAAGTTAGCGTTTTTCTCTTTTTTTTTGTGAACATCACGCAAAATAGCAACTTTTCAAGGTTAGTAATCGGGGTAACTTCTACTTTTTCCCGTACGTTTCAAGACTTCTTGGTACTTTAAATTTCAAGTATTTTTTTCGATGCTTTTCTGTGACATAATTAAAGAGAATGGAGTATTGAAACACGTGACCATGTCCTGCAAAGGACCTATTATTGAACTTATAAACAATTACTAGTAACTTATAATTAAATAATTATGAACTTTGATCACGATTTGAAGAGTCGTTGTCTGAGAAAACCGGGCAGGTGCGAAAGATGGGGGTCGGCCGATTTCAATCAAATTTATACCATTTAACAGGCATCTGATATAAGTAAGAATGGCCAAATATGAGCATTAACGGACTTTTATTTTTTGAGTTTACCACCCCCCCCCCCCCCCCCCTTGGCTCCAAAAAGACCAAAAATGACCTAAATTTTAGCTCAACTTTGAGAGGTTCTAAAATCCAAAGTATGATGCTGATCGACTTCTTTTCATTTCTATCCCATTCTTTGACGTCTAAATAGTACATCTATGATAATAACTACTTATTTCAAAAAATATTTTTTTGTCAGGCGCTTTGTTATTTATCGTCTTCACGTCTCACTTTGAGCGACGTCGCGATTTTAGCCATATTTAAAAAATGTTTTCTCAAAAGGCCGGCAGTTTTTTTCCAATTTTTTTGCATCTTAATAATAGAAGGGTTGGTTGTTGTATTTCAACAAACAATAGCGTGGGACCTTTTTTAGTTTGAAGATAAAACAAGCTCAAAATCAATGAATTTGCATAAACTAACGAACCAATTTTCCGCTAATTAGCATACAAGATAACAGCATACAGAAAATTTTGAAATTGAGACCGTCAGAGATGCGATTTCCAGCATTTTGAGTGATCTTAAGAAGGATCTTTTTTACATTAAAAAAAAAATAATTAATTTTTTTTTTATTCAACAAAAGGGGGGGCCGCGGCCCCTTCGGCCCACCCCTAAATCCGCCCCTGTAAACTATTTCTAGGTGAACGAATTAAAGCACCTAATTATTTCAAATACATCGGAAACTAAGTTTTGTTGGATATTTGATAACACTAGGACCTGTTCTATATCTTTCGAGTTCACTAATCCACACTTGATGACAACCAAAACACTTGATCAAGACCTTCCCGCGAAAGTCAATCTTCAGTACCATTATTCGTTATATTGTGTTCTTACTAAATCTGGCTTAATGTTATGGGAAATCATCATTAATAGAAGGTTTAGTTATTCTATTGGTCCTCTTTTGGATTTGATATAGTTTTGATGGCCTTTGATTTCTTACAGGACAGTTTTCAAGGGTAATTGTGTAAATTAGTTTGACATATGACAACAATGTTTTGATTCTTCGAGTTCACTATTTAAAAATCGAGACTTAGTCTCGTCAGTCGTCCAGTCATTTTATCGGAAAAAATGGGTCAACCCACCACTAATTGCAACAGAAGGTTTTTCAACGTTTTTCCCATCCGAAAACCTTCCTCTACAACATATCAAAAATCATATGAAACCATAATTGGGGAAGTAGCCAAAAAATAGCATTTTTAAAAGCTATCTGTAGAAGCTCTTAGCTGTACATGACTAAACGAGGATATCGGTTTTTGCTCAGTAAAATGTATAAAATAGAGTGTTCAACACTACTAAAAGTAGATGATTCTTTTAGTCTAATGAAAACTTTGGTATTCTATCAACTGAATCATCACAAATAAAAAAAATCATACTTTAGATATCTATTTCATAGCTTTTAAGCTAAAAATTAAAATAAATATTTATATTAAAATTAAAATTTGTTCAGGATCGAAAATTGTTTCCTAATCATATCAATCACATCGGAGTACCAGAATTAAGTAATTCATATTTCATGCATGTGTGGAGGAGAGAGGAACAGGGATTAAAATATCCTTCCTCCCAAATTTTATACCATTTTACTCCCTACTCGCTGATTTTTTCGACCATTTCTCCCTCCTCCCATATTTAATTTTCTTTGTTCTTCATAAATATAAGCTATTGAGGCTATTCATTAGATTGCAAATGGATTGTATTCCAGAGATAAGCTGTTCGCATAAAATTGGCCCAAATAATATTACAATATTAATCAGGCCAATAAGACCTTATAGTTCAATAATAGGCCCTTTGCAGGTCATGGTTGAGTGTTTCAATCCTCCATTCTATTTCTGTTACAGAAAAACATCGAAAAATATACTTGAAATGGGAAAAACTAAACGTTACCCCGATTACTAACCTTCAAACGTTGCTATCTTAGTGATGTTCACAAACGAATAGAAAAAGAAAACCAGAAAAAACGCTAACTTTTCATGTGAAAAACAACATTTCAAGACGGACGACAGGTTTATAGACGAAGAATTTTAAGTATTATATTGAATTGACACTAAAGAATAAACGAACTCCAAAGATGAAGTGTTTTGTTTTTAGTTTTGTATAGTAGCAGCTATTAGCAGGCAAAATATAGCAACTTCCGGTTTGGAGCCCCGTTTTCATGTCGGTACAAAACCTTCCACGAAAAGAAAGGCGATTTTTAGGATGTTCCCCTGCATAGATTCAATATGATTTTTAATATGTTGTTCTAGATGCTATATCAGGTCAGATTGTGAAGAAAAACCTTCTGTTGCAATTAGTGATGGGTCAATCCGTAAACTGACTGGACTATTGCTGACAAGCTCGAAAAGGAGGACTTTCAAGCAAAATCAACCTTCAATAATGTAATTTCACGAAAATATATTTTCCATAAATATTTATAGCGGTCATAGATAATATGTATTATGTAGATCTATGTACAATGTACATTCTTTATTTGCTATAACGCAACCATGCTGTGTTACTAATACTGATAATACATTTAGAAAATCAATCAAACAGCGTCTGAAATACATGGAAATGGAGTACGTTGCTGTTTTGTCAGTATCATTGTCGGTGTCGTCGTTGCTGTTAGTATCCTTGTAAATGGTGTTGTTGTTGTAAAGTATGATCATTGTTGTCCTTGATTAGTGTTTATTGTTAGTTTCGTCGTTATAGTTGTTAGTATTCTTGTTGTTGTTGTGGTGGTGATGGTAAGTATTCTTGTGTTGTTGTTAGTATTATTATCGGTGTCGTCGTTGATGTTAGCATCATTGTTAATGGTGTTGTTGTTGTAAGTATCCTTGTTGCTTTTGTTGTTGTAAGTATCATTGTTCTCGATGTCGTTGCTATTGTTGTTAGTATCCTCGTTGTTGGTGTTGTTGGTATCATTGTTGGCAGCGTCGTTGTTTTGAATATCATTCTTGGTTGCGTTGTTGCTGTTGTTGTTAGTATCATTAGTTGTTGTTGGTGGCGTCGTTGTTGTTGCTAGTTGTTGTTATTAGTATCCTTATTGTTGTTGTTAGCTCCTGCTGATCCTTGTTGCTGTTGGTATCATTGTCGGTGGCGTTGTTGCTGTAGTTATTAGTATCATTGTTGGTGGCGTAGTTTTGTGTTGCTGTTACTTTCATTGTTGTTTATAAGTATCATTCTTGGTGGCGCCGTTGTTGTTGTTGTTGTTAATATCATTCTTGGTGGCGCCCTTGTTGTTGTTAATATCATTCTTGGTGTCGTTGTCGTTGTTGTTGTTAATATCATTCTTTGTGGCGCCGTCGTTGTTGTTGTTGTTAATATCATTCTTGGTGGTGACGTTGTTGTTGTTGTTGTTAATATCATTCTTGGTGGCGTCGTTGTTGTTGCTGTTGTTAATATCATTCTTGGTGGGAACGACTTGTTGTTGTTGTTGTTGTCAATATCATTCTTCGTGGCGCCGTCGTCGTTGTTGTTAATATCATTCGTGGTGGCGCAGTTGATGTTGTTGTTGTTAATATCATTCTTGGTGGGGACGTTGCTGTTGTTGTTAATATCATTCTTGGTGGGGACGTTGCTGTTGTTGTTAATATAATTCTTGGTGGCGCCGTTGTTGTTGTTGTTAATATCATTCTTGGTGGTGACGTTGTTGTTGTTGTTGTTAATATCATTCTTGGTGGCGTCGTTGTTGTTGCTGTTGTTAATACCATTCTTGGTGGGAACGACTTGTTGTTGTTGTTGTTGTCAATATCATTCTTCGTGGCGCCGTCGTCGTTGTTGTTGTTAATATCATTCGTGGTGGCGCAGTTGATCGGTTAAATCCCCCAAAAATATCGAGCAAACTCTCCAATTAACCTAAAAAAAATATCGGGCAACGTCAATATGGCAAAATAAATATAGCTTGATACAGCAAAAAAACTGGAGGCCGAAAAAACATTTTCGTGCACGCTGACCCCCTACAAAAATCAAATGGTCCATCATCCCTTATAGTTGTTGAGTACATGATGCTAGGTGCATTTTCAGTTTCAGACCATTGCAAGTAAAACTGTCGAGGCAGTTGGTACTGCATCTACAAGTAGTATTGAATCTCAGCTTTTACAAGAGGCAATATTCAATTTGAAAATAAAAATGTAATTCAGCTCTGTTTTCGTGTCATATGTCAAACTAATTTACATAATTACCCTTGAAAATTGTCCTGTAAGAAATCAAATCCAAAAGAGGACCAATAGAATAACTAAACCTTCTATTGATGATGATTTCCCATAACATTAAGCCAGATTTAGTAAGAACACAATATAACGAATAATGGTACTGAAGATTGACTTTCGCGGGAAGGTCTTGATCAAGTGTTTTGGTTGTCATCAAGTGTGGATTAGTGAACTCGGAAGATATAGAACAGGTCCTAGTGTTATCAAATATCCAACAAAACTTAGTTTCCGATGTATTTGAAATAATTAGGTGCTTAATTCGTTCATCTAGAAATAGTTTGTGTGTTATCTTGTATATATGCTAATTTGCGGAAAATTGGTTAGTTAATTTATGCAGATTCACTGACTTTGAGCTTGTTTTATTTTCAAACTAAAAAAGGTCCCACGCTTTTGTTTGTTGAAATACAACAACCAACCCTTCTTTTATTACAAGATGCAAAATAATTGGGAAAAAACTGCCGGCCTTTTGAGAAAACATTTTTTAAATATGGCTAAAATCGCGTCGTCGCTCAAAGTGAGACGTAAAGACGATAAATAACAAAGCGCCTGACAAAAAATATTTTTTGAAATAAGTAGTTATTATCATAGATGTACTATTTAGACGTCAAAGAATGGGATAGAAATGAAAAGAAGTCGATCAGCATCATACTTTGGATTTTAGAACCACTCAAAGTTGAGCTAAAATTTAGGTCATTTTTGGTCTTTTTGGAGCCAAGGTAAACTCGAAAAGTAAAAGTCCGTTGATGCTCATATTTGGCCATTCTTACTAATATATCAGATGCCTATTAATTGGTATAAATTTGATTGAAATCGGCCGACCCCCATCTTTCGCACCTGCCCGGTTTTCTCAGACAACGACTCTTAATATATTTGTAAATATTGTATATACTTATATTAATATTTATTAGATTTTTCAGCCATTATAATTATGTTTCCTGACTGCAAATTTGGTTTTCTTAATAAACTATTATTATTATCAAGGTCTTATTGGCCTGATTATAATATTATTTGGGCCAATTTTATGCGAACAGCTTATCTCTGAAATACAAACTATTAAATGGTTCAAATTTGTACCATTAGCACTCTAATGAATAGCCTCAATAGATTATATTTATAGAGGACAAAGAAAATCAGGGAGGAGGGAGTAATGGTCGAAAAAATTAGGGAGGAGGGAGAAAAATGATATAAAATTTGTGAGGAAGGATAATTTAATCCCTGTTCCTCTCCCCTATGAAAGACGACGCATTACAATGTGCGGCAGCGTACATACATCAACCTAGAGTTTGTTTGATGAAGTGTTGCTTAGTCTTCCTTGCTTTTCATCTTCTATAAAAGTCAACAAACGAGTCGAGAGTTGTATGTATATATAGTGGAATTGCAAGTAAGGGGTCTCAGAGAATTTCTGAATTCCAATTTCTGCTACTGTGATATCTGAGTATAGATACAAAATGATTTGTATTGATTTTCGTTTCATCGTTTCTGATTTAGAGCTGTTCAAAGTCGACCATGGACGATATTGAACTGGTCAGACAGGCTGATCCAGGAACTTACAAACAACATGTGGCCACTAATCCAAACACGAACCCAGCGAAGTCTACTTCTAAGATGAAAAAAGTTGCAATCTTTTGTTTGGCCTCGTTTGTTTACTTCTTAACATGGTGCTGTGTTACATTGTGGTCACCATTCTTCCCCGGCGAGGTAAGAGACAATAAAACAATGAGTACAATTTCCTCAAATCTGATTGGTTGAATATACCATTGATTTCTATTTCAATCTGTAGGCCTCAAATCTTATTGGTTGACAGAAGGTTGAATATATCATTGATTTCTATTTCAATCTGTAAGCCTCAAATCTTATTGGTTGACAGAAGGTTGAATATACCATTGATTTCTATTTCAATCTGTAAGCCTCAATTCCTATTGGTTGACAGAGGGTTGAATATACCATTGATTTCTATTTCAATCTGTAGTCTGCAAAACGAGGTGTTACCAGTACTGAAGTTGGATTTATCTTTGGTATATACAGTTTGGTAGCACTTGTTTCTTCATTAGTTTTTGGATCCTTTGTGGTAAGATATAAAATACTTTATTTATTCAATATACACCTATTTCAATAATCGTTGTCGCAGGCGGAGGTACATTCTACACTCTGAAGCCTGCATAGCATGAACATAGATTATTGGTTTATTACTCGTTTGTTTTTTTTCAACAATATTTGTTTCATCATCTACTACTATAACTACTAGTTTCTGGTCATATAACACAAACACGCACAAGCAAAAATATGCTATGAATAAATCGAGAAAAGAAGAAAATACCGACAATCTTTGCAGGCTTCAGAATGTGGACTGTAGCTTCGGCTGAGACAACGATTTTTGAAATAGGTGTATATCTACTGAATGAGATTCAAGTTCTTGTATGTACTCAAAACATCCAAAATATACTTTTTGAAACCTATACGAGAGCTCAGAAGAAATAAGATATAAGAAAATAACGTCCGAATAAAGTAGGATTTGAGGTTTTGCGTCTCACTGGCTATTTCTATATTTGCCAACACATGTACATATCCTATTTATTTGATTAGATCCCAAGGATTGGTCCACGTTATGTACTATTTGTTGGATTGATTTTGAATGGTGGATCGTCTATTATAGGCGGGTAAGTTTAACGACAGGGGGCTTAGCCGGGGGTATTTTGGGATATAAGTCTTTGGGGTAAACCCACCACTTCTCTTGTAAGGTAATTTTGTACGTAAGTAAGCAAGTAAATAAGTAAGTAAACACGTTGCATCCAACAGCATTGTTTATGATGATAACTTGCCTTGCAGTTAAAATAACTAGTAAATTATGCTCGGTTGAGGGGGGGGGAGGGTGGGAGGAGGGAGGGGACTCCCTATTGAAAGAGGGTGGGGATTCTCGCCCAATTTTTTTTAAATGGACCCTAAACGGGACCTGTGTTGTCAGTTTATGGGCGTGGCAGCTATAAAATTCTACGCCTAATTTTTCCCCTGAAAAGAAGCATTGTTAATGTTGTATATTTTCAAAACCCTAAAAGGGACCACACCATGCAAACTCAGCTGGTGGGCATTCTCGTTCATTAACACCCTATAAGCGGGACCGAAACCTCAATTTCAACCCCTAAAGGGGACGGCGAGCATCCCCGTCCCTTTGACCTCCGAAATCTTCAAATGTACAAATATATAAAAACGTTATAATTATAAAATTATAAAATTGCTATAGATTATATTAAGATTCAATTAAAAAAAAAGCTTTCTTAAATAAGAATGTCTTTAGTGCCCCTTTAAAACGATCAATGTCAGTCATCATCCTTATAGTATAGGGTAAAATATTCCATAAATTTGGGGCGGCTACTTTGAATGATCTGTCCCCTAGAGTAGGAAGCAGCAACAAAGCAGCAAGTCGTCGACATTGTTCAGTTTGTACAAGGAGGGGTCATGCACTACCTTACCACGTTTTAGCCCATTCCTGATAAAGTTCAGTTTCTTATGTTATTAGCCAGTACTGTTTTTTCGACCAAACTGAAGGCGGTAGAACGTTTGAGCTGTCACTATCTGCAAACTATGGAACAGTTTAAGTCTTGAACTTAGAAAGTCTGAATCTTTAGGAGTTTTCAAAAACAATTATAGAAATATTTTAATTAAGGAACAGAAGGAATTACACTATTTTATAGTTTAATAATTATTAGTTTTTATGTTATGATTCTTGTACCATAATTAAGTAAGTAGAGTAATAATTCGTCCTGTTCTGCTGCTTGCTGTCACAATGTTTATTACGAAGGACCCTTGTAAATCTTGATTCTTTTCCAGGTTGCTGTAGAGATCTTTACTGGCTTGGGTTTTGTCTTAGGACCAGTATTCGGAGGGGTATTGTATAAAGTAAGAAACTACTCTTAATTAAGAAAATGTACAAATTTATGCCATAGATGACTAGTCCCCTTCTCAGTTCCCTGTGACATTATGAAAGGTAGTTCAGTGTGCATTGAAACGAGACGAACGTTGAGTTTGCAATGATAGAGACATTTTAACACCTTAGGGGACAATTCTTCACGCGTCTCTATCATTGCAAGCTACCTTTCAAGATGGCTCAGGAAACTGTGAAGGGGACTATTGAAGCGTTGCTGCGCCAAGCTGGCGAACTCGTTTACCCAAAGTAGCTCTGCACTTTTTATCCATGGATCAAGATCACTTTGTTTTCAGTATAGTAAAAAGGCACAACACTATTAATAGTTTCGTGTAAGTTTCCTTTTAACCATTTCTAATAATGATTGTGTTGTGTTTACTAGCTTGGAGGGTTTCGTCTTCCAATGGTTGTAATTGGTGGGTTTTTACTTGCATCTGTACCTTTTATTTGGGTCTTGTTGCGCAAAAGAGGTGAGTTTTACTATCATCCTTGTCATCTTCAACAACAACTTTAACAACAACAGCGCCACCATCATACCCTAGAAACTAGAGGGTTTCTTGATCTAGTATTCGTATTTATCATTTGTACGTCAGTGTTCGTTATCATCAACAACAACATCCAAATTCTGATCCTCATCAGAAATTGTCACCACATACATCATCTTCGTCTTCACAAAAACATCGTCTTCATATTGCCAAGTCTATTTTTGTAGACATTAATACTTATTATACTGTTTTTTCTCATACACCCTTCTCGAGAAACTTTGTCACCTGTGGAGTGAAAACCAAGCTAGTAGCGCCGGGGACCTATGTAAATTTTATTAGGACACAGGGATTTCATGGCCACATTGCTACATTTGTCAATATGTTATTGAGAAATGTCCATTTTGACTTATCAAACAACAAGAAACGCGTTCCGAATGCACATTTATTTTCTGAACTGATCCATGATCCTTTGTGCCACTAGCTTGTGTGCTTTTCACAGGTGACAAACTTTCTCGGAAAGGGTGTATTTAACCAGATTACGCTACAAAAGAAGATCACGAAGGAAGCTTGGCGTTATTTAAACAAGTTATCGCTATCCCAGGCATTGTGATAATGAGTAAGTTTATTTATCAATTCATTGTTATTGGTTGGCGTTGGCTATACAATACAATACAATTGTGGTTATTGAACCCAAATAAAAAAGACACAGGTACACGTAGGTACAACATTTCTACAATAACCAGAGGGCTGACCAAGACAGACAGACAGACAGACAGCTAGATAGATAGATAAATTTTTCAAAGTGTGTGTGGTGTAAAAAGTGCAGTACTATCTAAAAAAACGTTATGTGTACAGTTACATACTAGGTTAAAATGCACCTAATGCCCTTCATGATATTTTGCAAATCTGTTGTACATGAGGTGTATAATAAGTGTACTTAATATTTCTTGATGTCGACCTCTCCTTTTTGAGATATGAACATTTGAAATCTGAAAATGCAAATGAGGTGACGTCATTCCAGGCCTCATTAAATATACAAAAGTTCTCTGGAAATAATTATAGCAATTTTTTAAACGGCTAAATATCTGTATTACTAATATTTACACTACCATTAACATTTTTACTACTTTACAAAAACAAGCTTGCTGTCAGATTTGAAACAAAACTTTGACAAATTCCTGGAGTGACCTCAAAAAGGAGAGGTCGACATCAAAAAATATTAAGTACACTTAAAAACTAACCACACCCTATTTCCATTGTTTAATGTAGGTTTTGAATTTCAGGGGAAGACCCGGGAGAGGTTTTTAATTTTGAATTTAAGACCTGCATCAGGTATTTTTGCCAAGTTGGTCATATACACACACATTTGAGAGTTTTGAAATTCAATGCACATTTATTTGAGATTTTAGACACACACTAGAAGTCTTAAAGTCTTAAGGAATTGACTATTTTAACCTTTAAAAAACGCAAAAGAAATCTTACGAATTGACCCTACCGAGCCTCGAACCCTCAACCCTTCGCATCTTACAGTCCATTCACTTACCACTATGCTATCCGGTATTTCGTTGACAATGAAGGAATTTTAAGAAGCTTTATCTCAGCACAGCTATTGTTCGACGTTAAATTGATGCAAATATAAATTACTCGATTTAAATTAAATCCAATTATTTGAGTTCCTATTTACAGAATTTTTGCATTGAAACAATAAAAATAGGGTTTGGTTAGTTTTTAAACAACTTCAAACGCACGGGCTCGGGTTTGCATTGAATTTCAATGCAAACCCTCGCCCTAGCGTTTGAACCTTTATTTATAAAATTCATGAATAATTAATGAGCAATTGACAAAAGAATTCACGTCCGTGACGGAGTTTGTAAATCTCATACAGATTTCGTCCTGATTTGCATAAGTTTCAACTTGAATTTTCTCGGCCAGATTTACATTTATCTTGACAATTTTAGTAAAATATGAAAGAACTAACGTTGGACTTTCATAAGTTCTATACAATATTCGCGTCCGATCTGTATCAGATATACAACGGCTCGTCTTCGACTCGCCGTTGTATATCGGATACAGATCGGCCGCTCATATTGTATATATTACTTATTATACACCTCATGTACAACAGATTTGCAAAATATCATGAAGGGCATTAGGTGCATTTAAGTTTTATCACCACGACGGATTACCGTACAAAGTATATTGTTTTGTTAAAAGGTTTTACAGGTTAATTAGTTTCTTGATAGGATGGGCGATATTTTGTTTTTCCTCATT
This sequence comes from Metridium senile, assembly GCA_949775045.1. NCBI lineage: Eukaryota > Metazoa > Cnidaria > Anthozoa > Actiniaria > Metridiidae > Metridium > Metridium senile. The sequence goes on along the minus strand of OX459097.1, from coordinate 14,403,571 downwards.
AAAATGTTTTGTTAGAAATGGATACTATTATAAACAAAATAGTATTATTATAATAATTTTTTTGAGCTCATTGCTGAATATAGAAAAAGTTCTTTAAATTTCAGTTTGCAAGCGTTAACATTTCCTCATACGAGAGGAGCAAGGCATTTTTAAAATCAGTAAAAATGCAGTTTTTTTCCTACAAAATTACTACTTTTCAAATATAGATTGATACTATTTAGCGTGTTCTAATTTCTGTTTTTGAACTTGCAAACATCATTTTGACATTTCAACTTCAGTTTTCAATTTGCAAGCCGACTGTTTTCCTAACGCAAGTCCAAGAAATTTGACTTTTATTAACATGTTTGACGACAAAATGCCTTGTCATTTGTAAATTAGTCAAGTATTTTCAAATTTCCCGCGCGCTTCAGTGATCACGATCGTATGCAAGTTAGGCGGCAAATGACAATATGTCCTGCCATTATTCGCCATGTGCTTAGATGGATATGTTTAGAGATGTTAAAGTTTTGGCAATTCATTTGGCAATTCTCAATCCAGGTTTGTGGAAATGTTATCGACAGTGTATTAACAACATCTTCCCTTTTTAGATGTAACAATTGTCGTTTTGATGACTTCTTTGGCGTTTCTTGATCCTACCTTTCAACCTTATGCAGCGATGATAGTAAGGGCATGCTGTTTTAAATAACCTGTTATATATTTGCCACTGTTCACAAGAGCTGCCGTTTACTATGTTTGATTTTATTACTAGTTTGGTTTGGATCAAGCTGGTGTGTCACTTTTATTCCTGGCCCGCTCTGTAGCTTACTCGTTGTCATCGCCAATAACAGGGTACATTATCAGCAAAAAGGTATATAACAATCTTCACATGTGTAAACTCTCTTCAGTATTTAGATAATATTACATTTTCTAATTCATTTTAGCCTTGGCGCAGGACTATTATTTGTACTGGATTACTTGGGTGTGCAATCAGCGTACTGTTCTTTGGTCCTGCTCCGTTTCTGGCGCCATTCCTTCCAAGAAAGTAAGCCTTGTGTTTATGTCTTTTCACTTGTATCAGTTGCTCCTGCTCCTGCTCCTGCTCCTGCTCCTGCTCCTGCTCCTGCTCCTGCTCCTGCTCCTGCTCCTGCTCCTGCTCCTGCTCCTGCTCCTGCTCCTGCTCCTGCTCCTGCTCCTGCTCCTGCTCCTGCTCCTGCTCCTGCTCCTGCTCCTGCTCCTGCTCCTGCTCCTGCTCCTGCAATTTACAATTTACTGCTTGTCTTTTAATATGCTTTACATTTAGAGCATTATGGATCCTGGTTGTTTCTCTGATATGTTACGGATTATTTAGTGGACTTCAGTTCATTCCTGTTCTGCCTGAAATGCTTCATTGCTGCCAGTGAGTATAAACAAATAATTGTGTGATTTTTTTTAAAAGTGTCTTGTTCGGTTCACAATCTAAACTGTATTTTAGGGAGAGAGGCATGAAAAATAGTCTGCAACTAAATTCATTAGTTTCAGGTTTATTTTATGGATTTCAGTATTTAGGGTAAGTATTTAGATTCGTTTCATATTTCATTAGAGCCGTAAAAAATAACTAATAATTAATATATGCAATACTTTAGTTTAGAATAATTATTACGAAAGACGACTTATCTTCAAAGGAAACCGATTATTTTTAATATCAGCTGAATCTCAAAGATTATTCTTTAGAAAACCTGTTTTAATCAAAGCCTTGTTTTGATTCCAGAACTTTTCTTGGATCAGTTGTCGGTGGTACTCTAAATGATCACTATGGCTTTCCTTGGACTGCTACTGTAAGTATTACGGTTACATTAGGTCTTAAAGAGAGCGAGGTGTGATGGGATATAGCTATAGCGATATAGCTTCGATCTAAATTAACAATTTTACCCTTTTAATTTTCTTTTTTTAGATCTTATCATTCTTATCCGCTGGACAGTTATATATTCCATGTTTTTAAATATATTCTCTTTTAATTCAATCATTTTTATAGTTTTTTTTTTGTTGTCTATTTGGTTTTTGCTTAGTCAGTCATTCCATGAGTTTTTGAATGTTGTTTCAGGCTTTGGTGGTTATGACATTCTTTATTTGCAACAGGTATTTAATCTTCGTCAAGAACACATGTCTATAAAACAAAACGGTCTTGATTAATCATTATTCATTTGACTTCAGACGGGGATCAATGTCTTCTCACAACACACCAGAGAAAGAGAAACTGATCAATAAAACTACAGAATCCAAGTGACGGCTGAACAGTGACAAGGAACTTACTCATTTATGAGGCCTAGCCTGGGACCTAAACTCTGCGCGAGTTAAGGCGAGTTTAGGGAAAATCACAAAATTTTAATGCTGCGAGGTAATGCGAGTGAAGCTAAGGCGAGTTAAGGCGAGTTAACTCAAGGAAAAATCCCATAATTTGGAGTGACACTAAAAGAACATTATATTTACTTATAACTATGTGTATATTTCAGCTTTGTGAGATGAGGTCAAGGCAATTCCCTGTGCATTATGACAATGAGCAATTTACTGCGAGCTTGTGCGAGTTAATGTGAGTTAATGCGAGTTTGTGCGAGTTAAGGCGAGTTTAGGTCCCAGACTGGGCCTTTTATGGCGGGGAGAAAATATCCGAACTGAATCAGCTGAAACTATATACCGAACGTACTAAATCGACTTGTTCTATTTGTACAAATTATAGCACTGGTAAATAAACTTTTAAGAATCGAGAACGTTCACGTTCACGTTTTTTATACGAGTATTTTTTGTCATTGCAAAATGAGCAAGGATGGTACAGTTATGTACAGTATGGTTAGTGAGCGGCGTTCTGTGCGGGAGGTCCCGAGTTCGATTCCCAAGCGACCTCACGTCCTTGTTTCTCCTTTCCGTGTAGCTTAAAAGTGGCACTCTCCCTAAGACCGGTCCGGTGACTTCATCTTTGGAAAATAGTTTAATTTTCCTTTATTTTTTGTGTGTTGAAAGGCATTTGGTTATAAGTCTCCAATGTTTTTTGTTTTTGTTTTTGGCTTCGCTACACGACCAAACACATATTGCCTGTGCCGTCGCTAATTTGAGTCGATTTCGAACTTGAATTTTTGCACTTTTTAGTAGCACTGTGCCAAAACAACAAAGTTTTTCGAAATTTCGACCAAACTTCCAAGATAACAAATATTTCGAGTACGTAATTTCTGGCATAAAATCAGAGCATTTCACTAAAATGGGAATAAATACCATGAATTTATATGGACCATGGTTTTTAGCTATTTTTTGAGAACCAAAAATGTACGAAACTCGATACCTAAAATCTCAAAAGTGGGACCTAAAAACAACTTAAAACTACTTGAATGTCTTGAGTTAAACTTATTTTCACAATATATAAAATAGTATTTGCGGGTATCTTACTACAATTAATGCAAGTAAAGATTTCCAGAAGCAACCGATCAATGATTTTTGCATAATTTACACTAATTTTAATTTTAATTTTAATTAAAATGTTCCTGAGATCAGCGGCAAAGTGTTTGTTTCAAATCCCACACTTTTTGCACAGATTTGTTTATTACTATAATTACTATAAGTCAACTGAAAATGAATTACAGAGTATTAGAAGCAAATTATTAATAGGATAAAGCGAAATTTTCAATACTTACAAAATTGTGGCTAACTGTACAAGGTCCAAACGTCAACTGAACATTTATGAATACTAAACATTTACATGAACAACACACAACTCTCAAGGGACACATTTCAACACATATTTCTCTTTTAAGGGTTCTTTCTATGTTCTTTAATGTTCAAATCAGTGTTCCAAAGAGAGGCAGCTTTAACAGAGAGTGATCGCTCAAGTATGTTTATGCCTGGTTTTTTCCTTGTGAAAAGACCCCCCGCCAATAATTAAGATTTTGGCTTCGTACTTTCAATATATTCACTAGTTTTCAATGAAAATCGAGTGGATGTTGATATCAATGTCCTTAATGTTTTAGTGCTGATTTTTAGGAGGTCACGTGGTATATGACGACATAATAGCAAGAAAATACCCAAAATTTACGCGGTCGTGAGTTTAAGCTAAAGAGAAAAACTAAAAGCAAAAAATTGATAAGTAATCGATGACAAATAACTTCACGTTTGGAGAACTTGAATTTGATAGCTTGGTAGGGAGATAAGGGGATTTTAAATAAGAATTATGGTCACGTGACCTGTTTTACAAAATATCTCCTTAACAGTAAGTGATAACCAGATTCTCCAAGCACAGACTTGTAGAGACCTTGTTGAGAACTACATTTAATGTATAAGTTTGTTTTACCTATTCAAACTCGCGACCGCATTTTTAAAGGAAAAACGAAATTCCTTATCCATCTAAACTGTCACGTAACCACCCTTAGGTAAAAATTACAAATAAAGGATAAAGCAGCAGTCCAAGATCTAACAATGTACCAAGTTTTATTAAAATCAGATAAGTTTTGTGGCAATGACATATAAAAACGTTTTTTTTGTGAAACACAGCTAAAACCAGGCCTTAACATACTTGAGCGAGTACCATACACCTAATTCAAAAAAGGTTGACAGGGCGAACGGCGATTGGCGATTGAAATTCCTATTGTCCACGACTGTGGACAATACGAATTTCAATCGCCAATCACTGTTCGCCCCGTCAACCTTTTTTGAATTAGGTGTATAAACTGGTAAATAGACAATAGAAAACAATTGAACTAGCTTGAAACTGCATTAAATAGTATTGCAAAATAATGTTTCACGGGTACAGTACGGAAGGCATGTGTGGCCTAGCGGTGAGAGTGCTCTACTCTTACCGCTTTTGTCCAGGTTCGAGTCCCCGCTCGGGCATGGATTATATATATGTGCATTGAGTTTGTTTGGTTTTGTTCTTCTCTCCTATGCCACGAGGGTTTTTCTCCGGGCTATCCGGTTTTCCTCCCTCCGCAAAAATGAATATGTGAGCCGAGTTGTACATTGCAAAATTTTTAATGTAGAGGTGGTGAGTGTATGTCTAAGTCTGCCCAATTAGTAGGGCACACGTGTCCAGCTAGAGAGATTGAGACATTATATTTGTATTATTTGCACTCTATCTTAACGTGATGTTTAATATGTAGTGCTTATATAGCGCAATTTACTAAGTATTGTTAAAATACCCACGTTGTTTTTGTTTGTTGCTTTCTCAGACCCCGGCTACACGGATCCGGATACTTTTGAAACCGCATACGTTTCGATGCGAATCGGCCTATCGTCCACACGAATCCAGTGAATCCGGTCACTGGGTTAACCGCATACTTTTGAATAGGAAACGATCAACAGGATATCGTGTGGACGCAAATATTTCTATGCGGTTTCAGCCGGATCGGATTCGTGTAGAAGAGGCCTCAGTCTTTCCTTTCTTTTGTTTTTATTTTTTAGTTAATAAAAAATTATTAAAAATGAAAAACACCTAGCGCAATGAGCTTATATTATTATAATAAGATAAATTACATTCCATATCCTCTTCAGACTGAAAATCACTTTTACCATGTATGTGTGTTGATCAATACAAACCCTTTTATAGCTTAACCATGGTAGAGTACAAACATTAAAAGCGTGAAATATAAATAGTACTAAATAGTGATATTTTATGCTAATTCTATTGTCTAATAAGCACTATTTAGCACAAATTAGTACTTCTTGTTTCACAGGTATAATATTTGTACTCTATGTGGTACTTATATAGAGTGATTTTCATATGACCGTGAAAGAATAGGCAAACTAATAGTTAGAAGTTAACATTAAACCCATTGTTTAGATACAAAAGAAAACAATGGAATTAGGGTCTACTAAATAGTGTCTAATATCTATTTCACGGAGTTAGAGGGAAGTCATTTAACCCGTGAAATAGATATTAGACTAATACACCTTAGCAGTCTCTAATTCCATTGTTTTCTTTTGTGTATATTTGACTATTACACCTTGACTATTTAATTTTGTTTCGCGGGTTAGAGTGATTTTCAAATGACCGTGGAAGAATTGGCAAACTAATAGTTGTTACTACACTCTGAATCTATTGTTTTCTTTTGTTCTTTACCAACAAGTATACGAACTAAATAGTCGTTTTTCTTTCACGGTCAAATGAAAATCACTCTAAATGTCTTCACTCTAATGACTTCACTCTACCTGACAACAGTGTGCAGTGTGTCTGTTAATGTAGGGGCAATGAGTGTGTCAGATACTTTAACATTAGCCAAAAACAGATTCGGTAACAACTCCCCGTATCATCTGATAGAGGATATTACATATGGGCTCGCCGAGCTACCAATATTATCTTCGAGTGTTGAAATGATCTCTATCGAATGAGCACAGCAAACGAGTTTTCAACACGAGAATAATTAGATAAATTTAATAATTATCAATGAAAAGAAAAGAAATTTTTTTTTGACACAAGAAGTTTCCATAAAGCTGTGAAACCATAGTGATGATATTTTCACATGTGAAATTTTTGAAGCAGAGAAATATAGGTATTTCACTGACAATTATTTAATAAAATGATATATTTATTCATTTTATCGTGAAATATATATCCCAACGTTTTTAAAATAATGAGCGCCGTTTTATGCATGGCTGCTCAACTTCAAATTTACTTCAATAATGACAACGGTGAAGAGGAGTAACGTTAACGACGCAAGATAGTGATAACAATTCGGCTTGTGAAGTGGTAAACAACAGAAACCTTGCAGTTGGTTCTTATATTGAGCAGTGCAAAAAGAAGGTAAAACGAGCTCTTTATCATTATTAGGGAATATTTTAAAGGACGGGGTTGATAACCTCAACATCATCAGGAGGTTGGTAACTAGATATATGCCTGAATCAGTTCGTTTGTTTGATTAGTTGGATGAATTTGAATGATAGAGAACGCCAGTGAACAAAAGAAACTGACTCACTCATTGATGGTGTTAAAGGTGGTTATAAACCTTATACCTTGATAGATATGAGATGTATCAACTTACTCCCTCTTTCGAGACTGTGAGTTGAACTGGGCAACGGAACGCAATATGTGAATAGACCATAAACCTCGATAGCATGTAATCTATTATTTAGACTTTGACTACAGCCCGTGAACGTGGAATTAATTTCATGCAAACGTTTGATTCCATTAATTACATCGAGGTAGCTGAAGTCAAATTCTAAAGAACATCGGGCTGAGGTTGACCGACGAGAACCGAAAAAAGGTCTATGGTGTTGTTATCCTCCTTGCCTCGGGGGCTTTTTGATGTACCTCGGTTTTCAGTGTAAAACAGTGTAATATAGTCAAATAGACACACACACAAAAAATAACAATAGAATTAGAGACTGCTAAGGTATTAGTCTAATATCTATTTCACGGGTTAAATGACTTCACTCAATTTTTCATGGTTTAGAACTAATTACAGTATTGTCTTTGCTTACAAACAACCTAATTGGTTTATTTCGATCCTATTTAATAATAGGTGTAGACATTAAAATTATTTTGCACATCAAAGAGAATCCCGAGCTTACGCAGTTATGCGTCTTGTTATTTGATAATGGAGCGTGATGGCTCCGAAACGTCAGAACAAGAATATTATATCCTTATTCAGTCTCTTTTTTACTACTTTATGTGATATAATTCGTTCATAAATACAAAATGATTTGTATTGATTTTCGTTTCATCGTTTCTGATTTAGAGCTGTTCAAAGTCGACCATGGACGATATTGAACTGGTCAGACAGGCTGATCCAGGAACTTACCAACAACATGTGGCCACTAATCCAAACACGAACCCAGCGAAGTCTACTTCTAAGATCCAAAAAGTTGCAATCTTTTGTTTGGCCTCGTTTGTTTACTTCTTAACATGGTGCTGTGTTACATTGTGGTCACCATTCTTTCCCGGCGAGGTAAGAGACAATAAAACAACGAGAACAATTTCCTCAAATCTGATTGGTTGAATATACCATTGATTTCTATTTCAATCTGTAGGCTTCAAATCTTATTGGTTGACAGAAGGTTGAATATACCGTTGATTTCTATTTCAATCTGTAGGCTGCAAAACGCGGTGTTACCAGTAATGAAGTTGGATTTATCTTTGGTATATACAGTTTGGTAGCACTTGTTTCTTCATTAGTTTTTGGATCCTTTGTGGTAAGATATAAAATACTTTATTTATTCAATATACACCTATTTCAATAATCGTTGTCGCAGGCGAAGGTACAGTCTACACTCTGAAGCCTGCAAAGGATGAACATAGATTGTTGGTTTATCACTCGTTTCTTTTTTCAACAATATTTGTTTCATCATCTACTACTATAACTACTAGTTTCTGGACATATAACACAAACACGCTTAAGCAAAAATATGCTATGAATAAATCGAGAAAAGAAGAAAATACCGACAATCTTTGCAGGCTTCAGAATGTGGACTGTAGCTTCGGCTGCGACAACGATTTTTGAAATAGGTGTATATCTACTGAATGAGATTCAAGTTCTTGTATGTACTCAAAATATCCAAAATATACTTTTTGAAACCTATATGAGGGCTCAGAAGAAATAAGATATAAGAAAATAACGTCCGAATAAAGTAGGATTTGAGGTTTTGCATCTCACTGGGTATTTCTATATTTGCCAACACATGTACATATCCTATTTATTTGATTAGATCCCAAGGATTGGTCCACGTTATGTACTATTTGTTGGATTGATTTTGAATGGTGGATCGTTTATTATAGGCGGGTAAGTTTAACGACAGGGGGCTTAGCCGGGGGTATTTTGGGATATAAGTCTTTGGGGTAAACCCACCACTTCTCTTCTCTTCTTTGAAAAGAAGCATTGTTAATGTTGTATATTTTCAAAACCCTAAAAGGGACCACACCATGCAAACTCAGCTGGTGGGCATTCTCGTTCATTAACACCCTATAAGCGGGACCGAAACATCAATTTCAACCCCTAAAGGGGACGGCGAGCATCCCCGTCCCTTTGACCTCCGAAATCTTCAAATATATAAAAACGTTATAATTATAAAATTATAAAATTGCTATAGATTATATTAAGGTTCAATTAAAAAAAAAGCTTTCTTAAATAAGAATGTCTTTAGTGCCCCTTTAAAACGATCAATGTCAGTCATCATCCTTATAGTATAGGGTAAAATATTCCATAAATTTGGGGCGGCTACTTTGAATGATCTGTCCCCTAGAGTAGGAAGCAGCAACAAAGCAGCAAGTCGTCGACATTGTTCAGTTTGTACAAGGAGGGGTCATGCACTACCTTACCACGTTTTAGCCCATTCCTGATAAAGTTCAGTTTCTTATGTTATTAGCCAGTACTGTTTTTTCGACCAGTGCAAGAACTTTTCACTAATAAGTTATCACTGATAAGTTTTCCTTAAAAGTATATTCTATTTTTCAATAGATTTGGTGATTTGATACAAGACCGTTTGAGCTTCGTACTATTCTGTTCCATGGTAAGAGCGGTTGCGGCCATTGGTGGATCAGGATGCGAGACGTCCATTCTTGTTATATTGACACAAGAATTCCAAGAAAAATTGGCTATTGTTATTGTAAGTATATATAATAGTTAATTCGGTGCTTGTTCTATTTGCTTGAAATCAACTTACCAGGAAGCTCAAGTCTCTTCTATCATGTTTGTGGTCTTCTTTTGGCAGCTTCCAAACTGAAGGCGGTAGAACGTTTGCTGTCACTACCTGCAAACTATGGAACAGTTTAAGTCTTGAAACTTAGAAAGTCTGAATCTTTAGGAGTTTTCAAAAACAATTATAGAAATATTTTAATTAAGGAACAGAAGGAATTACACTATTTTATAGTTTAATAATTATTAGTTTTTATATTATGATTCTTGTATGTATATAATTTTAATTTTTATCATGTATATGTGTTTTATAATTTTAGATAGAGGACCACTAGTTTATTAGTTTTTTTTAACTATTCCGTGTCACCCTCTTTAAATAAAGAGTTCTTATTATTATCACCATAAATTAAAGGGAGATTACAGCGCGACGCACCTTACCGTGGCCACCTAATTAAAGTTTTGTAAAAGTTAACCGAACAAAAAGCGAGAATTTGACCTTAATATAAGACACGCCAAGAGACAAACGATAAACACTTTGAAATGTTCAAAGCGAAGACAAGAGTGAAGTTTATAAGTGGCTGAAAAACCTCTCATGATGTTTAAATTTGAAATGGTGTAGCAGATAATTTGAAAAGAGAAATTTTTGAACGCTAAGCTAACTTGTACAAAACTTTAATTGGGTGGCCACGGTAAGGCGCGTTATGCTGTAAGTCTTTCCTGGATAATTCTCAATCTGTTCCAGGAACTTTCCTGGACGTTGTTGCCTACAATTGTCTCCTTCACAGTTCCCTGCGCCATCTTGAAAGGTAGCCGGGCTTTTGCATCGAAGCAAGACGAACGTTGAGCTTGCAATGACACACGTGTATAATTGTCCCGCGGTGTTTAAAGGTCTCTATCACTACAAGCTCAACGTTCGTCTCACTTCAATGCAAAGGCCCAGCTACCTTTGAAGATGGCGCAGGGAACTATGAATGGAAATATTGGACTTGATTAGCTTTTTCTCTTCTCTCTATAAAGGTTTCTATCAGACCATAATTAAGTATGTAGAGTAATAATTCGTCCTGTTCTGCTGCTTGCTGTTCACAATGTTTATTACGAAGGACCCTTGTAAATCTTGATTCTTTTCCAGGGTGCTGTAGAGATCTTTACTGGCTTGGGTTTTGTCTTAGGACCAGTATTCGGAGGGGTATTGTATAAAGTAAGAAACTACTCTTAATTAAGAAAATGTACAAATTTATGCCATAGATGACTAGTCCCCTTCACAGTTCCCTGTGACATTTTGAAAGGTAGTTCAGTGTGCATTGAAACGAGACGAACGTTGAGTTTGCAATGATAGAGACCTTTTAACACCTTAGGGGACAATTCTTCACGCGTCTCTATCATTGCAAGCTACCTTTCAAGATGGCTCAGGAAACTGTGAAGGGGACTATGGAAGCGTTGCTGCGCTAAGCTGGCGAACTCGTTTACCCAAAGTAGCTCTGCACTTTTTATCCATGGATCAAGATCACTTTGTTTTCAGTATAGTAAAAAGGCACAACACTATTAATAGTTTCGTGTAAGTTTCCTTTTAATCATTTCTAATAATGATTGTGTTGTGTTTACTAGCTTGGAGGGTTTCGTCTTCCAATGTTTGTAATTGGTGGGTTTTTACTTGCATCTGTACCTTTTATTTGGGCCTTGTTGCGCAGAAGAGGTGAGTTTTACTATCATCCTTGTCATCTTCAACAACAACTTTAACAACAAAAGCGCCACCATCATATCCTAGAAACTAGAGGGTTTCTTGATCTATAGTATTCGTATTTATCATTTGTACGTCAGTGTTCGTTATCATCAACAACAACATCCAAATTCTGATCCTCATCAGAAATTGTCACCACATACATCATCTTCGTCTTCACAAAAACATCGTCTTCATATTGCCAAGTCTATTTTTGTACACATTAATACTTATTATACTGTTTTTTCTCATACACCCTTTTCGAGAAACTTTGTCACCTGTGGAGTGAAAACCAAGCTAGTAGCGCAGGGGACCTATGTAAATTTTATTAGAACACAGGGATTTCATGGCCACATTTCTACACTTGTCATTATGTTATTGAGAAATGTCCATTTTGACTTATCAAACAACAAGAAAGGCGTTCCGAATGCACATTTATTTTCTGAACTGATCCATGATCCTTTGTGCCACTAGCTTGTGTGCTTTTCACAGGTGACAAACTTTCTCGGAAAGGGTGTATTTAACCAGATTACGCTACAAAAGAAGATCACGAAGGAAGCTTGGCGTTATTTAAACAAGTTATCGCTATCCCAGGCATTGTGATAATAAGTAAGTTTATTTATCAATTCATTGTTATTGGTTGGCGTTGGCTATACAATACAATGCAATTTTGGTTATTGTACCCAAATAAAAAAAACCATAGGTACACGTAGGTACAACATTTCTGCAATAACCAGAGGGCTAACCAAGACAGACAGACAGACAGACAGCTAGATAGATAGATCAATTTTTCAAAGTTTGTGAGGTGTAAGAAGTGCAGTACTATCTACAAAAACGTTATGTGCACAGTTACATAGGTTAAAGTGCACCTAATGCCCTTCATGATATTTTGCAAATCTGTTGTACATGAGGTGTATAAGAAGTGTACTTAATATTTCTTGATGTCGACCTCTCCTTTTTGAGAGGTTTTACAGGCTAATTAGTTTCTTGATAGGATGGGCGATATTTTTTTCCTCATTAAAATTTTTTGATAGAAATGGATACTATTAAACGAAATAGTATTATTATAAGAATTTTTTTGAGCTCATTGCTGAATATAGAAAAAGTTCTTTAAATTTCAGTTTGCAAGTGTTAACATTTCCTCATACGAGAGGAGCAAGGCATTTTTAAAATCAGTAAAATTGCAGTTTTTTTCCTACAAAATTACTACTTTTCAAATATAGATTGATACTATTTAGCGTGTTCTAATTTCTGTTTTTGAACTTGCAAACATCATTTTGACATTTCAACTTCAGTTTTCAATTTGCAAGCCGACTGTTTTCCTAACGCAAGTCCAAGAAATTTGACTTTTATTAACATGTTTGACGGGAAAATGCCTTGTCATTCGTAAATTAGTCAAGTATTTTCAAATTTCCAGCGCGCTTCAGTGATCACGACCGTATGCAAGTTAGGCAGCAAATGACAATATGTCCTGCCATTATTCGCCATGTGCTTAGATGGATATGGTTAGAGATGTTAAAGTTTTGGCAATTCATTTGGCAATTCTCAATCCAGGTTTGTGGAAATGTTATCGACAGTGTATTAACAACATCTTCTCTTTTTAGATGTAACAATTGTCGTAATGATGACTGCTTTGGCGTTTCTTGATCCTACCTTGCAACCTTATGCAGCGATGATAGTAAGGGCATGCTGTTTTAAATAACCTGTTTTATATTTGCCACTGTTCACAAGAGCTGCAGTTTACTATGTTTGATTTTATTACTAGTTTGGTTTGGATCAATCTGGTGTGTCACTTTTATTCCTGGCCCGCTCTGTAGCTTACTCGTTGTCATCGCCAATAACAGGGTACATTATCAGCAAAAAGGTATATAACAATCTTCACATGTGTAAACTCTCTTCAGTATTTAGATAATATTACATTTTCTAATTCATTTTAGCCTTGGCGCAGGACTATTATTTGTACTGGATTACTTGGGTGTGCAATCAGCGTACTGTTCTTTGGTCCTGCTCCGTTTCTGGCGCCATTCCTTCCAAGAAAGTAAGCCTTGTGTTTATGTCTTTTCACTTGTATCAGTTGCTCCTGCTCCTGCTCCTGCTCCTGCTCCTGCTCCTGATCCTGCTCCTGCTCCTGCTCCTGCTCCTGATCCTGCTCCTGCTCCTGCTCCTGCTCCTGCTCCTGCTCCTGCTCCTGCTCCTGCTCCTGCTCCTGCTCCTGCTCCTGCTCCTGCAATTTACAATTTACTGCTTGTCTTTTAATATGCTTTACATTTAGAGCATTATGGATCCTGGTTGTTTCTCTGATATGTTACGGATTATTTAGTGGACTTCAGTTCATTCCTGTTCTGCCTGAAATGCTTCATTGCTGCCAGTGAGTATAAACAAATAATTGTGTGATTTTTTTTAAAAGTGTCTTGTTCGGTTCACAATCTAAACTGTATTTTAGGGAGAGAGGCATGAAAAATAGTCTGCAACTAAATTCATTAGTTTCAGGTTTATTTTATGGATTTCAGTATTTAGGGTAAGTATTTAGATTCGTTTCATATTTCGTTAGAGCCGTAAAAAATAACTAATAATTAATATATGCAATACTTTAGTTTAGAATAATTATTACGAAAGACGACCTATCTTCAAAGGAAACCGATTATTTTTAATATCAGCTGAATCTCAAAGATTATTCTTTAGAAAACCTGTTTTAATCAAAGCCTTGTTTTGATTCCAGAACTTTTCTTGGATCAGTTGTCGGTGGTACTCTAAATGATCACTATGGCTTTCCTTGGACTGCTACTGTAAGTATTACGGTTACATTAGGTCTTAAAGAGAGCGAGGTGTGATGGGATATAGCTATAGCGATATAGCTTCGATCTAAATTAACAATTTTACCCTTTTAATTTTCTTTTTTTAGATCTTATCATTCTTATCCGCTGGACAGTTATATATTCCATGTTTTTAAATATATTCTCTTTTAATTCAATCATTTTTATAGTTTTTTTTTTGTTGTCTATTTGGTTTTTGCTTAGTCAGTCATTCCATGAGTTTTTGAATGTTGTTTCAGGCTTTGGTGGTTATGACATTCTTTATTTGCAACAGGTATTTAATCTTCGTCAAGAACACATGTCTATAAAACAAAACGGTCTTGATTAATCATTATTCATTTGACTTCAGACGGGGATCAATGTCTTCTCACAACACACCAGAGAAAGAGAAACTGATCAATAAAACTACAGAATCCAAGTGACGGCTGAACAGTGACAAGGAACTTACTCATTTATGAGGCCTAGCCTGGGACCTAAACTCTGCGCGAGTTAAGGCGAGTTTAGGGAAAATCACAAAATTTTAATGCTGCGAGGTAATGCGAGTGAAGCTAAGGCGAGTTAAGGCGAGTTAACTCAAGGAAAAATCCCATAATTTGGAGTGACACTAGAAGAACATTACTTATAACTATGTGTATATTTCAGCTTTGTGAGATGAGGTCAAGGCAATTCCCTGTGCATTATGACAATGAGCAATTTACTGCGAGCTTGTGCGAGTTAATGTGAGTTAATGCGAGTTTGTGCGAGTTAAGGCGAGTTTAGGTCCCAGACTGGGCCTTTTATGGCGGGGAGAAAATATCCGAACTGAATCAGCTGAAACTATATACCGAACGTACTAAATCGACTGGTTCTATTTGTACAAATTATAGCACTGGTAAATAAACTTTTAAGAATCGAGAACGTTCACGTTCACGTTTTTTATACGAGTATTTTTTGTCATTGCAAAATGAGCAAGGATGGTACAGTTATGTACAGTATGGTTAGTGAGCGGCGTTCTGTGCGGGAGGTCCCGAGTTCGATTCCCAAGCGACCTCACGTCCTTGTTTCTCCTTTCCGTGTAGCTTAAAAGTGGCACTCTCCCTAAGACCGGTCCGGTGACTTCATCTTTGGAAAATAGTTTAATTTTCCTTTATTTTTTGTGTGTTGAAAGGCATTTGGTTATAAGTCTCCAATGTTTTTTGTTTTTGTTTTTGGCTTCGCTACACGACCAAACACATATTGCCTGTGCCGTCGCTAATTTGAGTTGATTTCGAACTTGAATTTTTGCACTTTTTAGTAGCACTGTGCCAAAACAACAAAGTTTTTCGAAATTTCGACCAAACTTCCAAGATAACAAATATTTCGAGTACGTAATTTCTGGCATAAAATCAGAGCATTTCACTAAAATGGGAATAAATACCATGAATTTATATGGACCATGGTTTTTAGCTATTTTTTGAGAACCAAAAATGTACGAAACTCGATACCTAAAATCTCAAAAGTGGGACCTAAAAACAACTTAAAACTACTTGAATGTCTTGAGTTAAACTTATTTTCACAATATATAAAATAGTATTTGCGGGTATCTTACTACAATTAATGCAAGTAAAGATTTCCAGAAGCAACCGATCAATGATTTTTGCATAATTTACACTAATTTTAATTTTAATTTTAATTAAAATGTTCCTGAGATCAGCGGCAAAGTGTTTGTTTCAAATCCCACACTTTTTGCACAGATTTGTTTATTACTATAATTACTATAAGTCAACTGAAAATGAATTACAGAGTATTAGAAGCAAATTATTAATAGGATAAAGCGAAATTTTCAATACTTACAAAATTGTGGCTAACTGTACAAGGTCCAAACGTCAACTGAACATTTATGAATACTAAACATTTACATGAACAACACACAACTCTCAAGGGACACATTTCAACACATATTTCTCTTTTAAGGGTTCTTTCTATGTTCTTTAATGTTCAAATCAGTGTTCCAAAGAGAGGCAGCTTTAACAGAGAGTGATCGCTCAAGTATGTTTATGCCTGGTTTTTTCCTTGTGAAAAGACCCCCCGCCAATAATTAAGATTTTGGCTTCGTACTTTCAATATATTCACTAGTTTTCAATGAAAATCGAGTGGATGTTGATATCAATGTCCTTAATGTTTTAGTGCTGATTTTTAGGAGGTCACGTGGTATATGACGACATAATAGCAAGAAAATACCCAAAATTTACGCGGTCGTGAGTTTAAGCTAAAGAGAAAAACTAAAAGCAAAAAATTGATAAGTAATCGATGACAAATAACTTCACGTTTGGAGAACTTGAATTTGATAGCTTGGTAGGGAGATAAGGGGATTTTAAATAAGAATTATGGTCACGTGACCTGTTTTACAAAATATCTCCTTAACAGTAAGTGATAACCAGATTCTCCAAGCACAGACTTGTAGAGACCTTGTTGAGAACTACATTTAATGTATAAGTTTGTTTTACCTATTCAAACTCGCGACCGCATTTTTAAAGGAAAAACGAAATTCCTTATCCATCTAAACTGTCACGTAACCACCCTTAGGTAAAAATTACAAATAAAGGATAAAGCAGCAGTCCAAGATCTAACAATGTACCAAGTTTTATTAAAATCAGATAAGTTTTGTGGCAATGACATATAAAAACGTTTTTTTTGTGAAACACAGCTAAAACCAGGCCTTAACATACTTGAGCGAGTACCATACACCTAATTCAAAAAAGGTTGACAGGGCGAACGGCGATTGGCGATTGAAATTCCTATTGTCCACGACTGTGGACAATACGAATTTCAATCGCCAATCACTGTTCGCCCCGTCAACCTTTTTTGAATTAGGTGTATAAACTGGTAAATAGACAATAGAAAACAATTGAACTAGCTTGAAACTGCATTAAATAGTATTGCAAAATAATGTTTCACGGGTACAGTACGGAAGGCATGTGTGGCCTAGCGGTGAGAGTGCTGTACTCTTACCGCTTTTGTCCAGGTTCGAGTCCCCGCTCGGGCATGGATTATATATATGTGCATTGAGTTTGTTTGGTTTTGTTCTTCTCTCCTATGCCACGAGGGTTTTTCTCCGGGCTATCCGGTTTTCCTCCCTCCGCAAAAATGAATATGTGAGCCGAGTTGTACATTGCAAAATTTTTAATGTAGAGGTGGTGAGTGTATGTCTAAGTCTGCCCAATTAGTAGGGCACACGTGTCCAGCTAGAGAGATTGAGACATTATATTTGTATTATTTGCACTCTATCTTAACGTGATGTTTAATATGTAGTGCTTATATAGCGCAATTTACTAAGTATTGTTAAAATACCCACGTTGTTTTTGTTTGTTGCTTTCTCAGACCCCGGCTACACGGATCCGGATACTTTTGAAACCGCATACGTTTCGATGCGAATCGGCCTATCGTCCACACGAATCCAGTGAATCCGGTCACTGGGTTAACCGCATACTTTTGAATAGGAAACGATCAACAGGATATCGTGTGGACGCAAATATTTCTATGCGGTTTCAGCCGGATCGGATTCGTGTAGAAGAGGCCTCAGTCTTTCCTTTCTTTTGTTTTTATTTTTTAGTTAATAAAAAATTATTAAAAATGAAAAACACCTAGCGCAATGAGCTTATATTATTATAATAAGATAAATTACATTCCATATCCTCTTCAGACTGAAAATCACTTTTACCATGTATGTGTGTTGATCAATACAAACCCTTTTATAGCTTAACCATGGTAGAGTACAAACATTAAAAGCGTGAAATATAAATAGTACTAAATAGTGATATTTTATGCTAATTCTATTGTCTAATAAGCACTATTTAGCACAAATTAGTACTTCTTGTTTCACAGGTATAATATTTGTACTCTATGTGGTACTTATATAGAGTGATTTTCATATGACCGTGAAAGAATAGGCAAACTAATAGTTAGAAGTTAACATTAAACCCATTGTTTAGATACAAAAGAAAACAATGGAATTAGGGTCTACTAAATAGTGTCTAATATCTATTTCACGGAGTTAGAGGGAAGTCATTTAACCCGTGAAATAGATATTAGACTAATACACCTTAGCAGTCTCTAATTCCATTGTTTTCTTTTGTGTATATTTGACTATTACACCTTGACTATTTAATTTTGTTTCGCGGGTTAGAGTGATTTTCAAATGACCGTGGAAGAATTGGCAAACTAATAGTTGTTACTACACTCTGAATCTATTGTTTTCTTTTGTTCTTTACCAACAAGTATACGAACTAAATAGTCGTTTTTCTTTCACGGTCAAATGAAAATCACTCTAAATGTCTTCACTCTAATGACTTCACTCTACCTGACAACAGTGTGCAGTGTGTCTGTTAATGTAGGGGCAATGAGTGTGTCAGATACTTTAACATTAGCCAAAAACAGATTCGGTAACAACTCCCCGTATCATCTGATAGAGGATATTACATATGGGCTCGCCGAGCTACCAATATTATCTTCGAGTGTTGAAATGATCTCTATCGAATGAGCACAGCAAACGAGTTTTCAACACGAGAATAATTAGATAAATTTAATAATTATCAATGAAAAGAAAAGAAATTTTTTTTTGACACAAGAAGTTTCCATAAAGCTGTGAAACCATAGTGATGATATTTTCACATGTGAAATTTTTGAAGCAGAGAAATATAGGTATTTCACTGACAATTATTTAATAAAATGATATATTTATTCATTTTATCGTGAAATATATATCCCAACGTTTTTAAAATAATGAGCGCCGTTTTATGCATGGCTGCTCAACTTCAAATTTACTTCAATAATGACAACGGTGAAGAGGAGTAACGTTAACGACGCAAGATAGTGATAACAATTCGGCTTGTGAAGTGGTAAACAACAGAAACCTTGCAGTTGGTTCTTATATTGAGCAGTGCAAAAAGAAGGTAAAACGAGCTCTTTATCATTATTAGGGAATATTTTAAAGGACGGGGTTGATAACCTCAACATCATCAGGAGGTTGGTAACTAGATATATGCCTGAATCAGTTCGTTTGTTTGATTAGTTGGATGAATTTGAATGATAGAGAACGCCAGTGAACAAAAGAAACTGACTCACTCATTGATGGTGTTAAAGGTGGTTATAAACCTTATACCTTGATAGATATGAGATGTATCAACTTACTCCCTCTTTCGAGACTGTGAGTTGAACTGGGCAACGGAACGCAATATGTGAATAGACCATTAACCTCGATAAACCTCGATAGCATGTAATCTATTATTTAGAATTTGACTACAGCCCGTGAACGTGGAATTTCATGCAAACGTTTGATTCCATTAATTACATCGAGGTAGCTGAAGTCAAATTCTAAAGAACATCGGGCTGAGGTTGACCGACGAGAACCGAAAAAAGGTCTATGGTGTTGTTATCCTCCTTGCCTCGGGGGCTTTTTGATGTACCTCGGTTTTCGTCGAGAGTTGTGTGTATAGTAGAAGTGCTAGTAAGTGGTCTCAAAGTGGTCTCAATTTTTGCTATTGCGATATAATATTTTGCACGAGATGTTGTACATAAAACCGCCCTGAATGTCCAATCGGATTCCATCCGTGCAAAATTATTCACACAAATTAGATTATCTGTGTTGTTTGCAAACGAACTCCTTACATTACCGTTATTATTACTCAGGATTCTTGTGGAATCCGAGTATAGTTTTCGCCTTTATTCATCTTCAATGCCAAAATGCCACGCACGCGCAGTATGGTCAATGTCACTTATGCACACAAATATACAAAATAAACTGATTTATTACGGTAATTCGGTGTTTACTAATTCAAACACACTCCAATAATAATAATAAACCATTAACTAATGTATTAGTGTGATAATAAGTTTGACAAATGTAACTTTTCGACGAATATATTGCCGACAAGCGATCAGTTTTGAAAGCGCTTTAATTAAGAACCCCGCCGGACCGAAACACAAACACAACAGCTAGTACTTCGATTCAATCATTCAAGAATCAAACACATGTTATTCTGTGTATCATTAAACTTAAACACTCCAATAATGATAATAAACCTTTAACTAATGTATTAGTGTTATAATAAGTTTGACAAGTTTTCGCCGTGTTTATTGCCAACAAGCGATCAGTTTTGAAAGGGTTTAAGAACCGGCCGACACAAACACAACAGTACTTCGATTCAAATCACGTGATAAAACATATGTTATTCTGTGTATGATTTAACCTAAACACTCCAATAATAATAATAAACCTTTAACTAATGTATTAGTGTTATAATAAGTTTGACAGAAGTAAGTTTTCGCCGAGTTTAGCCAAGTTACGAAAGCGCATATTATCAAATATTTTATTATGACGAGTTTATTGTCGATTGTAGACATGGAAGTGATTACGCAAATTAGCGTGGGAAGACAACACGTTCAATCATATATATATATATGTGTGTATCAGTATGCTTACCTAAAAGGAAACATATTAGAGTGAAGGCATTCAACCGGTGAAATAGAAATTGCAAAAACAGTGTAATATAGTCAAATAGACACACACACAAAAAATAACAATAGAATTAGAGACTGCTAAGGTATTAGTCTAATATCTATTTCACGGGTTAAATGACTTCACTCAATTTTTCATGGTTTAGAACTAATTACAGTATTGTCTTTGCTTACAAACAACCTAATTGGTTTATTTCGATCCTATTTAATAATAGGTGTAGACATTAAAATTATTTTGCACATCAAAGAGAATCCCGAGCTTACGCAGTTATGCGTCTTGTTATTTGATAATGGAGCGTGATGGCTCCGAAACGTCAGAACAAGAATATTATATCCTTATTCAGTCTCTTTTTTACTACTTTATGTGATATAATTCGTTCATAAATACAAAATGATTTGTATTGATTTTCGTTTCATCGTTTCTGATTTAGAGCTGTTCAAAGTCGACCATGGACGATATTGAACTGGTCAGACAGGCTGATCCAGGAACTTACCAACAACATGTGGCCACTAATCCAAACACGAACCCAGCGAAGTCTACTTCTAAGATCCAAAAAGTTGCAATCTTTTGTTTGGCCTCGTTTGTTTACTTCTTAACATGGTGCTGTGTTACATTGTGGTCACCATTCTTTCCCGGCGAGGTAAGAGACAATAAAACAACGAGAACAATTTCCTCAAATCTGATTGGTTGAATATACCATTGATTTCTATTTCAATCTGTAGGCCTCAAATCTTATTGGTTGACAGAAGGTTGAATATACCATTGATTTCTATTTCAATCTGTAGGCTGCAAAACGCGGTGTTACCAGTACTGAAGTTGGATTTATCTTTGGTATATGCAGTTTGGTAGCACTTGTTTCTTCATTAGTTTTTGGATCCTTTGTGGTAAGATATAAAATACTTTATTTATTCAATATACACCTATTTCAATAATCGTTGTCGCAGGCGAAGGTACAGTCTACACTCTGAAGCCTGCAAAGGATGAACATAGATTGTTGGTTTATCACTCGTTTCTTTTTTCAACAATATTTGTTTCATCATCTACTACTATAACTACTAGTTTCTGGACATATAACACAAACACGCTTAAGCAAAAATATGCTATGAATAAATCGAGAAAAGAAGAAAATACCGACAATCTTTGCAGGCTTCAGAATGTGGACTGTAGCTTCGGCTGCGACAACGATTTTTGAAATAGGTGTATATCTACTGAATGAGATTCAAGTTCTTGTATGTACTCAAAATATCCAAAATATACTTTTTGAAACCTATATGAGGGCTCAGAAGAAATAAGATATAAGAAAATAACGTCCGAATAAAGTAGGATTTGAGGTTTTGCATCTCACTGGGTATTTCTATATTTGCCAACACATGTACATATCCTATTTATTTGATTAGATCCCAAGGATTGGTCCACGTTATGTACTATTTGTTGGATTGATTTTGAATGGTGGATCGTTTATTATAGGCGGGTAAGTTTAACGACAGGGGGCTTAGCCGGGGGTATTTTGGGATATAAGTCTTTGGGGTAAACCCACCACTTCTCTTCTCTTCTTTGAAAAGAAGCATTGTTAATGTTGTATATTTTCAAAACCCTAAAAGGGACCACACCATGCAAACTCAGCTGGTGGGCATTCTCGTTCATTAACACCCTATAAGCGGGACCGAAACATCAATTTCAACCCCTAAAGGGGACGGCGAGCATCCCCGTCCCTTTGACCTCCGAAATCTTCAAATATATAAAAACGTTATAATTATAAAATTATAAAATTGCTATAGATTATATTAAGGTTCAATTAAAAAAAAAGCTTTCTTAAATAAGAATGTCTTTAGTGCCCCTTTAAAACGATCAATGTCAGTCATCATCCTTATAGTATAGGGTAAAATATTCCATAAATTTGGGGCGGCTACTTTGAATGATCTGTCCCCTAGAGTAGGAAGCAGCAACAAAGCAGCAAGTCGTCGACATTGTTCAGTTTGTACAAGGAGGGGTCATGCACTACCTTACCACGTTTTAGCCCATTCCTGATAAAGTTCAGTTTCTTATGTTATTAGCCAGTACTGTTTTTTCGACCAGTGCAAGAACTTTTCACTAATAAGTTATCACTGATAAGTTTTCCTTAAAAGTATATTCTATTTTTCAATAGATTTGGTGATTTGATACAAGACCGTTTGAGCTTCGTACTATTCTGTTCCATGGTAAGAGCGGTTGCGGCCATTGGTGGATCAGGATGCGAGACGTCCATTCTTGTTATATTGACACAAGAATTCCAAGAAAAATTGGCTATTGTTATTGTAAGTATATATAATAGTTAATTCGGTGCTTGTTCTACTTGCTTGAAATCAACTTACCAGGAAGCTCAAGTCTCTTCTATCATGTTTGTGGTCTTCTTTTGGCAGCTTCCAAACTGAAGGCGGTAGAACGTTTGCTGTCACTACCTGCAAACTATGGAACAGTTTAAGTCTTGAAACTTAGAAAGTCTGAATCTTTAAGAGTTTTCAAAAACAATTATAGAAATATTTTAATTAAGGAACAGAAGGAATTACACTATTTTATAGTTTAATAATTATTAGTTTTTATATTATGATTCTTGTATGTATATAATTTTAATTTTTATCATGTATATGTGTTTTATAATTTTAGATAGAGGACCACTAGTTTATTAGTTTTTTTTAACTATTCCGTGTCACCCTCTTTAAATAAAGAGTTCTTATTATTATCACCATAAATTAAAGGGAGATTACAGCGCGACGCACCTTACCGTGGCCACCTAATTAAAGTTTTGTAAAAGTTAACCGAACAAAAAGCGAGAATTTGACCTTAATATAAGACACGCCAAGAGACAAACGATAAACACTTTGAAATGTTCAAAGCGAAGACAAGAGTGAAGTTTATAAGTGGCTGAAAAACCTCTCATGATGTTTAAATTTGAAATGGTGTAGCAGATAATTTGAAAAGAGAAATTTTTGAACGCTAAGCTAACTTGTACAAAACTTTAATTGGGTGGCCACGGTAAGGCGCGTTATGCTGTAAGTCTTTCCTGGATAATTCTCAATCTGTTCCAGGAACTTTCCTGGACGTTGTTGCCTACAATTGTCTCCTTCACAGTTCCCTGCGCCATCTTGAAAGGTAGCCGGGCTTTTGCATCGAAGCAAGACGAACGTTGAGCTTGCAATGACACACGTGTATAATTGTCCCGCGGTGTTTAAAGGTCTCTATCACTACAAGCTCAACGTTCGTCTCACTTCAATGCAAAGGCCCAGCTACCTTTGAAGATGGCGCAGGGAACTATGAATGGAAATATTGGACTTGATTAGCTTTTTCTCTTCTCTCTATAAAGGTTTCTATCAGACCATAATTAAGTAAGTAGAGTAATAATTCGTCCTGTTCTGCTGCTTGCTGTTCACAATGTTTATTACGAAGGACCCTTGTAAATCTTGATTCTTTTCCAGGGTGCTGTAGAGATCTTTACTGGCTTGGGTTTTGTCTTAGGACCAGTATTCGGAGGGGTATTGTATAAAGTAAGAAACTACTCTTAATTAAGAAAATGTACAAATTTATGCCATAGATGACTAGTCCCCTTCACAGTTCCCTGTGACATTTTGAAAGGTAGTTCAGTGTGCATTGAAACGAGACGAACGTTGAGTTTGCAATGATAGAGACCTTTTAACACCTTAGGGGACAATTCTTCACGCGTCTCTATCATTGCAAGCTACCTTTCAAGATGGCTCAGGAAACTGTGAAGGGGACTATGGAAGCGTTGCTGCGCTAAGCTGGCGAACTCGTTTACCCAAAGTAGCTCTGCACTTTTTATCCATGGATCAAGATCACTTTGTTTTCAGTATAGTAAAAAGGCACAACACTATTAATAGTTTCGTGTAAGTTTCCTTTTAATCATTTCTAATAATGATTGTGTTGTGTTTACTAGCTTGGAGGGTTTCGTCTTCCAATGTTTGTAATTGGTGGGTTTTTACTTGCATCTGTACCTTTTATTTGGGCCTTGTTGCGCAGAAGAGGTGAGTTTTACTATCATCCTTGTCATCTTCAACAACAACTTTAACAACAAAAGCGCCACCATCATATCCTAGAAACTAGAGGGTTTCTTGATCTATAGTATTCGTATTTATCATTTGTACGTCAGTGTTCGTTATCATCAACAACAACATCCAAATTCTGATCCTCATCAGAAATTGTCACCACATACATCATCTTCGTCTTCACAAAAACATCGTCTTCATATTGCCAAGTCTATTTTTGTACACATTAATACTTATTATACTGTTTTTTCTCATACACCCTTTTCGAGAAACTTTGTCACCTGTGGAGTGAAAACCAAGCTAGTAGCGCAGGGGACCTATGTAAATTTTATTAGAACACAGGGATTTCATGGCCACATTTCTACACTTGTCATTATGTTATTGAGAAATGTCCATTTTGACTTATCAAACAACAAGAAAGGCGTTCCGAATGCACATTTATTTTCTGAACTGATCCATGATCCTTTGTGCCACTAGCTTGTGTGCTTTTCACAGGTGACAAACTTTCTCGGAAAGGGTGTATTTAACCAGATTACGCTACAAAAGAAGATCACGAAGGAAGCTTGGCGTTATTTAAACAAGTTATCGCTATCCCAGGCATTGTGATAATAAGTAAGTTTATTTATCAATTCATTGTTATTGGTTGGCGTTGGCTATACAATACAATGCAATTTTGGTTATTGTACCCAAATAAAAAAAACCATAGGTACACGTAGGTACAACATTTCTGCAATAACCAGAGGGCTAACCAAGACAGACAGACAGACAGACAGCTAGATAGATAGATCAATTTTTCAAAGTTTGTGAGGTGTAAGAAGTGCAGTACTATCTACAAAAACGTTATGTGCACAGTTACATAGGTTAAAGTGCACCTAATGCCCTTCATGATATTTTGCAAATCTGTTGTACATGAGGTGTATAAGAAGTGTACTTAATATTTCTTGATGTCGACCTCTCCTTTTTGAGAGGTTTTACAGGCTAATTAGTTTCTTGATAGGATGGGCGATATTTTTTTCCTCATTAAAATTTTTTGATAGAAATGGATACTATTAAACGAAATAGTATTATTATAAGAATTTTTTTGAGCTCATTGCTGAATATAGAAAAAGTTCTTTAAATTTCAGTTTGCAAGTGTTAACATTTCCTCATACGAGAGGAGCAAGGCATTTTTAAAATCAGTAAAATTGCAGTTTTTTTCCTACAAAATTACTACTTTTCAAATATAGATTGATACTATTTAGCGTGTTCTAATTTCTGTTTTTGAACTTGCAAACATCATTTTGACATTTCAACTTCAGTTTTCAATTTGCAAGCCGACTGTTTTCCTAACGCAAGTCCAAGAAATTTGACTTTTATTAACATGTTTGACGGGAAAATGCCTTGTCATTCGTAAATTAGTCAAGTATTTTCAAATTTCCAGCGCGCTTCAGTGATCACGACCGTATGCAAGTTAGGCAGCAAATGACAATATGTCCTGCCATTATTCGCCATGTGCTTAGATGGATATGGTTAGAGATGTTAAAGTTTTGGCAATTCATTTGGCAATTCTCAATCCAGGTTTGTGGAAATGTTATCGACAGTGTATTAACAACATCTTCTCTTTTTAGATGTAACAATTGTCGTAATGATGACTGCTTTGGCGTTTCTTGATCCTACCTTGCAACCTTATGCAGCGATGATAGTAAGGGCATGCTGTTTTAAATAACCTGTTTTATATTTGCCACTGTTCACAAGAGCTGCAGTTTACTATGTTTGATTTTATTACTAGTTTGGTTTGGATCAATCTGGTGTGTCACTTTTATTCCTGGCCCGCTCTGTAGCTTACTCGTTGTCATCGCCAATAACAGGGTACATTATCAGCAAAAAGGTATATAACAATCTTCACATGTGTAAACTCTCTTCAGTATTTAGATAATATTACATTTTCTAATTCATTTTAGCCTTGGCGCAGGACTTTTATTTGTACTAGATTACTTGGGTGTGCAATCAGCGTACTGTTCTTTGGTCCTGCTCCGTTTCTGGCGCCATTCCTTCCAAGAAAGTAAGCCTTGTGTTTATGTCTTTTCACTTGTATCAGTTGCTCCTGCTCCTGCTCCTGCTCCTGCTCCTGCTCCTGCTCCTGCTCCTGCTCCTGCTCCTGCTCCTGCTGCTGCTCCTGCTCCTGCTCCTGCTCCTGCTCCTGCTCCTGCTCCTGCTCCTGCTCCTGCTCCTGCTCCTGCTGCTGCTCCTGCTCCTGCTCCTGCTCCTGCTCCTGCTCCTGCTCCTGCTCCTGCTCCTGCTCCTGCTCCTGCTCCTGCTCCTGCTCCTGCTCCTGCTCCTGCTCCTGCTCCTGCTCCTGCTCCTGCTCCTGCTCCTGCTCCTGCTCCTGCTCCTGCTCCTGCTCCTGCTCCTGCTCCTGCTCCTGCTCCTGCTCCTGCTCCTGCTCCTGCTCCTGCAATTTACAATTTACTGCTTGTCTTTTAATATGCTTTACATTTAGAGCATTATGGATCCTGGTTGTTTCTCTGATATGTTACGGATTATTTAGTGGACTTCAGTACATTCCTGTTCTGCCTGAAATGCTTCATTGCTGCCAGTGAGTATAAACAAATAATTGTGTGATTTTTTTTTAAAGTGTCTTGTTCGGTTCACAATCTAAATATATATATATATTTCTTTTGTAACTGTATTTTAGGGAGAGAGGCATGAAAAATAGTCTGCAACTCAATTCATTAGTTTCAGGTTTATTTTATGGATTTCAGTATTTAGGGTAAGTATTTAGATTCGTTTCATATTTCATTAGAGCCGTAATGATCTGGCAAAAAATAACTAATAATTAATATATGCAATACTTTAGTTTAGAATAATTATTACGAAAGACGACCTATCTTCAAAGTAAACCGATTATTTTTAATATCAGCTGAATCTCAAAGATTATTCTTTAGAAACCCTGTTTTAATCAAAGCCTTGTTTTGATTCCAGAACTTTTCTTGGATCAGTTGTCGGTGGTACTCTAAATGATCACTATGGCTTTCCTTGGACTGCTACTGTAAGTATTACGGTTACATTAGGTCTTAAAGAGAGCGAGGTGTGACGGGATATAGCTATAGCGATATAGCTTCGATCTAAATTAACAATTTTACCCTTTTAATTTTCTTTTTTTAGATCTTATCATTCTTATCCGCTGGACAGGTATATATTCCATGTTTTTAAATATATTCTCTTTTAATTCAATCATTTTTATCGTTTTTGAATGTTGTTTCAGGCTTTGGTGGTTATGACATTCTTTATTTGCAACAGGTATTTAATCTTCGTCAAGAACACATGTCTATAAAACAAAACGGTCTTGATTAATCATTATTCATTTGACTTCAGACGGGGATCAATGTCTTCTCACAACACACCAGAGAAAGAGAAACTGATCAATAAAACTACAGAATCCAAGTGACGGCTGAACAGTGACAAGGAACTTACTCATTTATGAGGCCTAGCCTGGGACCTAAACTCTGCGCGAGTTAAGGCGAGTTTAGGGAAAATCACAAAATTTTAATGCTGCGAGGTAATGCGAGTGAAGCTAAGGCGAGTTAAGGCGAGTTAACTCAAGGAAAAATCCCATCATTTGGAGTGACACTAAAAGAACATTACTTATAACTATGTGTATATTTCAGCTTTGTGAGATGAGGTCAAGGCAATTCCCTGTGCATTATGACATTGAGCAATTTACTGCGAGCTTGTGCGAGTTAATGTGAGTTAATGCGAGTTTGTGCGAGTTAAGGCGAGTTTAGGTCCCAGACTGGGCCTTTTATGGCGGGGAGAAAATATCCGAACTGAATCAGCTGAAACTATATACCGAACGTACTAAATCGACTTGTTCTATTTGTACAAATTATAGCACTGGTAAATAAACTTTTAAGAATCGAGAACGTTCACGTTCACGTTTTTTATACGAGTATTTTTTGTCATTGCAAAATGAGCAAGGATGGTACAGTTATGTACAGTATGGTTAGTGAGCGGCGTTCTGTGCGGGAGGTCCCGAGTTCGATTCCCAAGCGACCTCACGTCCTTGTTTCTCCTTTCCGTGTAGCTTAAAAGTGGCACTCTCCCTAAGACCGGTCCGGTGACTTCATCTTTGGAAAATAGTTTAATTTTCCTTTATTTTTTGTGTGTTGAAAGGCATTTGGTTATAAGTCTCCAATGTGGATTTTTTGTTTTGTTTTTGGCTTCGCTACACAACCAAACACATTTTGCCTGTGCCGTCACTAATTTGAGTCGCTTTCGAACTTGAATTTTTGCACTTTTTAGAGTAGCACTGTGTCAAAACAACAAAGTTTTTCAAAATTTCGACCACACTTCCAAGATAACAAATATTTCGAGTACTTTCTGGCATAAAATCAGAGCATTTCACTAAAATGTGAATAAATACCATGAATTTATATGAACCATGGTTTTTAGCTATTTTTTGAGAACCAAAAATGTACGAAATTCGATATATACCTAAAATCTCAAAACTTTTAAATCGCCGTTATTTAATGCGACGTAAAATTTTTAAGCGATTTAAGGCGATTTAAGAAAAAATATTAGAAAATCAGAGGCGCCATAAGGCAATTTTAAGCAATTTACAGCGATTTAGGGTTGTTTAAGAAAATATATGGTGAAGCAAATGCATTTTTTGGTGGCTTTTTTTTTTTGTAAAAATGAACAACATTTTAAGTTCATTGAAGGAAATTTGAAAATAAAGGTATCATTGTTCAAAATATCATTTAAATATAATACTTCTAGTAAGCAAAGGCCAGTTAAAAACTTCACAATTAAACGTATACTTTAAAAGTACCGTGTGCTACAAAGGTGATTATACAAAATCGCGCACTCTGATTGGTTTGCTATCTCGTATTATCAGCCGATAATCACCTTTTCGGACAAAATGGCTGCCAGTAATTGAAAATTGAAAACTTTAAAGAAAATGCTGTCCCAAAATCGACTAATTGTTAAATAAAACTTAGAGGATATTACATGGGTGCGTGGATCGAGCTACCAATTTTATCTTCGAGTGTTGAAATGATCTCTATCGAATGAGTGCAGCGAACTAGTTTTCAACATGAGACTGATAATTAAATAAATTACATAAATATCAATGAAAAGGGGAAAAAAACTTTTTTTGACACAAGAAGTTTCAGTAAAGCTGTGTTACCATAGTGATGATAGAGAAATATAGGTATTTCACTGACAAGTATTTAATAAAATGGTTTCTTTATTAATCATTTTATCGTGAAATATCCTAACGTTTAATGACATAGACATAATAATGGATATATTAGTACAATAATATTAGTACAATAATGAGCGCCGTTTTATGCATGGCTGTTCAAATTTACTTCAACTAGATGCCTATAGGGCATTAATTATAACTCGCTGGTCATATAGTTATTTGACGAAACGTTGTCGAAGAGCACAGGTAGCCCAGACATCCCTTTTGTGGCTCTCTATTTTCTATTTTAATAAATGAAGAAATAAATTAAAAAACAAAAAATTTCAATTTTTTATTGACACTACAGATTCATGTTTTACATATACTTTAAACACAGTATTATCTATAATAGAATAATTTTCATCTTTTATGATATACTTTGCGACCATATCTGACTATTTGTTAAGCTTACAAAACACATATTATTAGCAGATAATAGTGTAATAATATATACAGACAAAATCGATTCAGTCCATTTGTACATAATAAATACAATAAAAATACGTAATAAGTTTACCACTTGAAGCCCAAATCTTGATAGAAAATCGACGTCCATGTGGTCAGATGACAGTATTTTCAATATGGCGGATAGTACCTTCGCACAGTGTGAGTTCATCATACAAAACTTATCATTGGATTCTTCATCTCTTGAGCACTTCCATCCAGTTAAATCATTTGTTTTTGTATTTGTCATATCGTTTGTCTGTTCAGTATGAGTCAGTAGGTCAGTGCTTTGATATTTCATAGTATTTTCATTGTTTTTCATAGTGTTCATTCGTATATTGCTTTGAGTTCGCGAAACGGCGCTGGCCAAAATATACGCTTGAAAACATCTTTTAGTGTGGGCCTATCGCGCTCGAAACCATCTTAGTGTAATGTATGTTAATGTATGCTAATTTATGCATCACGTGACTAGATACCTCGTGTAAGAATTATTACTTCAACAAAGACACAGTTCGTACTTACAGAACTTGTTGTGTAGTTTCTTTATTTAATACTTGTACACAGTACAATACATGACATGGTGTCAGAATAATGGAGCATCTCAAAAGCATTGGACCTCTTAGTCTCGAAGGCAATGTGTCAGAAAACTGGCGTCGATGGATTCAACGATGGAGACTCTATGTCGTTGCTAGCGGAGCAGACAAAAAACCCGAAGCAACGCAATGTGCAATATTTCAACACACCATAGGCCAAGATGCCATTGAAGTATACAATACTTTCGTCTTCACAGAAGCACAATCTAACAAAATCGATCATCTCATTCAGAAATTCGAGGAGCACTGCGCCTGGAAGAAAAATCTCACATTCGAGAGATACAAATTCAACACATGTGTCCAAGATGGCCGACCGTTTGACTCGTTTCTCGTTGATCTTGTCAATAAGTCGAAAACATGTGAGTTTGTTGAGCTAAAAAACTCACTCATCAAAGACAGGATCGTCTGTGGAATCGACAACAGAGAGTTGAGAGAAAGACTTCTCAGAGATACGAAGTTAACAATGGATAAAGCGATTGAATTCATGCGAGCGGCGGAGACGAGCAAAACACACGCTAAAAGTCTAAACCAAAGTCAGCTAGAAGCATCTGCAATCAGCAAATCCAATAGTAAATCCTTCAAAAAATCAAACTGCTACTGGCACAAGAAGCTCGACAAAGAATCTTCTTTATTATGTACATACAACACCCCCTATGGTCGCTACAAGTTCAACCGCCTGCCCTTTGGTGTATGTTGTGCATCAGATGTAGCCCAAAGGATGGTAGATGAGCACTTCTCTGACGTACAAGGAGCATTAGCAGTCTACGACGACATCATAATATCAGGAAGAACATTAGAAGAACACGACGAAGCCCTTAAGCGAGTGTTAGAAAGAGCAAGAGAGAGAAACATCAAGTTTAACAAAGATAAAGTTCAACTCAGAACCTCACAAGTTAAATACCTGGGCCACATCATAACCTCAGATGGTTTCCAACCAGACCCAGCAAAGATTCAAGCTATCACTGATATTGCAAAGCCAACCTGTAAAGAAGACCTGCAAAGATTGCTTGGAATGGTTAATTATCTTTCACAGTATATTCCCAATGTTTCTGAAGTACTCGCTCCACTACGAGCCCTACTCCGACAAGATGTAGAATGGTCATGGTTACCCAATCATGACAACGCCCTTGACAAAGTCAAGCAAATCCTCTCAAGCAGTCCAGTACTACGGTTTTACGATGTCAACAAAGACATCACACTACAAGTTGACGCCTCTAAGAACGGCTTAGGAGCATGTCTTTTACAAGAAGGACACCCAGTGATATACGCATCTCGTTCACTTACACAGGCCGAGCAAAACTATGCTCAAATAGAAAAGGAACTCCTTGCTATAGTGTTTGGATGCGAACGATTCAACCAGTTCACATATGGCAAACACATAACAGTGCACAGCGACCATAAACCACTAGAATCCATTGTAAAGAAACCTCTTTCAATGACTCCACCAAGAGTTCAGCGATTACTCTTACGTTTACAGAAATATCAACCTGTAGTCACTTATGTTCCAGCAAAGTACCTGTACATTGCTGATACATTATCAAGAGCCCCGAGAGCCCCACTTAAGTCTACAGACAGTGACAACGACCTCAATGAAGATATAGAAGTAATGGTACACAGCTTTGTAAAGAATGTACATGCATCAGATGAACGACTAGCACAGCTAAGACAACAAACTAAGGATGACATAACACTACAACAGATTAGCAGGCTCATCAGAGAAGGATGGCCAGCACATGTAAAGCAAACACCCGTTATAGCACGCCCATACTGGAGTGTGAGAAACAATCTACACGAAGCGGATGGCATGATATTCAAAGACGAATGCATTGTTATCCCTAAGATTTCAAGAGCGGAAATGCTAAAGTTAGTACATCAGGGACACTTTGGCATTGCAAAAACAAAAGCCAGAGCAAGGCAAGTACTGTTTTGGCCAGGTATGTCAAATGAAATTGAGCAACTAATAGCCAAATGTGACATGTGCAACACCTACAGGAGAAGGAATCACAAGGAACCCCTGTTGCAGCACCCGATACCTGACCGACCATGGCAAAGAATTGCATCAGATATCTTCGAGTATCAAGGTAAATCATATTTACTTGTTGTTGATTACTACTCTAAGTACATTGAGACAAGTCTTATCAAAGACAAAACAGCATCAACTATTATCACACATATGAAATCAATGTTTGCCCGACATGGCGTTCCAGAGGAACTTATGTCTGATAATATGCCATATAACAGCACAGAGTTTAGGAACTTTGCCAACGAATGGCAATTCAAACTCACCACATCTAGCCCGACCTATCCTCAGTCAAATGGGTTGAGTGAAAAGGCAGTCCAAACTGTAAAGAGGATCCTAAAGAAATCAAATGACCCATATTTAGGACTTCTTGAATACAGAAACACGCCAGTAACAGGTATGGATTACACACCAACACAACTGTTAATGGGTCGAGTTGCAAGAACGAACATTCCGATCTCGCCCAAATTATTGTATCCAAAGATTGTTACAGATGCACATGATCAGTTAAGAAATTGTCAAGAAAAGCAGAAATTCTTCTATAACAAGCAAGCAAAGAAACTTCCAGTTCTTAACGAGAATGACACTGTACGCATCGAAAGAAACAAGAAATGGATTCCCGCAATAGTTACAGCCAAAGCACAAACCCCAAGATCATTCATTGTGACCACACCCAATGGTCAGGCATATCGCCGAAATAGACGACATCTCATAAAGACTAGTGAAGACCCACCTGAGATAACTGGACCAATACCAGACCTACCTAATGAAGTTGGACCTGAAGTCAACATTGACAGACCAACTCAAATGCTACCCTTACCACATGATGATGGAAGCAGTGAACCTGATCCTACACTCAGAAGATCATCAAGAATCAGAGGACAACCAGCATGGTTTAAAGACATGACATGTAACACTTCATATATAGACATTATAAGGATTGTTAAAACGTTGTATTCAAAACTTTATATTGAGTTATTTGAAACATTAACTTTATTCCTAAAAGAAGGGAGATGTAATGTATGTTAATGTATGCTAATTTATGCATCACGTGACTAGATACCTCGTGTAAGAATTATTACTTCAACAAAGACACAGTTCGTACTTACAGAACTTGTTGTGTAGTTTCTTTATTTAATACTTGTACACAGTACAATACATGACACTTAGTGTGGGCCTATCGCGACCAGTGTGTGGGATTCTATGTAATTCGAGCTTACGAGTTACTTTTGTAGCCATCTTTAAGTATTTCAACGACAAAAAGCCAGCCTTCTCTCGAGCATAAACTCGATCGAGCATGTCGGCCGTTGCCTTGACAACGACCGCGTGGATGACGTATGGCCTTTTTGTTGTGAACCACGACGACGATGAATAATCAGCACCGAGTTTTCAACTCGCTGGCACAGGGTGCCAATGAGTGAAAATGACAACGGTGAAGAGGAGTAACGTTAACGACGCAAGATAGCGATAACAATTCGGCTTGTGAAGTCGTAAACAACAGAAACATTGCAGTTGGTTCTGATATTGAGCAGTGCAAAAAGAAGGTAAAACGAGCTCTTTATCATTATTAGGGAATATTTTAAAGGACGGGGTTGATAACCTCAGCATCATCATCAGGAGGTTGGTAACTAGACATCTGCCTGCAGAATCAGTTCGTTTGTTTGATTAATTAGTTGGATAAATGATAGCGAACGCCAGTGAACAAAAGAAACTGACTCATTGATGGTAGAGTACAAACACTAAAAGTGTGCAACATAAATACCACTAAATGCTGCTAAATTATGCAAATTATTTTGTTCTCTATTGTTTAATCAACACTATTTAGTGATAAATAGTACAAAGTATTGCACACTTTTAGTGTTTGTACTCTATTAAACCTTATACCTTGATGGATATGAGATGTATCAACTTGCGACTTCGCGTTAGTTTGCCTTTCGCGCTTCCTTTTTTGAGACTGAGTTGAAGGCAACGGAACGCAATATGTGAATAATTCTAAACTTGGGTATATTTGCCTTCGCTTTAATTTGCAGCGGCTGTTTTGTTTTTATTTAAAAAAAAGCGAAACGAGGGCAAATATACCCAAGTTCAGAATCTTATTTAACCGCCTTAAAATATCGTGAGCTTTTGATAGCCAAATAAAAAAAATCTCAGATTTTTGAAATTGCAACAGAAAACGCGGAGAAAGTTATTATAATACTGACGCGCGCAAAAAGCCCTTTATAAACAAATAACAAAATCGATGTTGTTTTAAGCTGATTGAGCTCAAAGTTTCCGAGTAAGACGAGTATAAAATAATCTAAAGTTTGATATAAAAATTATTTCCCAACGGATTTTTAAGTGCGAGTTTTGAAATTTAGAAAGGCACCTTCTTAAAAATGCATTTTACAGAACAATACAGAATACAGAACAAAAACTCTCAATTTGATTTTGTTTAAACTTTGTAAAGTGGAGGCACTAGGCCTAATCTACATGCACAAGAGTGGGTTTTATTAGAATTTACCTTACACGAGAGATATTTAGCGTTTTGTAAATTCCGCGGGGTCGCATTTCAGTTGCTATGGACGCTCCGATGTAAACAAACTTTAAACTTGGATAAAGTGCAAATCAATGTGTATTTGCTTGCATATTTTCGCATCTTGTTGTGCACTGAATCAAAAGATATGGCCCGTTCAAAATGAGAGGTCGTCAAGGTTGCGAAGGGTACCGAGCCTCCTTAAAACCCGCCCTGAATGTCCAATCGGACTCCTTCCGTGCAAAATTATTCACATAAATTAGGCTATCTGTGTTCTTTGTAAACGAACTCCTTACATTACTGTTATTATTCTTTGATAATGGAGCGTGATGGCTCCGAAACGTCAGAATATTATATCCTTATTCAGTCTTTTTTAACTACTTTATGTGATATAATTCGTTTATGAATACAAAATGATTTACATTGATTTATGTTTCATCGTTGCTGATTTACAGCTCAAGGTCCATCATGGACGATATTGAACTGGTCAAGCGAGCTGATCCAGGTATTTGCCAACAAGATGTGGCCACCAATCCAAACACGAACCCAGCGAAGTCTCCTTCTAAGATGCAAAAAGTTGCAATTTTTTGTTTATCTTCGTTTGTTTACTTCTTAACATGGTGCTACATTACATTGTGGGCACCATTCTTCCCCGGCGAGGTAAGAGACAATAAAACAATGAGTACAATTTCCTCAAATCTGATTGGTTGACAGAAAGTTAAATATACCATTGATTTCTATTTCAATCTGTAGGCTGCAAAACGCGGTGTTACCAGTACTGAGGTTGGATTTATCTTTGGTATATACAGTCTGGTATCATTTGCCTCTTCTTTAATCTATGGGCCCTTTGTGGTAAGATATATATCCTTACAATAATTCAGGACGCCATTTTGAATTTATATATTATATCAAACGCGGAAAGGTCTGTCCATGTCACGTATATTTTCCTCTAGTTGTAACGCAGCGCTTCAGGTCCTGCAAGGGCCGGTTGTACAAAGCCTGAAAAGCGCTATCCACCGGATAAGCCCCTATCCAACGGATAAAACCTATACAAATTCTATACACTGGATAACTCTTATCCAGTAGATAATTTTATCCAGGCTTCGTACAACTGACCCCAGATGTATAATATAGACGATATTTAAAGAAGATTTAGAAATTATTTCCATTAGAGCTTTTACACTGCAAAAACGGTGATTAAATTAAAATACTGAGTTGTATCTACTCAGCCGTTTTTGCAGTCTACCCTTTTACCTATTTTTGTTTTAATTTGAAATAATTAATTCAAAATTGCGTCCCGAATTATAGGATTGTATTCAAATACCATATTTATACATAATGTTTAATAAACGAGCAGGAGTGTTTTATCAGGATTTAAAACCACGCGGCGAAGCCAAGTGGTTTTAAACCTGATAAAACACGATCTGCGAGTTTATTGAACGACTTCAAATACTCCAACCTATATTTTGTGTTTGCGTCGTCACGGTTACGATTTCTTTTGAAAATTTCTCATGAATTATTAATGAGTTTTTGAAATTATTGATGACATTCAGGAAAGGACCGAATATTATAGGATTCGGAGTTTTGAACAATTTAACAATATTTGCCAACACATATATCCTATCTATTTGATTATAGATCCCAAGGATTGGTCCGCGTTATGTACTACTTGTTGGATTGATTTTGAATAGTGGATCGCTTATTATAGGCGGGTAAGTTGTCACTGCAAATTGTCCTTCACGCCCGACCAAGAGAATTCCGAGAAATTATTATCTGACAACCAATTTGGGTTTATACGCTCACACTCGACTGCGTCTACTCTATTAGACTGTACCAATGAGAGGTTTGCTAACATTGTCGAGGTCTTTTTAACTTAGCTGTCTTTCTTGATCTTGACCAAAGCAAGTAATTTCCATATGCCTGTTGCCATAGAAACTAGGTCACGTGACCACGTGGCTGCCATTTTGGATTTTATGAAACGAGCCGCTTGCATACGTACTGCATGAATTTGTCATGTCCCTTTTGGAAATCGGTATTAGTTAATTGGATAGACTATAGCATGCCTAAATAAAGTTGATCTCATCTCATCTCCTCTCATCTCATACATCACTGAACGTGCTGCCCAGTCCAGTTTATATCCATTTTTCTTATCTAACCCAACACGCTATTTTATCGACCAAAAGCCTCACCGTTAAGTTTTTCTTACAAGTATATTCTATATTTTCAATAGATTTGGTG
The DNA here is from genome assembly GCA_949775045.1 of Metridium senile. Taxonomy (NCBI): domain Eukaryota; kingdom Metazoa; phylum Cnidaria; class Anthozoa; order Actiniaria; family Metridiidae; genus Metridium; species Metridium senile. The sequence goes on along the minus strand of OX459097.1, from coordinate 14,365,935 downwards.
ATTTGATACAAGATCGCTTGAGCTTCGTACTATTCTGTTCTATGGTAAGAGCGGTTGCGGCCATTGGTGGAACAGGAATCGACATTTCCATTGCTGTTATATTGATACAAGAATTCCCAGAAAGATCTGCTTTTGTTATTGTAAGTATAATCTCTAAACCGGTCCATGTTTTTTATGAAGATGAACTGACCAGAAAGCTCAAGTCTGTTTTGTGACGTTGATATAGTTTTGTTTTCGCTGGCTTCCAAAGTTTTATTATAAAAAGAGATTCAGTCTTGTCATGGTAGTTGTCAATCTTTTTCGGTAACGTAAACTGTCGATTATGCCTACATAGGAGACTGGATTTCTCTCGATAGCTCTTATTTTTTTTTCAGAAGTCTCTCTATAGATTTCCAGCAGATCACTTCGGGCCCTTGAGAGTCTCGGAACAGGTAGCAATACCTGAAGGTTCCTGTTGATTTCAGTACTAGAGAAGATATGGCAAAACATCAAAAGTACCCATGATAATGTCTCCAATATTAATAGAAACTAACAGATTGGACTGCCTGTGGTCTCCTTATGCACATAATTAATGAGAGAAAAAATGATCTCCGTTTCTATTGCTTATGAAATTTGATTCTTTTCCAGGGTTTTCTGGAAGTCTTCAGTGGCTTGGGTTCCATGTTAGGACCAGTAATTGGTGGAGTGTTGTACACGGTAAAAAGCTTAACTAAAGCCACAAATATACAGATTTAGTTAAGAATATCACACCCTGAAATATTGGTGACAGGCGTTAACAGATCGAAAATATGTTTTAAATAATGCTGGACGAAAAGGTTTGCTTGAATTTTTTTTCGTATATGTAATGCTAGTTACGTTATAACTACAGCTTGTCAATGAGTTCAGGCTTGTGTTTCTGCGATTTCCTATTAAAAACGGCGTTGACATCACGGAGGCCAATTGAAACGTTGCAAACATGTTTCTAGTCTGCGCCATCAACTTTTCTCGCAGTTTTGATCCACGGATCACGAAAATATTTTTTCAGTATATGAGTAAGACAAGATAGTTTTGCAAGCTTTGTTTTAACACTTTTAATAATGTTTGTGATGTGCATACTAGCTTGGAGGATTTCGTCTTCCAATGGTTGTAATTGGTGGGATTTTCCTTGCATCTGTACCTTTTATTTGGGTCTTGTTGCGCAGAAGAGGTGAGTTTCACAATTATCTTGACATTTTCGTCATCCGTCGTGAACAACAACAAGAGCACCATCGTTATCACCACCAACACCATCATCATCATACAACTAGAACATTATTACTCTTACCACAATTAACCTCACTGACATTGTTATCAACTGACTACTGACATTGGTATCATCCGCGTCCATATCATCATCAACAACACCATCATCATCATACAACTAGAACATTATTACTCTTACCACAATTAACCTCACTGATATTGTTATCAACTGACTACTGACATTGGTATCATCCGCGTCCATATCATCATCAACAACACCATCATCATCATACAACTAGAACATTATTACTCTTACCACAATTAACCTCACTGACATTGTTATCAACTGACTACTGACATTGGTATCATCCGCGTCCATATCATCATCAACAACACCATCATCATCATACAACTAGAACATTATTACTCTTACCACAATTAACCTCACTGATATTGTTATCAACTGACTACTGACATTGGTATCATCCGCGTCCATATCATCATCAACAACACCATCATCATCATACAACTAGAACATTATTACTCTTACCACAATTAACCTCACTGATATTGTTATCAACTGACTACTGACATTGGTATCACCATCGTCCATATCATCAACAACGACATCGTCACTATACAGTTAGAACATTATTACTCTTACCACAATTAACCACACTGACATTGTTTTCAACTGACTACTGACATTGGTATCATCATCGTCCATATCATCATCAACAACACCACCATCATCATACAACTAGAACATTATTACTCTTACCACAATTAACCACACTGACAATGTTATCAACTGTGGCAAAAATGTTAAAAACTAATTTAACTATTGCTCCGATCCAGAAAAAATAACCCCGTCTCATGGGATAATAACTAAATATAAGCTTATTGACCAAGTTTCAGAAAGTTTGGCTAAATAGAAAAAACTTATGAGCTTCCAAACACTCTACATTCTTTGTATTTTCGAAAAAAAATTAAAATACCATAATTTCGTTGCAATTTGCACAAACTTGTTCAAACTTTCAATTCTTACTAATTTGTATTTGTTCTTTAGTGTGAAGGGGTTTATTTTTGAATTAAATTAATTTTGAGAAACTTGGTTCCAGTCTCTTGCTCGATATGAAAAAAGGCTAATTGTTATCAACTGACTTCTTCCTCATTACCGAACATCATCCCAATATTTCTCATCATCAAAACCATTCCTATCATCAACAACAACAACACAAAGACATTCTTATCCTCATCATCAATAAAACGGTGATCATTTCAATTCCTCCTCATCTTCATCAACAACAACAACAACATAAACAACAACGCTTTTATCATCAACAACAACATCCCGAAATTCTGATCCTCATCAAAAATTGTCACTAAATACATCATCTACGCCTTCACAAAAACATCATCTTCATATTGCCAAATCTATTTTTGTAGACATGCATACTGTTATTTCTCGTATCTAAACAGATTACGCTACAAAAGAAGATCACAAAGGAAGCTTGGCGTTATTTAAACAAGTTATCGCTATCCCAGGCGTTGTGATGATGAGTAAGTTTATTAATCAATTCATTGTTATTGGTTGACACGTTGGCTATACAATACAATACAATTGTGGTTATTGTACCCAAATAAAAAAGACATAGGTACACGTATGTACAACATTTCTACAATAACAAGAGGGCTAACCCAGACAGACAGACAGACAGACAGACAGACAGACAGACAGACAGACAGACAGACAGGCAGACAGACAGGCAGACAGGCAGACAGGCAGACAGGCAGACAGGCAGACAGGCAGACAGACAGACAGGCAGACAGACAGGCAGGCAGGCAGGCAGGCAGGCAGGCAGGCAGGCAGGCAGGCAGGCAGGCAGGCAGGCAGGCAGGCAGGCAGGCAGGCAGGCAGGCAGGCAGGCAGGCAGGCAGGCAGGCAGGCAGGCAGGCAGGCAGGCAGGCAGGCAGACAGGCAGGCAGGCAGGCAGGCAGGCAGGCAGGCAGGCAGGCAGGCAGGCAGGCAGGCAGGCAGGCAGGCAGACAGACAGACAGACAGGCAGGCAGGCAGGCAGGCAGACAGACAGGCAGACAGGCAGACAGGCAGGCAGGCAGGCAGGCAGACAGACAGACAGACAGATAATTTGTTCAAAGTGTGTGTGGTGTAAAAAATACAGTACCGCACTCTCTACTTCATTTCAACTTCAGTTTTCAATTTGCAAACCGAGTGTTTTCTTAACGTAAGTCCAAAAAAATTTGACTTTTATTAACCACTGCACGATGGTCAGAGAAATTTCCTCCCACTGGGTCTATTTCTTTGTGTAACTTTGTGTAGAATTCTCTAAACGTAACCAAATTTGGCTAGAAGATAATATATGGTCATTTTGTTACATTCTTTCACATTTGGCGGGAAATTTGAGTTTCTTTAATTAGTGATAACTTTTGATCCATTCATCGGATTTAGATGGGGTTTTCATTTAAATGCATCATTTTTAACATAGAACATTTTTAGTTACTTTGTAAAATCAATTTCTAAATTCTAAATTTTACGCCAAATTGATACATCAGTTATGACGTCTTCCTGTCAATCACAGGTGAGACACCAATACCATTGAATGCAGATTTCCTCAAACTATCTTCATGCCAAATTTGGTAACATTTGGAGAATTGTACACAAAGCTGTGGACCCAGTGGGAGTAATTATACCATTTCTGATCATCGTGAACATGTTTGACGGGAAAATGCCTTGGCATTTGTAAATTAGTCATGTATTTTTAAATTTACCGCGCGCTTCAGTGATCACGACCGTATGCAAGTTAGGCGGCAAATGACAATATGTCCGGCCATTATTCGCCATGTGCTTAGATGGATATGGTTAGAGATATTTTAATATCTTTAAAACGTTTCGGCAATTCAATTGGCAATTCTCAATCCAGGTTTGTGGAAATGCTATCGACAGTGTATTAACAACATCTTCTCTTTTTAGATGTAATAATTGTCGTTACGATGACTGCTATGGAGTTTGTTTATCCTACCTTGCAACCTTATGCAGCGATGATAGTAAGAGCAAGCTGTTTTAAATAACCTGTTATATATTTGCCACATGTTCACAAGAGCTGTTTAATATGTTTGATTTTATTACTAGTTTGGTTTGGATCAAGCTGGTGTGTCACTTTTATTCCTGGCCCGCTCTGTAGCTTACTCGTTGTCATCGCCAATAACAGGGTACATTATCAGCAAGAAGGTATATAACAATCTTCACATGTGTAATTAACTCTCTTCACTTTTAGATAATATTACATTGTTTTTAATCCATTTTAGCCTTGGCGCAGGACTTTTCTTTCTACTGGATTACTTGGGTGTGCAGTCAGCATACTGTTCTTTGGTCCTGCTCCGTTTCTGGAGCCATTTCTTCCTAGAAAGTAAGCCTTGTGTTTATGTCTTTTCACTTGTATCAGTTGCTCCTGCTCCTGCTCCTGCTCCTGCTCCTGCTCCTGCTCCTGCTCCTGCTCCTGCTCCTGCTCCTGCTCCTGCTCCTGCTCCTGCTCCTGCTCCTGCTCCTGCTCCTGCTCCTGCTCCTGCTCCTGCTCCTGCTCCTGCTCCTGCTCCTGCTCCTGCTCCTGCTCCTGCTCCTGCTCCTGCTCCTGCTCCTGCTCCTGCTCCTGCTCCTGCTCCTGCTCCTGCTCCTGCTCCTGCTCCTGCTCCTGCTCCTGCTCCTGCTCCTGCTCCTGCTCCTGCTCCTGCTCCTGCTCCTGCTCCTGCTCCTGCTCCTGCTCCTGCTCCTGCTCCTGCTCCTGCTCCTGCTCCTGCTCCTGCTCCTGCTCCTGCTCCTGCTCCTGCTCCTGCTCCTGCTCCTGCTCCTGCTCCTGCTCCTGCTCCTGCTCTTTTTTAAATATATTAAAATATGTTTTACATTTAGAGCATTATGGATCCTGGTTGCTTCTCTGATATGTTACGGATTATTTAGTGCATTTCAGTACATTCCTGTTCTGCCTGAAATGCTTCAATGCTGCCAGTGAGTATAAACAAACTATTGTGGTTTTTTTTAATAGTCAGTCTTGTTCGGTTCACAATCTAAATATATATATATTTTTTTGTCACTGTATTTTAGGGAGAGAGGCATGAAAAATAGTCTACAACTTATTTCATTAGTTTCAGGTTTATTTTATGGATTTCAGTATTTAGGGTAAGTATTTAGATTCGTTTCATATTTCATTAGAGCCGTACGTATCTGGCAAAAAATAATAATAATTAATATATGCAATACTTTAATTTAGAATAATTATTACGAAAGACGACCTATCTTCAAAGGAAACCGATTATTTTTAGTATCAGCTGAATCTCAAAGATTATACTTTTGAACCTGTTTTAATCAAAGCCTTGTTATGATTCCAGAACTTTTCTTGGATCAGTTGTCGGTGGTACTCTAAATGATCACTATGGCTTTCCTTGGACTGCTACAGTAAGTATTACGGTTAGGTCTTAAAGAGAGCAACGTGTGACGGGATATCGCTTCGATCTAAATTATCAATTTGACCCTTTTAATTTTCTTTTTTTAGATCTTATCATTCTTATCCGCTGGACAGGTATATATTCCATGTTTTTAAATATATTCTCTTTTAATTCAATCATTTTTATCTTCTTTTTTTTTTGTCTATTTAGTTTTTGCTTAGTCAGTCATTCCTATATTAATTTCTTTATATATCCCTTCACTCAATCATTCATTCATCAGTTCATTAAATGATTCATATATTTATATGTCCATTCATTTATTTGATTCATTCATTCATTTATTCCTACATTCATTCATTCATTCATTCATTAATCCGTCAGTCTATCCATTTATTAATATATTCATTTATTTCTTTTCTTTTTTCTTTTATTTCCATATACAATTGTTACGCCACAAAATGTAATAACTCGCACAAAATGTAAATAGACATAAAGAAAAGTGACAACAGTAAGTCCAAAAAAAACCCCGCTTGTAAAGGTTTTAAAAAGTTGAGTGCCGTCACAATTACGTATTACCTTAACAGTAAGAGATGTTTTAGAGATGACATTAGGGATGATCACGCAGTTTAGTTTTAATTTGTTCTGAATTTCGAAGGCAGTGAGGAAGGTTATTACATTTTGTGTCAAATTGTATTACATTTTGCGTTGAAAAGTTATTACATTTTGTGTCAAAATGTATTACATTTTGCGTTAATAGAGTTATTACATTTTGTGTCAGTTTCAGTTGTATTACATTTTATGTCAGTCTTGCATTTTGTGCGAGTTATTACATTTTGTGGCGTAACAACAACCTTCCCTAGATTTAACCATTCATTCATTATTTGTTTAGTCATACAATCATTCATTTAATTATTCATTTAATCTATCAGTTTTTTATTTCAAAATTTATTACATTGTAATTTGCGCCACACTTTATTGTTTTGTAAATAAGAAATGTATATTCTTCTTGTATTCAATAAAAGACTTATTATTTATTATTATCATTTATTCAATCATCGTTAATGTTGTTTCAGGCTTTGGTGGTTATGACATTCTTTATTTGCAACAGGTATTTGATCTTCGTCAAGAACACATGACTAAAAATTAAACGGTCTTGATTAATCATTATTCATTTGACTTCAGACGGGGATCAACGTATTCTCACAACACACCAGAGAAAGTGAAACTGATCAATAAAACCACAGAATCCAAGTGACGGCTGCACAGTGACAAGGAACTTACATATTTATGAGGCCTAGCCTGGGACCTAAACTCGCCTTAACTGGCAGCGAGTTTGGGCAAGACTGCGCGAGTTAAGGCGAGTTCAGGGAAAATCACAAAATTTTAATGCTGCGAGGTAATGCGAGTGAAGCTAAGGCGAGTTAAGGAAAAATCACATAATTTGGAGTGACACCAAAAGAACATTACTTATAAATATGTGTATATTTCAGCTTTGTGAGATGAGGTCAAGGCAATTCCCTGTGCATTATGACATTGAGCAATTTACTGCGAGCTTGTGCGAGTTAATGTGAGTTAATGCGAGTTTGTGCGAGTTAAGGCGAGTTTAGGTCCCAGACTGGGCCTTTTATGGCGGGGAGAAAATATCCGAACTGAATCGGCTGAAACTATACCGAACGTACTAAATCGAGTGGTTCTATTTGTACAAATTATAGCACTTGTAAATAAACTTTTAAGAATCGAGAACGTTCACGATGTTTTTTATACGAGTATTTGGAGAAAATATGATTTTGCAGCGTATTGTTTGTCATCGCAAAATGAGCAAGGATGGTACAGTTGGTTAGTAAGCGGCGTTCTGTGCGGGAGGTCCCGATTTCGATTCCCAGCGACCTCACGTCCTTGTTTCTCCTTTCCGTGTAGCTTAAAAGTGGCACTCTCCCTAAGACCGGTCCGGTGACTTCATCTTTGAAAAATAGTTTAATATTCCTTTATTTTTTGTGTGTTGTAAGGCATTTGGGTACAAGTCTCCAATTTGAATTTTTTGTTTTGAAAAAAAAAAAAATGTTTTTGGCTTCGCTACACGACCAAACACATTTTGCCTGTGCCGTCACTAATTTGAGTCGACTTTGAACTTGAATTTTTGCACTTTTTAGAGTAGCACTGTGTCAAAACAACAAAGTTTTTCAAAATTTCGACCACACTTCCAAGATAACAAATATTTCGAGTACTTTCTGGCATAAAATCAGAGCATTTCACTAAAATGTGAATCTGAATACCATTAATTTATATAGACCATGGTTTTTAGCTATTTTTTGAGAACCAAAAATGTACGAAATTCGATATATACCTAAAATCTCAAAACTTTTGGAGGCCTGTCCCTGGACCTTAAATCGCCGTTATAAGGTAATTTTAAGCGATTTACAGCGATTTAAGGCGATTTAAGAAAAAATATTAGAAAATCAGAGGCGCCATAAGGCAATTTTAAGCAATTTACAGCGATTTAGGGTTGTTTAAGAAAATATATGGTGAAGAAGATGCATTTTTTGGTGGCTTTTTTTTTTGTAAAAATGAACAACATTTTAAGTTCATTGAAGGAAATTTGAAAATAAAGGTATCATTGTTCAAAATATCATTTAAATATAATACTTCTAGTAAGCAAAGGCCAGTTAAAAACTTCACAATTAAACGTATACTTTAAAAGTACCGTGTGCTACAAAGGTGATTATACAAAATCGCGCACTCTGATTGGTTTGCTATCTCGTATTATCAGCCGATAATCACCTTTTCGGACAAAATGGCTGCCAGTAGTCGTTTTTTCACTGTTAGCGAAGATGAAATTGAAAACTTTAAAGAAAATGCTAGTCTCAAAATCGACTAATTGTTAAATAAAACTTAGAGGATATTACATGGGTGCGTGGATCGAGCTACCAATTTTATCTTCGAGTGTTGAAATGATCTCTATCGAATGAGCGCAGCGAACTAGTTTTCAACATGAGACTGATAATTAAATAAATTACATAAATATCAATGAAAAGGGGGAAAAAAACTTTTTTTGACACAAGAAGTTTCCGTAAAGCTGTGTAACCATAGTGATGATAGAGAAATATAGGTATTTCACTGACAAGTGTTTAATAAAATGGTTTCTTTATTAATCATTTTATCGTGAAATATCCTAAAGTTTAATGACATAGACATAATAATGGATATATTAGTACAATAATATTAGTACAATAATGAGCGCCGTTTTATGCATGGCTATTCAAATTTACTTCAACTAGATGCCTATAGGGCATTAATTATACTCGCTGGTCATATAGTTATTTGACGAAACGTTGTCGAAGAGCACAGGTAGCCCAGACATCCCTTTTGTGGCTCTCTATTTTCTATTTTAATAAATGAAGAAATAAATTAAAAAACAAAAAATTTCAATTTTTTATTGACACTACAGATTCATGTTTTACATATACTTTAAACACAGTATTATCTATAATAGAATAATTTTCATCTTTTATGATATACTTTGCGACCATATCTGACTATTTGTTAAGCTTACAAAACACATATTATTAGCAGATAATAGTGTAATAATATATACAGACAAAATCGATTCAGTCCATTTGTACATAATAAATACAATAAAAATACGTAATAAGTTTACCACTTGAAGCCCAAATCTTGATAGAAAATCGACGTCCATGTGGTCAGATGACAGTATTTTCAATATGGCGGATAGTACCTTCGCACAGTGTGAGTTCATCATACAAAACTTATCATTGGATTCTTCATCTCTTGAGCACTTCCATCCAGTTAAATCATTGGTTTTTGTATTTGTCATATCGTTTGTCTGTTCAGTATGAGTCAGTAGGTCAGTGCTTTGATATTTCATAGTATTTTCATAGTTTTTCATAGTGTTCATTCGTATATTGCTTTGAGTTCGCGAAACGGCGCTGGCCAAAATATACGCTTGAAAACATCTTTTAGTGTGGGCCTATCGCGCTCGAAACCATCTTAGTGTGGGCCTATCGCGACCAGTGTGTGGGATTGTATGTAATTCGAGCTTACGAGTTACTTTTGTAGCCATCTTTAAGTATTTCAACGACAAAAAGCCAGCCTTCTCTCGAGCATAAACTCGATCGAGCATGTCGGCCGTTGCCTTGACAACGACCGCGTGGATGACGTATGGCCTTTTTGTGGTGAACCACGACGACGACGAATAATCAGCACCGAATTTTCAACTCGCTGGTAACGTTAACGACGCAAGATAGCGATAACAATTCGGCTTGTGAAGTGGTAAACAACAGAAACATTGCAGTTGGTTCTGATATTGAGCAGTGCAAAAAGAAGGTAAAACGAGCTCTTTATCATTATTAGGGAATATTTTAAAGGACGGGGTTGATAACTTCAGCATCATCATCAAGAGGTTGGTAACTAGACATCTGCCTGAATCAGTTTCTTTGTTTGATTACGGTTGGATGAATGATAGCGAACGCCAGTGAACAAAAGAAACTGACTCATTGATGGTACTAAACCTTATACCTTGAAAGATATGAGATGTATCAACTTGCGACTTAGCGTTAGTTTGCCTTTCGCGCTTCCTCTTTCGCGACTGAGTTGAAGGCAACGGAACGCAATATGTGAATAATTCTAAACTTGGGTATATTTGCCTTCGCTTTAATTTGCAGCGGCTGTTTTGTTTTTATTTAAAAAAAGCGAAACGAGGGCAAATATACCCAAGTTCAGAATTTTATTTAACCGTCTTAAAATATCGTGAGCTTTTGATAGCGAAATAAAAATAAATCTCAGATTTTTGAAATTGCAACTGAGAAAACACGGAGAAAGTTATTATAATACTGACGCGCGCAAAAAGCCCTTTATAAACAAATAACAAAATCGATGTTGTTTTAAACTGATTGAGCTCAAATTTTCAGAGTACGACGAGTATAAAATAATCTAAAGTTTGATATAAAAATTATTTCCCAACGGATTTTTAAGTCCGAGTTTTGAAATTTAGAAAGGCACCTTCTTAAAAATGCATTTTTTTATTGAAAACTTTACGTCGCTATACAGAACAAAAACTCTCAATTTGATTTTGCTTAAACTTTGTAAAGTGGAGGCACTAGGCCTAATCTACATGCACAAGAGTGGGTTTTATTAGAATTTACCTTACACGAGAGATATTTAGCGTTTTGTAAATTCCGCGGGGTCGCATTTCAGTTGCTATGGACGCTCCGATGTAAACAAACTTTAAACTTGGATAAAGTGCAAATCAATGTGTATTTGCTTGCATATTTTCGCATCTTGTTGTGCACTGAATCAAAAGATATGGCCCGTTCAAAATGAGAGGTCGTCAAGCTTGCGAAGGGTACCGAGCCTCCTTAAAACCCGCCCTGAATGTCCAATCGGACTCCATCCGTGCAAAATTATTCACATAAATTAGGCTATCTGTGTTCTTTGTAAACGAACTCCTTACATTACTGTTATTATTCTTTGATAATGGAGCGTGATGGCTCCGAAACGTCAGAATATTATATCCTTATTCAGTCTTTTTTAACTACTTTATGTGATATAATTCGTTTATAAATACAAAATGATTTACATTGATTTATGTTTCATCGTTGCTGATTTACAGCTCAAGGTCCATCATGGACGATATTGAACTGGTCAAGCAAGCTGATCCAGGTATTTGCCAACAAGATGTGGCCACCAATCCAAACACGAACCCAGCGAAGTCTCCTTCTAAGATGCAAAAAGTTGCAATTTTTTGTTTATCTTCGTTTGTTTACTTCTTAACATGGTGCTACATTACATTGTGGGCACCATTCTTCCCCGGCGAGGTAAGAGACAATAAAACAATGAGTACAATTTCCTCAAATCTGATTGGTTGACAGAAAGTTATATATACCATTGATTTCTATTTCCATCTGTAGGCTGCAAAACGCGGTGTTACCAGTACTGAGGTTGGATTTATCTTTGGTATATACAGTCTGGTATCATTTGCCTCTTCGTTAATCTATGGACCCTTTGTGGTAAGATATATATCCTTACAATAATTCAGGACGCCATTTTGAATTTATATATTATATCAAACGCGGAAAGGTCTGTCCATGTCACGTATATTTTCCTCTAGTTGTAACGCAGCGCTTCAGGTCCTGCAAGGGCCGGTTGTACAAAGCCTGAATAGCGCTATCCACCGGATAAACCCCTATCCAATGCCGGATAAAACCTATACAAATTCTATACACAGGATAACTCTTATCCAGTGGATAATTTTATCAAGGCTTCGTACAACTGACCCCAGATGTATAATATAGACGATATTTAAAGAAGATTTAGAAATTATTTCCATTAGAGCTTTTACACTGCAAAAACGCCTGAGTAAATACAACTCAGTATTTTGATTTAATCATGCATTCAGGTAGACACTTCATAGTGAGTAAAAGTGACTACGGGTTCAACTCAATGATAATAATGATAATGATAATGTATTTATATAGCGCACTTTCTATGTGTATATATTCAAATGCGCTTTACACATTGTAGTTAGCTGTTAGTAGTTAGTATATATTAGTGTAAGTGTAGGCCTTTCACTGAGGATGGTCGTGACCTGCGTCCTCAGTCGTTCTTTTACGTCCCCCCGATTAATGGTTAGTGTGTGAGTGGCGAGACGGGACCTCCGATTTAACGTCCTTATCCGAGAGGACGCGAAGCCTAACAATTATAAACCGAAATAAATACAAAGTTATAACATTCTCCTCAATTATTTAAAGACCCTGAGTGATGGTCCGGCTGAGGTTTGAACCCCCGACCTCCCGGTTAACAGGCCGTGCTCTCCCAACTGAGCTAACCCGTGCTCTCCCAACTGAGCTAACCCGTTAATATATTGAGTACATTTTACTCAATGGCACATCTACATTTATGTTCACTCTTAATAATGATTTGGGTTTACTCACTATAAAGTGTCATCCTGAATGCATGATTTAGTAAATATACTGAGTTGTATCTACTCAGCCGTTTTTGCAGTGTACCCTTTTACCTATTTTTGTTTTAATTTGAAATAATTAATTCAAAATCGCGTCCCGAATTATAGGATTGTATACAAATACCATATTTATACATTATTGATTACATTCAGGAAAGGACCGAATATTAGGATTCGGAGTTTTGAAAAATTTAACAATATTTGCCAACATATATATATCCTATCTATTTGATTATAGATCCCAAGGATTGGTCCGCGTTATGTACTACTTGCTGGATTGATTTTGAATGGTGGATCGCTTATTATAGGCGGGTAAGCTGTCACTGCAAATTGTCCTTCACGCCCGACCAAGGGAATTCCGAGAAATTATTATCTGACAACCAATTTGGGTTTATACGCTCACACTCGACTGCGTCTACTCTATTAGACTGTACCAATGAGAGGTTTGCTAACATTGTCGACAGAGGTCTTTTTAACTTAGCTGTCTTTCTTGATCTTGACCAAAGCAAGTAATTTCCATATGCCTGTTGCCATAGAAACTAAGTCACGTGACCCATGGCTGCCATTTTGGATTTTATGAAACGAGCCGCTTGCATACTGCATGAATTTGTCATGCCCCTTTTGGAAATCGGTATTAGTTAATTGGATAGACTAGCATGCCTAAATAAAGTTGATCTCATCTCATCTCATCTCATACATCACTGAACGTGCTGCCCAGTCCAGTTTATATCCATTTTTCTTATCTAACCCCACACGCTATTTTATCGACCAAAAGCCTCACCGTTAAGTTTTTCTTACAAGTATATTCTATATTTTCAATAGATTTGGTGATTTGATACAAGATCGCTTGAGCTTCGTACTATTCTGTTTCATGGTAAGAGCGGTTGCGGCCATTGGTGGAACAGGAATCGACATTTCCATTGCTGTTATATTGATACAAGAATTCCCAGAAAGATTTGTTTTTGTTATTGTAAGTATAATCTCTAAACCGGTCCATGTTTTTTATGAAGATGAACTGACCAGAAAGCTCAAGTCTGTTTTGTGACGTTGATATAGTTTTGTTTTCGCTGGCTTCCAAAGTTATTATAAAAAGAGATTCAGTCTTGTCATAGTAGTTGTCAATCTTTTTCGGTAACGTAAACTGTCGATTATGCCTACATAGGAGACTGGATTTCTCTCGATAGCTCTCTTTTTTTTCAGAAGTCTCTCTATAGATTTCTAGCAGATCACTTCGGGCCCTTGAGAGTCTCGGAACAGGTAGCAATACCTGAAGGTTCCTGTTGATTTCAGTACTAGAGAAGATATGGCAAAACATCAAAAGTACCCATGATAATGTCTCCAATATTAATAGAAACTAACAGATTGGACTGCCTGTTACCCTGGGTTCCAGAGGCTCTAGAGGGGATTGGGGCGAGACCACCCCCGGCGGGGAGGCGAAAGGCGGAGAGAGCCTCTGGTCTCACGAGGCACTAATCTCACTTTCGCGAATCAATAAGGTATCAAGTTCTCGCCAAACCGGTTTTTCTATTTCGTTGACATGAAGTTTCACGTGGAGCGATCGACCGGAAAACAACTTTAACAAGAATTTGTCGCCTACAAAATCCCCCTTGCAAAAAAACTACTAAATAAGCAAATTTTCGGTATAGATCTCTTGATAAAGATAATTTATGTAGACTCTATAATATAAACTTTAAATAATACCGAACAATTCCGAGTAACATACGATCGCTTCCCAACACTAATATCACAAGATTGAAATAGGAGCTAGATATTTACTAAAGGTCAATCTATACCAAGCAAACCGTTGAAACTATAAATAAAACATAGATAAACAATGTAAAAGCGAATGGAAACGCAAAGGAGATTCTTGCGCTCGAGTCCAACATGATAAACTGTCATCCATTCTCTGCTGTAAATGCAAGCGAACGTTTGAAAGTTAAGACTGGAGAAACTCAGTTGAATTGCGTAAATTCAAAAAGATTTGCCACGGTATAAACTCCACGGACAGCTTGAAATAAATATCAATGATTTCCCGCTTCTTGTGGGTAATACTGCTAAAACATCTTTCCCTTTTAATAATGCACAAAAGCACATATTCTTTTTCCATAGCTCTTCTCTTCTTGAACAAACATTCGCCGTATCAGTTATGAACATCATGTCACAGGAAAACAAAACCAGTTTTAATTAGGTGACAATAATTAGTCAGACCGACAAATCAGAGCGCTGTTTCTTTCGGATGTTATTGAGAACCAATCAAACGACGAGTACAGATTCTGTACTCGCGAAAGTGAGATTAGTGCCTCGTGAGACCAGAGGCTCTCTCCGCCTTTCGCCTCCCCGCCGGGGGTCTCGCCCCAATCCCCTCTAGAGCCTCTGGAACCCAGGGTAACTGCCTGTGGTCTCCTTATACACATAATTATATATATATATATATTAATGAGGGAAAAAATGATATCCGTTTCTATTGCTTATGAAATTTGATTCTTTTCCAGGGTCTTCTGGAAGTCTTCACTGGCTTGGGTTCCATGTTAGGACCAGTAATTGGTGGAGTGTTGTACACGGTAAAAAGCTTAACTAAAGCCACAAATATACAGATTTAGTTAAGAATATCACACCCTGAAATATTGGTGACAGGCGTTAACAGATCGAAAATATGTTTTAAATAATGCTGGACGATAAGGTTTGCTTGAAATTTTTTTCGTATATGTAATGCTAGTTACGTTATAACTACAGCTTGTCAATGAGTTCCGGCTTGTGTTTCTGCGATTTCCTATTAAAAACGGCGTTGACATCACGGAGGCCAATTGAAACGTTGCAGCACCAACTTGGCAAACCCGTTTTTAGTCTGCGCCATCAACTTTTCTCGCAGTTTTGATCCACGGATCACGATAATATTTTTTGAGTATATGAGTAAGACAAGATAGTTTTGCAAGCTTTGTTTTAACACTTTTAATAATGTTCGTGATGTGCTTACTAGCTTGGAGGATTTCGTCTTCCAATGTTTGTAATTGGTGGGATTTTCCTTGCATCTGTACCTTTTATTTTGGTCTTGTTGCGCAGAAGAGGTGAGTTTCACAATTATCTTGACATTTTCGTCATCCGTCGTGAACAACAACAAGAGCACCATCGTTATCACCACCAACACCATCATCATCATACAACTAGAACATTATTACTCTTACCACAATTAACCACACTGACATTGTTATCAACTGACTACTGACATTGGTATCATCATCGTCCATATCATCAACAACGACATCGTCACTATACAGTTAAAACATTATTACTCTTACCACAATTAACCACACTGACATTGTTTTCAACTGACTACTGACATTGGTATCATCATCGTCCATATCATCATCAACAGCACCACCATCATCATACAACTAGAACATTATTACTCTTACCACAATTAACCTCACTGACATTGTTATCAACTGACTACTGACATTGGTATCATCCGCGTCCATATCATCATCAACAAGACCACCATCATCATACAACTAGAACATTATTACTCTTACCACAATTAACCACACTGACATTGTTTTCAACTGACTACTGACTTGGTATCATCATCGTCCATATCATCATCAACAACACCATCATCATCATACAACTAGAACATTATTACTCTTACCACAATTAACCACACTGACATTGTTATCAACTGACTACTGACATTGGTATCATCATCGTCCATATCATCATCAACAACACCACCATCATCATACAGCTAGAACACTATTACTCTTACCACAATTAACCACACTGACATTGTTTTCAACTGACTACTGACATTGGTATCATCATCGTCCATATCATCAACAACGGCAACAACAGCGTCATGATCAACAATAAAATAAATAAATATTTATATTAAAAGCTTTTAAAGCTATAAGCGCGTGGACAGTGTATCATACATACACACTCCTTACTACATATGAGCCTCCTCCCCCCCCCCCCCCCCCCTCCAGGGTGTGTTTTTTCCCATGATCCTTTGATCTTTTTAAATTTTGCTCCCATGTTCCCGAAAATAATTTGGCAGTATCCCTTGCTCCCTAAAAATATATGCCCATGCTCCCTTGATGCCTAAAACCCCTGGGTGGGGCTCACAAGCACGTAAGCGCGTGGGCAGTGTATCATACATACACACTCCTTACTACATATGAGCCCCCCCCCCCCCTCCAGGGGGTGTATACTCCCATGATCCTTTGATCTTTTTAAATTGTCTCCCTTGTTCCCCATAAGTAAAATAACTGTTTCCCTAAAATGTTTTACCCTATGTTTCCATGATCCCAAAAAACTATTCTTTTATCATATTTTGCTCCCATGTTCCCGAAAATAATTTGGCAGTATCCCTTGCTCCCTAAAAATATATGCCCATGCTCCCTTGATGCCTAAAACCCCTGGGTGGGGCTCACATATATTCTTATACTCTATTCACTCAAATCTCAAAATATATGGGTGTTCCACGTTTAATCCACTTATAAGTTTCTGCTGGTAGTCAGTCATAATTTTTATGCTGTTATTTCTCGTTTTTAACCAGATTACGTCACAAAAGAAGATCACAAAGGAAACTTGGCGTTGTTTAAACAAGTTCTCATTATCCCGGGCATTGTGATAATGAGTAAGTGTATTCGTTGCATTATAACCGGATGTTTCGCCTCCTTGACAATTCGTCCCAAGACGTTGATAGTTGTCTATGGTACTAAATGACCGGGGAAGAGGGGAGAGGGGAGAGGGGAGAGGGGAGAGGGGAGAGGGGAGAGGGGAGAGGGGAGAGGGGAGAGGGGAGAGGGGAGAGGGGAGAGGGGAGAGGGGAGAGGGGAGAGGGGAGAGGGGAGAGGGGAGAGGGGAGAGGGGAGAGGGGAGAGGGGAGAGGGGAGAGGGGAGAGGGGAGAGGGGAGAGGGGAGAGGGGAGAGGGGAGAGGGGAGAGGGGAGAGGGGGAGAGGGGGGAGGGTGCACGTGGTACTCCCATATACCTTTTATACGGAAATGTGCCGCTGCATATATGGTATGTTCTTTTACCTTGATGTCAAAGTGTAGTCAAAGCTAACGTACAATTAGCTTCGCCTCGTAACTAATTGACAGATGTGACAAACCCAAAATCAAATTGAAATCCATAATTTTCCAGTCGCGATGCAACAATTTTGGCTATAAGTTACACTTACGAATTCTTGTTTCTTTTCAGACATTACAAGTTTCGTTTTGTTTATTGTCATAACGTTTTTTGAGCCTATCTTACAACCTTATGTAACAAGGGTGGTAAGTGCATGCATTTATACAATAACCTGTTATTTGCAAACAAGGTTTGGAGACGAGCACACTATTTAACATTTCTTGTTGTTCCTAGTTTGGTTTGGATTCAACTGGTGTGTCTCTTTTATTCCTGCCCGGTACAGCAGCTTACTCGTTGACATCTCCAATGTTAGGGTACATTGTCAGCAAGAAGGTATATTACTATTTTTCACCTTAAACTTTCTTAGTACAGTCGACTTTCTCTCTCTCTCTCTCTCTCTCTCTCTCTCTCTCTCTCTCTCTCTCTCTCTCTCTCTCTCTCTCTCTCTCTCTCTCTCTCTCTCTCTCTCTCTCTCTCTCTCAACGACCACTCTCGGAAGCGACCATCTCCCGTCAGCGAACACTATTTCAATTTCCTGTTTTGCTTCCCATATAAACTCTGTAATAAATATCTCTCGTAAACGACCACTCTCGTAAGCGACCGCGACCACCTTGAGCGTAAGCGAACATCCATTGACATTAGACTGTTGACTTTTGGAAAACAATACCTATCTTTAGAAATACTGTGGCGGGACAAATATGCCAAACATACAGTTAAGATACAGTAATGTTGAAGTTCGTTGATCATTTTTGAAATGTGTCTACAAATTACGCATGGTTTTGGCTGGATGTGATAGGGTTCTCGTGGTTTGAGATTCCCGTGTTAGAGTTCTCGTAAACGACCACTTTCTTCTTGTCCAAGGGTGGTCGCTTACGAGAGAGTCAACTGCATATATAGTTAAAATTACATTGTTTTTAATCTATTCTAGCCTTGGCACAGAATTGTTATTTGTACTGGATTAGTTGGATGTGCAGTCAGCATGCTGTTCTATGGTCCTGCTCCGTTTCTGGCGCCATTTCTTCCTAGAAAGTAAGCCTTGTGTCAATGTCTTTTCACTTGTCTAAGTTGCTCCTGATCCTGCTGCTTGTCATATCTACATTTCTTGTTATTAATTATTATAATTACAATTAGGGCATTATGGATGCTGGTTGTTTCTCTGTCGTGCAGCATGATATTTGGTGGTTTTCAGTACGTTTCTATTCTACCTGAAATGTTTCAATGCTGCCAGTGAGTATAAACGAACCTTGTGTCTTCTTCGGTTTTACAAGCTAATATGTATGTTCTCATTTACGTACGTACTTTGTTACTATATTTCAGGGAGAGAGGCATCCAAAATAGTATACAACTCAATTCAATAGTCACTGGTTTATTTTATGGATTTTTCTATTTAGGGTGAGTATTTAGGTTCATTTTAATTACAAGATTGATATAGCGTTTAATATATGGATCACCTGTAGAAATAACTTATTCTCAATGGTTAATGTTCATATATAATATCGAAAGCTGAAGGCAATCCTACTTGGCTATCTACACAGGAAACCGTTTTTAGACCCAACGTTTGATGTTCAAATAATTTAATCAATCATACTTTGGAAATTCTGTTTTAATCAAAACCTTGTTTATTTTCAGCGCATTTCTTGGACCACTTGTAAGCGGTGCTCTAAATGACCACTACGGCTTTCCTTGGACTACAACTGTAAGTATTTAGTAGGTTAGTTTATCAAGAGCGAGTTATGACGGGATAGATCGCATAGTGTGTTGGGAGGAAGTGCAAGGTATGACAGAAGGTACTGCAATGTATGACAGGATAGAGAACAAGCTTTGATGGAAGGTTGTACAACGTAGGATGTGTAGTACCGCAATGTATGACGGGATAGAGAACAAGCTTTGATGGGAGGTTGCGCAGTGTAGGATGTGAGGTACTGCAATGTATGACGGGATAAAGCGCACGCTTTCAGGTACTGCAAAATATGATTGGAGGTACCGCAATGTATGACGGGATAGAGCGCAATGTTTGATGGGATGTAGGTCAAAGTATGATGGAAGGTACCGCGATGTATGACGGGATTGAGCGCAAGGTTTGACGGGATGTAGGGCAAGGTATGATGGAAGGTACCGCGATGTATGGCGGGATAGAGCGCAAGGTTTGATGGGATGTAGGTCAAAGTATGATGGAAGGTACCGCGATGTATGACGGGATTGAGCGCAAGGTTTGATGGGATGTAGGGCAAGGTATGATGGAAGGTACCGCGATGTATGGCGGGATAGAGCGCAAGGTTTGATGGGATGTAGTGCAACATGATACAAGGTATCGCGATGTATGACGGATAGAGCGCCGAGTTGATTGGATATATAAGGTATGATGGGACATGACGCAAAGTATTATGGGCAAGTTACGGAGGGAGGTACCGCAAAATATCTTAAACATGTTTTACCTTTATACTTAGATCATATCGTTTTTAGGCGCTGGACAGGTAATTCATATTTCTTTAGTTTTATTTATTTATTTAATCTATTTATCTATCTATTTATTGAATCATTTTTTCTATTTGTTCGCTTTAACTCGTCGGTAATTCATTGAATAAGTTTGTCACTTGGCCAATCATTCATTTGTTTTTGATTGATTGATTGATTGATTGATTGATAGATTGATTGATTGATTGATTGATTGATTGATTGATTGATTGATTGATTGATTGATTGATTGATGCATATATTTATTCAATTGCAAGCATCGTTATTGTTCATTAATAAATAGATGTTTCTTGAACCCTAAAATAATTTATTTCCCTGAACATCGGAAAACACATCTTAACATTTGGTCAGCTATTCTCATGTTAAGTTACAATATGGGCTATATTTAAAAAAATCCCTATCAAAAAAGTAGCTGTGGATTTGAAACCACCATTCTTTTACGAACATTTTGATGTGTGATACATGGCTATTCGTGAAAAAAAACCATACCTCCTTTACAAGATTTCTAATCGTTATCGCTACATTCACTCGGTCATTTTCTTATAAGACTCTCATTCATTATTATCTTATTTTCTCATCGTCTGTGTATTATCAACCCTTATGCTAATGAGTTTAAGGTGAGTGGACGTGTCAAAGCTCGCTCTACAAACTGTCAACAATTTAGACAATTTTTTCACTAAAATAGCAACGAAAGTTGGCCTAAAGAATGTCAATTGATTATATGACAATTTCTGCTTTCAAAGAGATGTGGAAAGATGAATTTCTGAAAGATAAATTTCTTTTACAGTAAATGTATGGAGTCGCGAGATATTCTTTCGCTGTGCCTCAAATATGCAATAATAAAACAAATTTTTACGTAGATAGTTGTGTATAATTGTTTTCTAGTCTGTGACCGAGTTTTAGCTCAATTAGAGCGATGTTGACGAAAATACCCCAGAAAGACAAAGAAGAAGACAAGGGTGGAAACGAATCGAGCCGAGCCGAGACGATCGATCTTACTTCTCACCTAAATTTGAGTGCTAAAAGAAACTCTACACTAATTCGAACCACATAATGAGAAAGACTGATAAATGTCCTAAATATATATGTAGGTTGAGTCAAAATCGGTTATGGTTAGCCGGAGTAAGGATTCGACAAACACGAAAAGTTCGAACGCAAACCACCGAAAACATCTGTTCGACTAGTACCTTGGACAAACAGCCAAACGGCTCCCGGGTCCCCTAAGTCAAGTTTTTGGCATGTTCAAAAAAAAATTCATCAGCTTCATCTTCAATATGAAGTAGTCCTTTACTTCTGTACTGTCTGTCTTCTGTTGCTCTTAGGCAGTACAGAAGTAAAGGACTACTTCATATTGAAGATGAAGCTGATGAATCTTTTTGCAAGCATTTAATTTCCCGTTCCAATTTACCCCCTATTGCACCCACAATTACCTATTCTTTGTTTTTTACTCGACAAGGGACTGGAACCAATATTATGTTAGAACTCCGCTGATTGCAAGGCATTGCGGGCACAACCTAAACTTGTCAAGGAAACTTGTTCATCATCTACACGAGCAAGGAAACCTTGTCAATATAAAATTGTCAAGGAAAACTTGCTGATCGTCTACACGAGCAACGAAAATTGTCAAGGATACTTGACAATTTCAAGTTGAGCAAAGTTGCTCGTGTAAACGCCGCTTTAGCGTATTAACATTATGATGATTAAGTAATACCATGATCACCTCGAATTCTTTTGTCTTCCGAGGGGTTTACAAACCCGAATTTTCCTCATGCATACAACATGAGGGAAATTTAGAAGACAAAGAAATCCTTTGTCTTTTACTAAATTTCCCTCTATATTTAATATATGCAAGGGAAATTTAGTAAAAGACAAAGGATTTCTTTGTCTTCTAAATTTCCCTCATGTTGTATGCATGAGGAAAACTTAGGAGACTATCCCCCAATGGTCCCTCATCATAACAATCATCGAGACCATTCCTGGATCGCTTCGACCCAGTTGGAAATTTTTAACATAAAGGACCCTGTACTACACACAAGTCCATACTCTAACACTTGTGGGAGTGTTCTACATACGTTATCACTAACATGGTTTCCTTGTTACAAGTGTTTTTCGAATCTGCGCCTGCGCACTCATACGATAAACCGAAAATAGAAAACAAAGCAATTTATTTGTAAACTTTTGTTTGATTTCACCACTATCAAGCCTTAATGTGACGTGGAAACGCCCTCTACATGCTAATGACTTTCTGAATGCTTTTGTTGTTCACGCTTTCTTGACTTAGAAACCCGAACATCGAATTGAACAACATTTTGTCTTCCTTATTTCCTCGGTGATCATGGTATTATAAAGTAATACCATGGCACTCGGGAAATTAGTGATTAAATTTCCCCGAATACCTCGGGAAAATTTGTGAAAGTCCCTCGGGCTGCACAAATTTTCCCTCGGTATTCGGGGACATTTAATCACTAATATCCCTCTGTGCCATGGTATTACTTATAAATAGCCTACAAAACTACACTGGCTACACTTGACATCATTATTGTTGTTTTTACAGGCTTTGGTGGTTATGACATTCTTTATTTGCAGCAGGTATTTGATCCTCGTCAACAACACATCACTAAAAACGGTTTGGATTAATCATTATTCATTTGTCTTCAGACGGGGATCAACGTCTTCTATCAACACACCAGAGAAAGAAAACCTGATCAATTAAACCACAGAATCCAAATGATGGTTGCATAGCTAAAAGGAAAGCTACTTGTTTTATGGCGGGGAGAAAATATCTGAACCCGAACTGAATCGGCTGAAACTAAATCGAACTAAATCGGCTAGTTTAATTTTAAAACCACTGGTAGTTAACGTTAATTTTAGACCGTTGCCACGTTGCAGGATATTTTTAAGGATTGGGAATTTTAACGATGTATTTTATAAGAGTATTTGGAGAAAATATGGTTTTACAGTGCATTTTTGTCGTCTTTACAAAATGAGCAAGGATGGCACAGTTTTTAGTGCTCGGCGTTCTGTGCAAGAGGTCCCGAGTGACCTCACATTCATGTTAGCCTTTAAGTAGCTTTAAATACCCGCAAAATGGAGCACTGATTGCGAGAGGGGAGTATAATGAGTGCACCATCGGCCTCATGCACATTAATAGCGCAGCGCATGAATGCTAAAAATAGCTCCAATACTCGGATAAACATTGTGTTCAGTTTTACCGTGTTGAGCAATATATGAACCGATCTTACCATTTCCTGCTGAAATTAGAATAACAACGTGAGTAAACAAAGATTTGCTTCGATCGGCATTGAAACTAGTCTGCTGACAGTCATTCATGCGCTGCGCTATTCAGTTGCGCTTTGTTTCACGGATTAATGTGAGCATACAGTATACTATATAACTATGATGTGAATAAATCAGTATCAGATTTCGACTAGTAAATAGCTACTTCTTCAGTTTTAATGCAGAGGATTTGTGTCATCCAAATCAATTACCAGCGTAAATCTAATAGAAGCAAGGCACTGTATGAGAGCTCAAGATGTTGATCATGTATGCAGGTAACTGCTTCAGTGATTTCTGCCCACACTCATTTTAGGTCTAGTCGCGTAGTCACGCAGACGGTCGGCGACAACGTTTTTTTCAAATGACTACGTATATTACCCAAAACTTCGAAACTTTGTATTTTGCTCAATAAATTATTATTATCATTAGTATCATGCCATTACCTTTTTTTGTCTTCAGTTAATTCAGGCTGCTGTTGACAAAATGAAATGATTGTTAACATTTCTGTTAATCACTAAACAACGTTAAGCATTCCGAACTTTTCACGTCAGTGCGTGCAAATAATTATATGATGAGTACAGTAAAACCCGCACGTAAGAACCACTATTTTTCGAGTTTAGGCTAAAGTGGTTCTTATATAATTGGTATTTAGTGAGAAATTAGGCTAAGGTGGTTCTTAACTGGTTTTTATTTACAAAGCAAAAACAGTTTCCCTTATATAGTGTTTTTTTTTGTCATTGAATGTTTAAAAATTATAGCGTTTTTGCTTAATTAAATATTGTCACATAATTCATTCCAGAGCTTTACCCCTTGGTAATAGAACGAACGTTGTCCTGTTGCTGTCTTAAAAAGTGGTATGTTTAACATTTGAGAATTCCTATTTTGACAGAAAGAGATACCTGACCTAGTTATAATGTGATTAGATAAATAGGTTGGGGCCGTCCCATTAACGCATTCAAAGACTAGAGTTGCTTTTTCAAGATGAAGTTGCTTTCTGATTGGTAGCCATTTAATTTTTTTTAACAAAGGTTAATTATGGTCATAATTCCTTGCACAAGAGACAATTCTGCATGCAAAATTTTGTACAAGCTGGATCTTATTCAGATTGCGTTCAGTAGTGTTGCTCCAAACAGACGAGGAATAGAAAAGCTTACTAAAGGCTATGCTTGCCCATAAGGACCATAAGAGTCACATCAACTTTTGTTAACATTGACGACTACCAAATAAAAGTGTTTTTTTTCAGGGTTCAGTAGGAGGCTGTTCTCTAGGCACCAATTTTGAACTCTCTGTAAATCATATCATGCATGTTCCACTTGTAGCAGTTTGGACAAAGACGTGTTGATTCGTACGACTTGATAGCGGTTTGACAAGTAGTTGAGCATCCACGTTAGTGTAGTTGGTGAGACTCCGACATTTTGTAACTTAAGTAGTAATCTTTGGTGATTTATTGAGTCGAATGCCTTGCTCATATCTAACAGTACAAGAGCGGTTAGTTGTTTGTCGTTCATAGACTGAAAAATATGATCTGTTGTAAACAGCACAGACGTCTCAGTTGAATGATGTTTTCTACAATCATTTGACTTTCGGATATCCTGTTGTGCCTTTGTAAGTATTCTGCGAGTTGGTTATGCGGCTGCTCTTTCACAAACCTTGGACAATACAAGCAACAACGAGATAGATCTATTGTTTTCAGGTAACTCATTATCACCTTGATTGTGAATAGGTTTTACTTCTGCAAGTTTCCATATATTTGGAAAGACATTAGTTTCAAAGGAGGAATTAATAATAGCAGTAACAGCTGGTAGAATAGCTGGTAAGCTTAGTCCTTGATAACTTGTCGTATCCGGGTGCTTTGTTACTGATTTGCCATACCTTTGATGATGGATTGTATGTCTGTTTCTTTGACTGTAGTGAAGGTAAACTGTTCCTCAAGGGGGTACACTTTGGGTTCGGAGGTAGAACGAGGTTGACTGTAGAACGACCAAATAAATCTTGAAACCTTTCATATAAGAACCAGTCTAATTTTTTAAAACTAAAGTGGTTCTTTTTTAAAGTACAGGTGCTTAAAAAGCAAACCAGTTTTAGCTTAGTGGTTCTTAATCCACTGGTTCTTATATGCAGGTTTTTACTTTATAACCGTTCTTCATGATTAACTAGCATTGAAATGTTAGGACTCTATTGTTTTCCAACGTAAATCCATTAATGTAGATTATAAATTAATAGGTTCATACGCGTTTTGTCACATTGCTTGAAGAAACTTGCAGTATACGTTTGATGTGTAACAAGTTGATCAAAACCATAAAGTTCAGAAGGGAAATTGAACTGAAACACAGAGGGATCTACTTTTCAGTAGCTGGTGGAGTGTGAACGTCCAAAACGTTGGTAAGTTTCAGTAAATATAAACTGTTTTAAAAGTTTATTGAAAACGTAATACTCATCATTTTTGAAATTAATATTGCATGGCTACATACAATATATTATTTTTAATCAATACTGAAATAATTGTCCATTTTCTTCTAATTGATTTGTCTCGCTTGTCAATTTTATCGGTATAAATTTTTCATATTTATTTATATGCTTCTTATATATATTATACAGTAAACTGTCATTGTAAATACTTGAGTTATATCTTATTATTATAGTATTCAGCCACGAAAGCCCCATTGAAAAACTCCTGCTTCAATATTATAATAAATAAAATTTCAAAATAATATCCACATCACTACACTCTATGGGCCCCGCCGGGCAAACGGTTTCAACATTTGCTTCAACATCCGTTCGATTTTGTTGAATGGCAATGTTTTAAACTCTTTCAACATTGTTAAAACATGTTGAATCGATGTTGAATTGATGTTGAAATAGTTTAAAAATGTTTAAACATTGTCATTCAACAAAATCGAACGGATGTTGAAGCAAATGTTGAAACCGTTAGCCTGGGCCTTAAAAATCACTTTTAGCGCTCTTTCAGCCCGTGATCACTCAAGGTTATCGTTCGCGCGCTTTTGGTAATTTATAAACAAGCAGTTCCCGCTTTTGACGTGTTTGATTTTATTGGTACGTTGACCAATTGCTTATTTATCATATACAGAACAAAATTACTTGTTGCTGGTTGGCTAATGAGGGGAGGCCTTTTTTCGTATTTCAGGGCCAAATTACTGTGGCATTTTTCCGCTCTATCACTTTATCCGCGCTTTCAGTCTGTGATCATTCAAGGTTATCATTTTGCGGGCTTTTGATAATTTATGAATTGATGTGACCCCGCGTAAACCTTTTGCATGACTGATTTTACTGGTATGTTGACCAATTGCTTACATTACAGTAAACACCCGCAGTTAAGAACCTAGTGGATTAAGAACCTCTTGGCAGAAATTTGCCATTTTAATACCCCTTAATATAAGAACCTGTTTAGCCAAACAGGATCAAGCAGGTTACAGCCAAATTACAGGATAAACAACCTAGAAGTTACTTGACACAGTTTATTGGAAAAATTAATAATATAATACAGCATTAAATCTTTGTTTACAGTTACTGTTGTGAATTGTAAGTTGATTGTTTATTTGTTTGTTTAAAGTCACAGTTATATGTAATGTTAGTCCAAACCGAGCTTATTTATTATTCTTATAATAAGAAATAATAACATATCTCCTTGATAACAATTAATTATAAGAACCTAATTAAGAACCTGTTTTGCCTAAATTACCAACAACTACCCCTTTATACAAGAACCTTTTTTGCCAGACTAAAAAAATAAAGTTTCTTAACTGTGGGTGTTTACTGTATCATATAGAGGGCAAAATTACTTGTTGCTGATTGGCTAATGAAGGTGGCCTTTTTCCGTATTTCAAGGTCGAATTGCTAGACAATAATTGGTCACTTTTTTATTATAACTAGACCCTGACTGCAGGGTTTACTCGTGCCCTTGATATGACTCTTATGGAGAGATGATAAATAGCTAGGGACAGTTGATTATAGTTAGGGACAGATTATCACAGGTATAGAAAAACTAACTAGACCCTGGGCTCCAGGGTTAACTGGGCGCCAGGTTGTGGCAGTTGTTTCTATGCACCAGGATTCCTGTGTTGCGAAGTGTTTGAAAACTAAGTCTCAAAAACATTATTATCAAGTTGTTCTTGACAAAAAACGTCACACAAATAAGATGGGCAGTTACTGTGCAATTTGTGTGATTTTTGGCTTGTACAGAAACCTATAGCTATGAGACATTTGTTTCTATGTAGCGGGATCCCTGTGTCACCAAGTGTTGACATTTCTGCGCCCTCCCCTCCCCCCAAAGCGCAGCTATTGAAACTCAGAGTTTAGTATCCGAGAGCTTTGAAAACTGCCTCAGAAAGAGTTTTATGAAATTGTTCTCGAAAATTAAACGTAAAAACAAGAAAGATAGATAGTTACTAAGGCAATAGGTGTGATTTTTGAGGCAATTTGGGCTGTTTAGAGTGGTTTCCAGACAGGCCGATTTGAGATTTCCCACGCCGCGGTTGAGTTCGCTTGGTTTCGTGAAGAAAGTCACATTCTGATTTCTCTGACATTGCGAAGAAAATATTGCACATTAATCAATATATACTCAAGATTTCTGTTTGAAAGTGCTAGATAATATGCTGTAGCGAATACGATTTTGCTGGCACATCTTCTGTTTTGTATATATTACTCGATCGCTCAAGGCGGTCTTCGAACACATTCCGGCGAAGATTTCCTAGTGTTTTTCAAAAAAGTCAACCCTTTTGTACAGCACTTAATGATAGGGAATGTCTTGGTGATTATCAGACCAAAAAATATAGCCATTGTTTTCAGCGGGATGAGAGTTAAACGAGTACTTAAACAGAATAGGATTATCTAAAGATATTATTGAGTGCTACATACAAAGACCCACAAATGATCGATTCACACAATGTTATTTACTTCAATGAATTAGGTTCGTTTGAAAATACGTTTGAAAAATTTTGAAATCCTATTTTGATATGTTTAGCATCATTAAATAATTGTTCTTTTACCGAAGTATGAAGCTTGTATATCCATGCATATCCTTAGATGAGACGATTTTCCACATGGCCTATCGAAAACCTCAACATACGATCGAAGTCCTTCAAATCCATTAGTTGAATATTTCACTATTTTGAAACGAAAATGGCGATGAACATGAAAACTAATACTCCAACTATGAACTTTGATGAATAAAAAGCCAAACTGCGACGATTTTTAGTGACGATTGCGACTTTTAACCGGCCGCTTTTCAAGCCATTTTACCAAGACGTTTTGAGTTGTGCTATATTGCGCCATCTTGAAGTTGACCGGAGAGTAATCGGTATTCACGACTTCATGGCGAAGCCAAAAGAACTTCTGAAACGGAAAAATTAGATGTATCTTCTTGTGTGTTGTGTTTTTCTTTGCATTTCTGTGAAGTTTGAGGACATTTACTTCAATATTGAGCGATTTATGGGTTGTTTTTGGTGGTTAATCGACAACTTCGTAACAACTTCGGGCATCTTCGGACTTTGGACGTTGAAGTGAAGGAAAAACTCTCTGCATTTTATACCTCGTGCGGCCAGAGGCCTGGGCACGAGTAATTATAACACTTAATTAAGAGGCAATCGTTTCAAAAAAATTCGAAAATCTGCAAGAAGAGAAACAAAAACTGACCAAGTATTAATATGGGTGAACATTTTGTTTTCAATTTCCCGCTCGATCGCTTGGTGTGCACATCCACTTGACCACATCGATATCAACACCGCCAATAGACCCATTCAGCTTCAATGTTTATTTTCCCATTTCAAACCACGTGTTCATTCCCTTTGGAGTTAATCATTTGTTATGTATAAATATTTTAATACTTGATATAAAAGAACAACTCTCAGAGGAAATGCCATGTGGTCTGAAATGTGCAATTTGCATACAGAACTAATAGGGTCTATTTTGGCGCGCGCTAGCCTTAAAACTTACACAATGCAAAACTTTAAAAAATAGAATGCTGCTACTCTGATATTCATGTCTATTATTTTCTTTCTTGTTTCTGGTTGACAGCTCAAGGTCGATTATGGACGATATTGAACAGGTCAGACAGGCTGATCCGGGTACTTACCAAAAACATGTGGCCACTAATCCAAACACAAATCTAGTGACGTCACAAGCCATGACGTCATCTACTTCTAAGATACAAAAAGCTGCAATCTTTGGTTTGGTCTCGTTTGTTTACTTCTTAACTTGGTGTTGTGTTGCATTGTGGGCACCGTTCTTTCCCGGCGAGGTAAGAAACAATAAAAGGATGAGTACAATTTTTTCCTCAAATATCATTGGTTGAATATACCATCAATTATATGTCAAGTTGTAGACCTAAACTATGATTGGTTGACAGAAGGTTTGAATACACCATTGATTTCTATTTGTAGACATCAAATCTGATTGGTTGACATAGGGTTACATATACCATTGATTTCTATTTCATTCTGTAAGCCTCAAATCTGATTGGTTGACAGGGGGTTACATATCATTGATTTCTATTTCAATCTGTAGGCCTCAAATCTTATTGGGTGACAGAGGGTTACATATACCATTGATTTCTATTTCAATCTGTAGGCCTCAAATCTTATTGGGTGACAGAGGGTTGAATATACCATTGATTTCTATTTCAATCTGTAGGCCTCAAATCTTATTGGGTGACAGAGGGTTACATATACCATTGATTTCTATTTCAATCTGTAGGCCTCAAACCTTATTGGTTGACAGGGGGTTTAATATACCATTGATTTCTATTTCAATCTGTAGGCTGCAAAACGCGGTGTTTCCAGTACTGAAGTTGGTTTTATCTTTGGTATATACAGTTTGGTATCATTTTTCTCTTCGTTAATTTATGGATCTTTTGTGGTAAGATAATATAGAGCAATTAATGCAGTTAAACCATGAAATGCAATCTAAGAAAGTACTAACAAATAGTGACTATTTTGTCACTATCGCTCAACCAGAACATCTTATGACAAAAGAGTAATACACAAGAAACCTCATTATCCTTTGTTTTATTATTTATTCTGGGTGAATAGTAGCAACAATTAGTCACTAAATAGTGACTATTTGTTAGAAATTACTTCAGTTGATATTATTTCATGGTTTAACTGCATTTGCTCTAATATACAAATTATAGGTATTATCTAATAGCAGAGCTCCCAGTTTAATTTTTTAGAGTTTTTGCACATGGGATTGTAAACAAATCAGTCACGCTCGTTATCGCAGTTTAGGTATTAAAAACACAGCGGTCAAACTACTACGCATGCGCGAAAAAACAAGTAAAATGATATTGCACCAACTTCGTTCCCAGGCTTAATTTTCGCACGGACTCTATTAAAAACGATGGATTGGACGACTTTCATCGCTTTTTTCTCAAAATTTAAACAAAAATACAAAACTATAGACTCATGGTAGCTTTAAAATATAACAAAGGTTATGTACACGAAACTTCAAGCTTATATATTCAGGGAATTTCTTATAAATCGACTTCAAACACTTTTACAATCCAAAATTTAGCGCTGTGAAAATTTACTCATGCGTAGTCGTTTGACCGCTGTGTTGGTATTAAATAGTATTAAATTAGTATTAAAATATTGTCTCTCAAAAACTTGAAACAAATAATATTGAGCTTACTTTATAGTGTTATTTTTCTGAGGTTGTTTTCTTTTCACTGACATCGTTCATATTTTGTCGAATAAATGTATGTACTTGAATTGTGATGGATTAAACATGGGTCATTATCCAACTGCCAAGCTTGAAAATACTTAAATAAACTGCTGAGAGAAGCGATTTGAATACAGTTTTCATAAGGAATAAAGTCGCTTTTTCAATTCTTTGACATTGCTAGCTGTAGTCTAATTTAGTCTTCCACGAAGATTTATCTACAGACACCTTTTCTTGGCCTTTCAGTCTTTTCCTTTTCTTCTGTAAAATTTTATTGTTTTTTTCGCCTTCAAGTTTAATTTTTTCTTCGGTCAAAACTCGCTTTGTTTTCTTCGAAGTTCGTTTTTCTCCGTTAATATTTTAAATTAATGAGAAATTAAATATGCTATTAGGTTGTATTTTGTTGTTGTTTGTTTGACTTTTTTTATCAATAAAAGAACAACTTTTAAAATTTTAAAACAAAGGGAGCTCTGCCCTCCGCTATTTATAAATCTTGATTTCAATTTCAATTCAATTTCAATTTCAGTTTATTTACACTACATATACAATATAATGTTACAAGAGATAATATAATTAAGTAAACAGATTATAGTTACAATCTTTGTAAACAGTTATTGAGTGAAAGTGTAGGGCAATTAAAGTAGCTCAGGCTTTCTAGTTAATCACCCTCCACAGCAAGTTAAATTAAATAATATAGCGTCAGAAATAGAGTGAGAACATTTTGAAAACACACAAAAACAGGAAGTAACAAGACAAATATATTAATAGATGGCAAAAAAAGGGAAATAAATATATTAATATTCATAACTATCTGACATATATATATTATATCGATATAAAATTAAGATTAATAGAAACTAATTTATGAAAATATATAAAAGTTACACTCAGTGCGTAATACATTAAAATGTAGAGCACAATAAATTATCGTAGATAGATAGAACGAAAACACTAAAACCATGAAATAAAAACTTTACTTGTCTGTTATAGTAACTAATAGTCGCTAAATAAGAGAACTATTAAACACTAACAATTTGATTTTGTTTCATGGATATAGCATGTTAGCGCTCTACTAAAGTCAAAACATTACTTGAGCTATTACTCAGAGTTTCATGCTACAGTTTTCAGACTACAGTCTGTCTGTACTGCATTTGGAAGTCTGTTTGATGATCGCGTACCGTATTTACAGGAATATTCGCCACGGCGCTTATTTGAGGGATGCGCTTATTTATCAGTTGCCGCGTTAAAGAAATATTTTCTTTTAATCTTATGCCGATATATTTTCTATCAGAACTTTTGATTGTCACCGCCATTTCTCTCTTCACTCAACTTCCCCTTCTTGATCATGTTTGTCATAGCTACGAATATTGGGGATGAACGTAATAGGGGAGCGGTGAAATAGAATTACTTTGCTGAAAATTCATTTAAAATGCTGTTCTAACGGATCTTTTAGGGTTTTTTTTTGGTAAGACGGATTTTACTCGAATGTAAACGCTGCATCGGAAACGCGGCGCATACTCGGGGGCGGCGCTTATTCGAGTATATACGGTAAGCATATGCATGAAACTCTAATCACTGAAGTCAAGTCTTATCTTTATGATCACCTTTCTAAAATTTATAGCTATATGTATTTGGCAACGCATATCCTATTTATTTGATTAGATCCCAAGGATTGGTCCACGTCAAGTACTATTTGGTGGATTGATTTTGAATGGTGGATCGTTTATTATAGGCGGGTAAGTTTAATGACATGGGGCTTAGCTTATGATCATTGTATCAGCCAGGTCCCAGTTGTTCAAAGCCAGTTTAGTGCTAATCCTGGGTTAACTCTATATGTATTCTTTAGAGTTAACCCAGGATTAGCGTTAATCTAGCTTTGAACAACCGGCCCCAGGGTATTAGGTATTTGGGTATCTGATCGTGAACAGTTTATAACAGGCATTTGATATCCATTTTTTTGGTACCCACCACCCCGCTCTTTGCCGGGCATGGTAATAAGGTAGTAAGGTGAGGAAGTTTGGTATGGCAGTAGGTAGTGACGTTGGTAAGCAAGTAGGTAAATTAGTTGGTCAGGAAGTGGGTCAGTAAGTCCATGAGTCAGTAAATAAGTTCGCACGTACGTTAGTAAGACCGTTAGTACGTACGTAAGTAAGTAAGTATAGAAGTAGGTACGTAAGTAACATCGCACAGAATTCTATTGTCTTTTTGGACATTTACTTTACGGCCCGCAAATTATTCAGAATAGGCATAATTCGAATAAATTATCGACATTGATAGTTCTGATTGGTTGTTTGAACGTCTGATTGGATGAAGTTCTGAACGGTTGTCAAAAGAATCATTTCACTTGTCCGACTGAAGCCTATTTATCACCGAGAACAAAGAGAGTAGAATTACTTAATTAGAGCTATTACAAATTGCAGCTTAACTTATTACACCGCATAACTTAAAGTGGAACATTGGGATTTGAACGTCATCCGCAAGAGCTTTAGATATAATGAGCTCAAATATTTAGCTTAAAAAAGATAGTCTTATAAAAAAGGTTTTTGTAGAAGTAAAGGGTGCAAAATGTTGCTTGGATTACGATGTTAATTTTGCACCCCCTACCTAAGTTTAATGTGTTATTAAAACCCACAAATTACAGTTGGAATATTGCCTCCCCACAAAAAATGCCGATTTTTGACAAATTTGAGCTCAAAAAAGATAGCCTTAGTTATTGACATTTTTAAAAATTTGATAGTGCAAACGTTTAGTCAACATTTCATCTTTGATTTGCACCCCCTACCTAACTGAGATCACCTTTTAAAAGTTTTAAAATGTATTTTATTACACGAAGTTGAGCAATTTTGGCCTGTTTTATTTGTAAATTACCTCATTACATACGCTTCGCCTGATTGAACTTCGCGCTCAAACAGCAGAAAAGACCCGGATGTGTCCGGGCATTCTGTGCGATGGCACGTCAGCAAGTACGTAAGTATGGAAGTACGTAAGTAAGTATGGAAGTAAGTAAGCAGCCTTTTACAGCCTATTATACAGTCCATGTTGCTGTATCGACCAAAATGTTTTCAAAAGTCCTGTACGTCAAAAGCCTCACTGATAAGTTTCCTTAAAAAATAATATTCTATTTTTCAATAGATCTGGCGGTTTGATACAAGATCGCTTGAGCTTCACAACATTCTGTTTCATGGTAAGAGCGCTTGGAGCAATTGGTGGATCAGGATGCGAGACGTCCATTCTTGTTATATTGATACAAGAATTCCCAGAAAGAAGTGCTTTTATTATGGTAAGTATAATCTTGTGCATGCATGTACGTTCTATTTTTCTGGAAATGAATTGACCATGAAGCTCAAATATCTTCTATCATATATTTGTTTGCACGCAGGCATTTATAGTTAGAAATTGAAGATTACGTTCCTCTGTGTTATGATTTATTATGAATTAATACCAAGCTTTCGGCCATCTTGGCCACCATCAGGGTGGTAGTACACGTAAGATGGCCAAAAGCTTGGTATTAATTCATAATAAATCATAACGCAGAAGAAACCTAATCTTCAATTTTTATCTTCTATCATGTTTGTATATGG
This sequence comes from Metridium senile, assembly GCA_949775045.1. Lineage (NCBI taxonomy): Eukaryota > Metazoa > Cnidaria > Anthozoa > Actiniaria > Metridiidae > Metridium > Metridium senile. The sequence continues at coordinate 14,331,145 of OX459097.1, read as the reverse complement.
AATTTTCTGGTCAATCTCTCCAAAGGTTTCTAGCATATCATTGGTAATAGTCCCTTTCACAGTTCCCTGCGCCATCTTGAAAGGTACACTGCAAAAACGGCTGAGTAGATACAACACAGTATATTGCGTTAATCATGCATTCAGGATGACACTTTATAGTGAGTAAACACAACTCTATAGTGAGTAAACCCAACTCATTATTGAGTAAAAGTGAGGTTAAACTCAATATATTGAGTACATTGTACTCAATGGTGCGTCTTCATCTATGTTTACTCTCAATAATGAGTTGGGTTTACTCACTATAAAGTGTTATCCTGAATGCATGGTTAACGCAATATACTGTGTTAATCTACTCAGCCGTTTTTGCAGTGTAGCCGGGCATTTGCATCGAAACGAGACGAAAGTTTAGCTTGCAATGATAGATGCCTTTTAACACCTTGCTGGACACTGAATTATTCACTTGTCTTTATCATTGCATGCTCAATATGTCGCAATGAACTATGAAGAGAACTATTGGTGGTATGTTTGTGCTGCTTGTTGTTAACGATGTTTAAGTAATATATCAAACACGAAAAAGAGTGTTTCATCAGGTTTTCAAACACCGAAAAATGGGTTGAAAAAACGAGGCGCAGCCGAGTTTTTTTGGGGCCCATTTTGAGGTGTTTGAAAACCTGATGAATCACTCTTTCGAGTGTTGGATATTACTTCTCAAATTATTGGATAATTATTGGAGAAATTCAAAGCGAAGTTGGCTTAATTTTATGCAAGTGTTTCATCAGATTTCAAACTCCTTCACGCTAGTGATTTTGTCTTTGTTTTCTCTTCATTAATTATTCATGAGTTTTAGAATATACCTTCTTTGCCAGGGTCTTCTGGGAGTCTTCACTGGCATTGGTTTCATGTTAGGGCCAGTAATGGGTGGAGTGTTGTACACGGTAAGAATCTAAACTAAAGCAAAGGTACAAATAAAAAGTACAAAAGTTAAGTCAACATTTTTTACGGTGTTACAAATTTCATTATATTACCTATATAATGTTTATATCAAACAACGGCGCAGCCTATACTACTGTTTACTCGCTAGTTTTCTTTTTTATCCATACTCATTAGCTGAGTACGAAGTTTGTATTAAAAGTTATTTTGCTAATTATTAATTCATAAACACCAGCCTTGAGGCCTATTGGAGTTTACAGTTATATGCATGTGATCTAAATACTGAACTGGGATTGGTTTGTACCCTCATTAATTATTCATGAATTTTACATGTCATTTATTAAGCTTTGCTTGCTGTAATGAGGTAGTAATGAAAGTTACAGCTTAAGTTCCTCCTTCTAATGATTTCCTTCAAAATTACGCTTATGCCATCACAAATGCGAATTGAAACGTTGCAGCACCATCGTGGCGAACCCGTTTCTAGAGTATTTAATCGTCTTCACTTGGCCGGTATATTTACACTCTATATTGTAACTCCGCAATTTTGATCTACTGAACACGATAATATTTTTTCAGTATATGAGAAAGACAAGATAGTTTTGTAAGCTCTGTTTTAACTATTTTTAATAATGTTTGTGATGTGTTTACTAGCTTGGAGGGTTTCGTCTTCCAATGGTTGTAATTGGTGGGATTTTACTTGCATCTGTACCTTTTATTTGGGTCTTGTTCCGCAATAGAAGTAAGTTCTACTATTATCTGTAATCATGATCTTAGTCAACAACAACAACAACTACTACAACAACAACAACTACATCAATATCAACATCAACAACAACATTTACAACTACAACAACAACAATATCAACAACAACAACATCAACATCAACATCAACATCAACATCAACATCAACATCAACATCAACATCAACAACAACATTTACAACTACAACAACAACTACAACTACAACAACACCAACATCAACAACAACAACACCAACATCAACAAAAGCAACAACTACAACTACAACAACAACTACAACTACAATAACTACAACAACATCTACAACAACAACATCAACAACAACAACAACATAAACTACAACAACAACAACTACAATTACAACAACAACAACAACAACAACAACAACAACAACAACAACAACAACAACAACAACAACAACAACTACAACTACAACTACAACAACAACAACAACAACAACAACAACAACAACAACAACAACAACATAAACTACAACTACAACTACAACAACTACAACTACTACAACAACAACAACAACAACAACAACAACTACAACTACAACTACAACAACAACAACAACAACAACAACAACAACAACAACAACAACAACAACAACAACAACAACAAAAACAACAACAACAACATCATCATCAGCCAAACCATTATCATAATCCTCATCGATCGTCCTCATCAACAAAAATCCAAAACTTTATATTTACTATCAACAACAATGTCATTATTCTCAGGGGAGGATCTAGGTTTGTTCTTTCAGGCATCGGACACCCCCTAGCGCCGCAATAACCCCAATTTTATCTAAGACATTTAAGGACCGGACACCCTTGGAACACCTCCTGCCAAATTTTAGGATCCGCCCCTGATTCTGATTTAAGTCATCATTCCCTGACAACTGTCACTTAATCAAAAACATCATGTAATCGCCATACATTGCCAAGTCTATTTTATCTAGTATTGATCCATTCTAAGTGCTGAAGTATGCTGTTATTTCTCATATTTAACCAGATTACGCCACAAAAGAAGATCACAAAGGAAACTTGGCGTTATTTAAACAAGTTATCGCTATCCCAGGCATTGTGATGATGAGTAAGTGTATGGTTAGCATGGCTTGTCTATTGATTCGTTGCAATAGTCCCTTTCACAGTTCCCTGCGCCATCTTGAATGGTAGCCGGGCCTTTGCATTGAATCTAGACGAGCGTTGGGCTGCAATAATAAAGACACGTGAATAGTTGTCCGGTAAGGTGTTTGAAGGTTTCTATCATTGCAAGCTCAACGTTAGTATCGCTGTGGCCCGGCTTCATTTTAAGATGGTACAGGGAACTGTGAAGGGGACTGTTAGTTAAACTACAATACAATTATAATGTTTATTTATCCAAATTAAATTACATTAAATTGCATTAAATTGCATTAAGAAAAACGAAAACTTATAATTAGTTTCGACATACATACAATACCAGACGACAAGCCAAGACAGAGAGCTTAATAGATGAGTTTTATAAAGTGTGCACTATGTAACGTACGAGGTACAGTACTATTTAGAAAAACGTTGTTTACATTTACATAGAGGAAAGGTTAGAGAAAACAACGTGACAAGCTCTTACCGGTTACTGGTTTGTTACGACGAAGACAAATGTACAACTTTCTTACAGATTAATTAGGTATAAGGTTCCTGCAAACATTCCAACGGCTTCAAACGTATTTATCAGCTAGCCGTTGGAAAATCTGAGTTTGTAGAAAGCCGAACACCGCAGTAAGTGATTGGCAAATCTCAATCCAGGACTGTCGAAATGTTATCGCCAGCGTATAATTAATTAACGATAAAAAATTCCTGTTTTTTTTTTTCAGTTATGACAAGTACTATTATGGTTATTTCTATGGATTATCTAGAGCCTATCTTACAACCCCATGCAGAGATGGTAGTAAAATCATTTTTTTTTTACAATAACCTGTCATTTACCACCAATCACAAGAGCTTTGAATTACTGAAGGATTTGGGAGAAAAACACCGTTCTTACTATGTTTTCTATTGTTACTAGTTTGGTTTGGGTCCAGCTGGTGTGTCTCTTTTATTCCTGGTCAAATCTACAATTTATTCATTATCATGTCCAGTAGCAGGGTACATTATCAGCAAAAAGGTAAATACCACCTTTCAGCTTAAACTCTCTTAGTATATACATAATATTACTTTGTTTTTAAACCATTTTAGCCTTGGTGCAGAACGTTTCTTTTTATTGGATTACTTGGGAGTGCAGTCGGCACATTGTTCGTTGGTCCAGCTCCATTTCTGGCGCCATTTCTTCCAAAAAAGTAAGCCCTGCTCCTGCTCCTGCTCCTGCTCCTGCTCCTGCTCCTGCTCCTGCTCCTGCTCCTGCTCCTGCTCCTGCTCCTGCTCCTGCTCCTGCTCCTGCTCCTGCTCCTGCTCCTGCTCCTGCTCCTGCTCCTGCTCCTGCTCCTGCTCCTGCTCCTGCTCCTGCTCCTGCTCCTGCATAAAGCACATGATTGTATAGAAATCAAATGTTCTATTTATTTTATAAAATACAAAATGACATTTTTGATCAATACGAAAACGCCCGTGCTGTGTGCTCTCATAAAGCATGTACCTCAGCCAATCAGAATGAGTGATTTCTTATAGTTATTTTATAATCTACATTCAGAGAAGTGTGGCTCCTGGTTGTTTCTCTGATTTGTTCTGCAACATTTAATGGACTTCAGTTCATTCCTGTTCTACCTGAAATGCTTCACTGCTGCCAGTGAGTATAAAAAAGCTCGCCTTCAATTTCACAAGCTTATATGTATCTTCTAATTGATTTTGTCACTGTATATATATTTTAGGGAGAGAGGCATCCAAAATAGTCTACAACTGAATTCATTAGTTTCTGGCTTATTTTATGGATTTGTTTATTTAGGGTAAGTATTTAGATTCGTTTCTAATTTCATTAGAGCCGTAATGATCTAGCAATAAATAACTAATATAATGATTAGTATATGATTGTCAGAGTTTAAGATCACAATGACGAAAGATTAATGCAAACCTTTTTGATATATATTATTATCATCAATATACTAGGCCAAATAACAACTTGCCTTATAGAAAGCGGGCGAAAAATCAAACCCCATCAGCCCAGTTGCTGATTGGACAACAAGGGTCGTACGACCGATTTCAACCAATCAGATGTCATCTAGAAAATCACACGAAAGCGCGCGAGTTTTACATCACGACTTATTATTTTGAGTTTCGAAGAGATTTGAGACTGCATTTTATTGTCAAAACTCCGTTTTAATATGGCAGATTATCCAAATTTCGAGCTAGCAATGTGTAGTCAACGTTCTGACTTATAGTCCAGTCAATCTGTGGTTTGAGTCCAAACAAATTGCAATATAATTTTTCTCACTGTAATTATGTTAGGATAAGTGTCCTAAACAACATACTAAAAATCCCAAAAAATCCCTTCGGTGGAACATCCTCAAAAATTGAATTTAAGATTTCATCATTTAACCACAGGGACCCCACAATTGGAAAAAAATTGACCAAGCTGTTAAATTTTGTCAAATATGAAATAATAGAAATATTTCCATTATATTATGATAGAATAGTGTTTCTGTACAGATATTTTCAATTTCCAATCAAATTCGTTGAAGTAACATGATAAAAATCATTATATAGAATACTTCTCACCACAGGGATCCCGCATCTCAAAATTGAAATTTTAAAATTTCCGAAAACATTTCTGAAGGAATTTCACTAGAGAAGAGAAGATAAAAATCACTATTAGAGTTTTGTTTTGTTTTGTTGTGAATTCAGAACAAGAATGTTTATTCATGATGTGTGAAGTAGTTATACCCCAACCTCGTTCCCAGGGCCCTCTCCCTTCGCTTTTGGGTGGGGCAAAAGCGAAGGGAGAGAGCCTTGGGAACGAGATTGGTTATACCCGCTTCACTATAGCCTGCATCACATTATAGTCTTTTTCTCGGTTTAGCAAGTTTGCCGTTTTAGGTCCCGTCGACGTCCACACCAGTGCGTTTTAGTTTGAAAACGCATACATTTTGATCTGTTTAGGCTTTCCGTCCACACTAATACGCTGATCGAGCCTATCATCGAAACCGCATCGATTTGAAAACGCTCTTGAAAGTGGATCAAAATGAAAACGCATACATATCGTATTAGTGTTGACGGTCGAAAACGTATCGAAATGAAAACGCTTACGTCAAATGTACCACATTAGCATGCGCATATTGTCAATCGTTTTTGAGCGTATTAGTGTGGACGGTCGAAAACGGAGCAAAACGGTAGTGTGGACGCGAATCGATCGATGCGTTTTCAAATCAACGAAAACGGGTCCAAACGAAAACGCACTAGTGTGGACAGGGCCTCGGTTGAAGGTTGGCCAACCAGTTGGTATAGTTGGACAAGTGCTGGGCTATCGTGCGGGAAGTGTGGGATTCGCGTCTCGGCCAGACCAATACTCAGGGTATTAGAATAGTTGAGAAGAAGGTGATGTAAATCGACATTTGCAAATAGTTAGACTTTCACGTCTTCTTCACGATAAGGATGTAAAACCGGAGGTCCCGTCTCACACCACACACGACTGTTCGACGAAGAGTAGGGCACTGAGCTCATGGCGGTGTGGACAGGGCTTACAATTCTAGCATTTAGATCGACTTTGCGGTAGGTATGTAAAAAGGTTGCGCGCTAGTAAATAAGACTTCGTACTTAAATACAGCCACTAGCAACCTCATGGACTTTGCCGAGTGCTGGGACTACATAGACGAAGAGTCCTTTTATAACAAACGGCATGGTATTCAAGAAGCAGTGTTATCAAACGCATGATATTGAAGAATTAGCCTAACTAAATAAGTAAAGCTCCATTTTCAAATTTATCCGGGGTAGTGTGGACGGGTCTTTAGAAGAGCAAGCCAATGCCAGAAGAGCTTGTAGATAGTGAGGTGCGACAAGTGGTTTCTATTTACACTCATCAGATGAAAAAAAAACCCTGAAAATTCAAGAAGTGCTTTATTCATGAAATGTCTAAAATAGCGCAAAAGAATGATCATGTAGGATCAATTCACAGGTGGAAAAAGTGACCAGCAATCGCAGCCACTTAGGAGATATAGAAACCACTTAGTTCGGCAGTCACAGTTAGTGCAACAGGAAACCACTCGTACTCTAGACGTGCCGTACATCTAAATACAGATGATGGAGGTAACTCTGCAGGTTAAATATTCAGAAGTTTATCGATCCTTTCTATATACGAATTAAACCTTGTTAGACGCGCCTGCTGCTATGTCAAGCTTTGACGGATTAAAAATCAGAGAACCAGTATTCTCATGCGCAGTGTGAATACCACTGATAGACTGATGCGTGGTAGAGAACTGACAGAAATAATGCTGAATCCCATTGCAAATGGCCTCTTTATATAGTATGTTAAATCGTCTTGCCGCTTAGCATATGTACATATGTACTACAGCGTATTTAGTTAAATTATAACATTCAATCTCAAGGTCGTGACGAGGGATGTGGGATCAGGGATCACATGCCTAGGATCAGGAATCACATATAGTCAGAATCAGCTCGAATCAGGGATCACAGAAGAGGGATCGGGATCATATGAATAAATTCAGGGGTCAGGGATCTAAATGCGTGAGGCTTTGGGAGCAGGCCAGGATCTAACTTTTGTGTACAAAATCGGAATCAATCACGAGAAAATGTCCCTTGTAACGACCCATTATTAACAAAAATTAAAATAAATAAGTCTTGCTGCTTCGCAGCTCAAAATACGTGTCAGGGAGAAAGTTAGGCAAGCCTCTGGTGACCAGGGTATTTTAATAATAATTTTCAGCAAATTACAGTTTAAAACCTTCAGACGTCAGAATTTATTTCGGAAATCAAAAATGCCCTTGAAATATTACATTTTTGAGATGCGGGATCCCTGTGGTGAGACGTATTCTATATATTGATTTTTATCATATTACTTCAACCTATTTGATTGGAAATTGAAAACATTTGTACAGAACCACTATTCTATCATAATATAATGGAAATATTTCTATCATTTCATATTTGACAAAATTTAACAGCTTGGTCATATTTTTTCCAATTGCGGGTTCCCTGTGGTAAAATGATGAAATTTGAGGATGTTCCACTGAAGGGATTTTTTGGGATTTTTAGTATGTTGTTTAGGACACCTATCCTAACATAATTACAGTGAGAAAAATTATATTGCAATTTGTTTGGACTGGACCCAAAAAAATCCATAGATTGACTGGACTATTAGACCAGGAGCAGCTTGACGAGATGGAGGCGAAAGCTCAAGCAAATAATTGCAAGAGAGCGACTGAATGGGGCCTGAAATTTTTTTATAAATGGAGTGAGAAGCGAAAAATCAGTGTTGACTTGAAAACCATTGCTGCGAAAGAGCTTAACGAAGTTTTACGAAGATTTTACGCTGAGGTCAAAACAGAACAAGGACAGCCTCTGACTCCAAGTGCCCAGGGATAGGATAAGGGATAAGAGCAGCCACACATCGCCATTTAACATCGGCTCCACTTAGCCGAAATGTCAACTTTCTACAATTCCTATTTACAAAGGAAAACCGAATTTTTCATACTTTATATCATCATTAAGTCAGTTTCTTTTGTTCACTTGCAGTCTTTATCTTTCATATTCGCCCAACTGATTAAACATAACTGGACTAGATTGATATCTACTTAACCTCTGCGCTTAAGAAACTTTCCCAATGATATTATAAGGCGGTGGATGTGAGGTATACGGTAAATAACCTTTACTTAGCAGCTCTGTTTTAATCAAAGCCTTGTTATGATTCCAGAGCTTTTCTTGCATCAGTTGTCGGTGGTACTCTAAATGATCACTATGGCTTTCCTTGGTCTGCTACTGTAAGTATTACGGTTAGGTCTTAAAGAGAGCAAGGTATGACGGGATATAGCGCAAAGTGTATATAGCGGATATAGCGGTGTAAAGTTTGATTGGAGGTATCACAATGTATGATGGGAGGTACCGCGAGGTATCATGGGAGGTACCGCGAGGTATCATGGGAGGCACTGTAAGGTATGATGGGAGGTACCGCGAGGTATCATGGGAGGCATTGTAAGGTATGATGGGAGGTACCGCGAGGTATCATGGGAGTCATTGTAAGGTATGATGGGAGGTACCGCGAGGTATGATGGGAGGTACCTCGAGGTATCATGGGAGTTACTGTGAGATATGATGGGAGAAAGCGAAACGATTAGCGTCTAAGGGTTTCTTCCACTCAACGGAGTTGTCTTTGATATCGCATAACGAAACAGTATGCGAGTATTTTGTAAAAAGATCAATAAAGAGATGTTAACAATATTAATTTGATCTAAACTAATAATATTTACCTTGTTCTATTTTTAGATCATATCATTCTTATCCGCTGGACAGGTAATCGATGTTTTTTATATTTTCCAGGCACTATTTTTATTCACTTCTTTTTATTATTTGTTGATTTTGTTCGTTTATTTGGGTTTTACTTAGTCAGTCAGTCAGTCATTAATTTCATTATTTTCATCATTCATCGTTTATCGTTAATTCATTCGTTCATCAATTCATTTATTAATTCATCAATTAATTAATTCATTTATTCATTCATCTTAACCAGTCCAGTCATCTATCTATTGAATTATTCATTAATTCATTTATTAAATCATCCATTCCTTCCTATATTCATCCATATACATCCATTTATTCATTCCTATATTAATTATTTGTTTATTCATACAATCATTCATAAGTAATGATGTGTGTAAGAACGAGGCAGGCAAACGGCAATGGAATGCAGAAATTAAAGGTGCTAATTGTGCATTGTCTAATCCGTCCATCTCATTGGTTAAAACATGAAAATCTGCCATAATTTCAAAACTAAGCGGATTTTTTAATATTTTATTTGATATCTAATTCCCTTTTCATCTAAGATTTCCTGAGCCTTTATATATCAAAATTTCTATGTGGGGAACATATCGAATTGTAAACGTCTTTTGGCTATTGTTTTTAGTGCTTATGATTGGACGAGATCTTTTAGTACAAAAGAAACTTTGTTCCAAAACAGAGTTTTTGCACATTTTATTTTTAAAATGTGTTACCTATAGGCTGATATACTTTCAGTCTGAAAACTGAGACATTCTTATGTGGGGAGGTTGCTAGGCTATTGCCGCAGAACAATAGAGAGTTGCCTACTTCTTACACACATCATTACTTTTAAAACTATTCAATCATCGTTATTGTTGTTTCAGGCTTTGGTGGTTATGACATTCTTTATTTGCAACAGGTATTTGATCCTCGTCAACAACACATCACTAAAAACGGTTTTGATTAATTATTATTCATTTGTCTTCAGACGGGGATCAACGTCTTCTATCAACACACCAGAGAAAGAGAAACTGATCAATAAAACCACAGAATCCAAGTGATGGCTGCACAGCTATAAACATTACTTGTGTATGGCTGATGTATATTGGTCCGGGATACCTGTGTCATGTAATGTGTTGGATTCCCTGTGTAAGTTGTCTTGTAAAATAAACCAAGATGGCTGACACAAGTTTGTAATCTACTGTTGTGCAATACTCAACAATGGCGAGGAGGAAAATATCTGAACTCGAACTGAATCGGCTTTATTTAAGTCAATGGATAATACAATAAGACAGCAGGAAGACACTGAGGAGTTTTATGCCTCTGAACGTTTTACATCAGCGCGTTTGTTCGTGCCAGCATATTATGCTAATATTCGAAATAAATCGAAATAACTTTTCTTCTTTAGCCTCAAGTCTATTATCGTTTCAGTCTTGAAAATTTCGTTGAAAAATTAGAAGTTTATTTAAAACGCCGAATATCATAATGTTATAATCATCTATAAAAAAATTATCTTCGACTACATACAACATTTTTAGTTCTAATTAGTACTGAAATAATTGTTCATTTTCTTCTAATAGACAGCCTCTGCCCGGGGGGGAGGGGGGAGGGTACTTGATCCAGTTTCTGACGGGGACGTTCCGCTGGTACCTCTAAACCCTGACCCTATTTAAGACAGCAGAATCCTAAAAATATGTACCCTATTTCAAGACAAATTGGTAAAAAGTAGACCCCATCCAAGACTCAAGGGGGAAATCGTATACCCTATGTAAGACAATTTAAGACAAACTAGACGCTCAAAGACCGCTGACATCGAGCTTCCTTAGTTCAGGCCGATTCGGCGAGCAAGAGCGGTCTACACTTATTTACGCTCATGCGACACTGTATACTTGAGGCCCTGTACAATCTGTATAGCCGCAGAAAAGATCCTCACCGCGGAAATCACCCCCATTCGCAGCGGAAATGATCCCGTTAAAAAGAGCGGATTTGGAAAGGAAGGACAGTGGATATCGATAAGGAATGAGTGTACAAAAAATCGCTCAGCAATATTTAGACAAATCAATCACATAACGCTCTATTGAAACAGTAAAATGTCGTTAGAAGTTATATATATTTTGTTTTGATTATTTTCCTTTCTTTAAAGTTTGTGATGCGTTTATTTCTTATTTTCAATTTGCTTTTGTCAACTTTCTCTTTTTTTATTGAACAAGCAAGTTTATTTGTTTGTTATTTTGAATTATTGGATTTTGCTTTTGCTCCTGCTTATGCAAGTAGCCAGTAATTTTACGGCACGCGGGAGTAATTTTACGGCACTCAAATGGCCTTCAAACTCGCACGTGCGCTAGCACTATATTTGGTAGTGCTACCGGAAGTCAATTTGGCGACCAAGAGACGAAGAACGCTGTGCATTTTTAGACATCGCGCTTTGCTCGATGTAATTAGGCTAAATTGTATATAAAGGTTCAAACGCTAGGGCGAGGTCTTGAATTTCAATGCAAACCCGAGCCCGTGCGTTTGAAGTTGTTTAAAAACTAACCAAACCCTATTTTTATTGTTTCAATGCAAAAATTCTGGAAATTTGAACTCAAATAATCGGATTTAATTTATATCGAGAAATTTATATTTGCATCAATTTAACGCCGAACAATAGCTGTGCTGAGATAAAGCTTCTTAAAATTCCTTCATTTTCAACGAAATACCGGATAGCATAGTGGTAAGTGAATGGACTGTAAGATGCGAAGGGTTGAGGGTTCGAGGCTCGGTAGGGTCAATTCGTAAGATTTCATTTGCGTTTTTTAAAGGTTATAGAATAGTCAATTCCTTAAGTTTTAAGACTTTAAGACTTCTAGTGTGTGTCTAAAATCTCAAATAAATGTGCATTGAATTTCAAAAGTTCAAAACTTTCAAATGTGTGTGTGTATGACTATTAAACTTGGCAAAAATACCTGATGCAGGTCTTGAATTCAAAATTAAAAACCTGCCCCGGGTCTTTAGTTACTTCCCCTGAAATTCAAAACTACATTAAACAATGGAAATAGGGTGTGGTTAGTTTTTAAACCCTATTCAAGACGCCAAGGTAAAAAAAACATACAATATTTGGCGAAACGTCCCCGTATAGTAAATACGTTAATTATTATGAAAGCAAAGTGAGATTAACGGAAAAAGACATCGCCGAAAATAAAACCGAATCGGCTGAGAAACGAATGAATACTGGAGACGGAGGACTCGCAAGACATAACCAGACATGTCCACACAATATTCAATGGGACACAAACAAAGTGATAACACAAGAAACACACAGCGAAAAAAGAAAATTCCTAGAGTCTCTTGAGAGCGTCAAAACACAGAACAATAGAAAAAAATTATTGAATATTCATGCAGACGTCGACTATTGGAAATCACTTACTGAAAAACAATAACACCAAAAACGAGAGTACCTGAAGAAGACGACCAGAATGGCGTCGAAACGGCGTAGTACAGAAACAGTATATAGTGAGTATGAAAGCCCAATCAATGGACCAACAATAATAATAATAATAATAATAATAATAATAATAATAATAATAATTTTTAATAATAATAATACTTTAATGATAATAATTACAATCACTGAAATTTATATAAAATTACATCGTGTATCTAAAATCGTTGTCACATTACATGTATAAAAGTAGTAATAATTTAGAAAATTCAAAGAAAGGATAGAGGAAAATTATGTATATAAAAAAAAATCTATACAATCACTTAAAAATATAATATACAAATCTAAAAAATGAAGTAAAACTAACTAAAATCTATAAGCGACATTCTATTGTTTCGATTTCTAAATCAATGTTTTTAAGGTCACATTTTGCTCTTTTTAGTGTCCGTGAGCCTCTTAAGCATACAAGAGCCGATCCTTCATACCTGAAGGAGTTTTTTTAAGGCTTTTAATGTTCAACAAAAGATCATGTTCAGTCTTACAATCCAACTAAAACTCAATTTATCTCACGCAGTGTTTGCTCTCAACAGCTCCGGTTGCAAGCAAGTAAGCTTTAATATGAGGCTATACGAACTCACCATCTGATTGTCTAGTTACAACTGATGTCAGGGATGATTCAGTCAACGGTAAATACAGCTGATTTATCGAACTTTTCTTACTCAAAACAACAGAGAAACACTGAGTGATGCTAGCTTGGGTTTCCCGAATTTACGTCACAAGTTACCAGTCTCCCAATTCCCGGCCAACCCGAAGGGGCGCGGTCGATTTTAAAGTTTAGGGCGCTATTTCTCCGCGAACAAATGTTCAAACCAAAAAATTTTTTCAGTTCATGACTAACCTATATATCAACTTCTTAAAACGCCAAAAAACCGCGAGAGCTCATATACACTTTAAAGAGTATGACAAAACACTAGCAAAGATTAATTCATGCACTGTTGTGTGCAGCAGGAATTTAAAACTGAGTATTGTTTCAGCTGTAGTGTGAGCCCCGGGGGGTGTACTCCCTTTGTCCAAGTGGTAGGGGTAATCGGCGTACCTTTTAGGGTAAAAATATTTCCTGTGCGTACCTTTTAGGGTCCTTTTAGGGTTCTGGCTCAAAAATCAGTTAGGTAACATGATTTCGTACCTGCAAGAGTCATTTTTACTCTGTTTTGTTGCTTTGTTGGGGTAGAAATCGACAAGGTTTTATCAGTTATTTTTATCTGTGCGTACCTTTTAGGGGTCGTTTTCAAAACCTCCGCCGATCACCCCTACCACTTGGACAAAGGGAGTAACACCCCCCCCCAACCCCCCCCCCCCCCCCCCCCCCCAAATTCGGTAAAAAATAATGTTGCAAATTCCTATTATGTTTCAAAAACAACATACACTTGATCTTTTCATATATAGAGTGCAAATACTAAATTTATATGAAATAAAATCAACATAGTTTATATAAACTGTCTACATGTAACAATACCTAGTTACAACTACTTCATAATTACAATTTCATTTTGTTTCATATGTATAGTGTTTGTAATCTATATGTACACTATGTTTCATGTTGAGTTAGCTATGTATATAATAAAGATACCAAATACATGGAATACATGTATGTTTATGCATTATTTTGACTGAATAAATAAATCTTTGAACAGTAACTTGTTGATAGAACTTATATAGTCACCTTTGCATGCAAACGCAAACGCATCTTCAGCATTACTAGGATATTGCAATTCAGTGTTATCTAAAACATATTCAAAGTATTCTGCTTGATAGCAGCTTTTCTCTTCCTGATATGTCAAGTTATCCCTCATAGACTTTATCTCACCACCTGAGATGGGATTTAATAAATCATCTTCTCCTCCAGTAAGCAAGGATAGTAGTTTTCTCTTAAAGTTGTATCTCTTTAGCCTGTTCTTTAGCGTTCTGAGAGACATTTTGATGCCATGTTTTTCTAAAAAATTAATGATAGTAATGTACTTAAGAGAAGATTTCTGTAAATACCATGCAAACGCGGCAACACTCAAAAAATCGATTTTGCTCATATTTTAACCATAGGTAGCCCTCAACATGAAACAAATCATGATGCCTTTAGTTAAGAAAAATATTGCATATTTTACGAGAAAATCGAGAAAAACGAAATTTCGTCAAATCGCTGCTCCGAGACGCTAATTTTTATGTCAACTTTGACGGTGTACAGCCGCGAAAGTGATCCCCGCCGCAATATTGATCCCGCCGCAATAATGATTCCCAAGTCGCCGCAATATTGATCCCCGCCGCAATAATGATTCCCAAGTCGCCGCAATAATGATTCCCAAGTCGCCGCAATAATGATCCCCAAGGAAATGATAAACCTGGACAACTCGGGATCGATGGAGCATGTCACATTTAAAACAAACAAATTTCAAATTTCATTCTCTACCTCGTGGATTCCGTTCTGGACATCGTTATAGTATGGACTTCTTTAAACTATATTACATTTTAATTCTTCTGCTGTTCGCTCATGTTGATATTATCACTGGGAGTAATGAGCAAAGTACTTTGGACAAAGATGACCAGGATATGGTAAGTTTAATGTATTTAAAACTAAGTAAAAAGCGCGTAACTCGAAGCGCGTAACTCGAGTTTTTCCTTCCCTCAGTAAAATGCATATGTATAGAACAATCATAGTTGTTGAGGTTGTCATAAAATTTCACAAATCTCCTATATTATATCATCACTTCTAACTACTGTGCGACAACGGGGATTGCTTGATAAAAACTGGCTTTACTTCAAATAATTTTATGATTTTAATTTAATATTTCTATGATGTGTTTTAAGCGAGACCGCTTTAAAAATCTAACTCGGTTCAAACTTGAATTTGATCTCAGATATTGTTGAAGCGAAGTTTAATCTCGTTTAACTCTTTTACTAACTTGACCTTAACAGATAACCCTGATATCATTTGAACTGAAACTCCAACTTTGTCTGAGTTGATTACATGAGCTACACAGAAATTATTGAGACTTCAGCAAATGTACAGCTAATATGACTAAAATAACCAAATGACCAAAACTTTTACTGATAATAAGATCAACCACGTCATATACACTTGATTAAATAAGTTTATCGTGCCGTTCCATGTAGGTCATAGAAGGTAGAAGCTGGGACCAAGAAGGAGTATGGGAATCAGAATTAAAGTAATTAAAGTAAGGACATGTATGCAACTTGAGAAACAAAGAAATTCCGTTTGAAAGCTTTTTTTCCATTATTTCGGTTTCAGCTTCTGCCATCTATAATCTACGTTTTTTTTGTGTGAAGATGGCAACCTTTTTGTGCTTAATAAGCTGCATGCTCCATAAGCAGTCGAGTCCTTACGTTTTAACACTGAGTTAATTTACAGATCAGATATACATCAAATAAAAAAAATATCAAATTTGTCAAACCGTTGTTTGGTGTTGTAAAATGCGTTATATTTAACACTTCATGACACAAAAGCAAGGAAACAAAAAGAAAAGAGAAACGAATATTAAACAAAAACACAAAAAGGGATTCAACTATATGTGGATAAATGCATGGAAAAATATAGAAATGGTCCATGCTCCAACGATCCCGAGTTGTCCAAGTTCATAATTCCTTGGGGATCATTTTTGCGGCGACTTGGGAGTCATTATTGAGGTGGGAATCAATATTGCGGCGACTTGGGAATCATTACTGCGGCGGGGATCAATATTGCGGCGACTTGGGAATCATTATTGCGGCGGGAATCATTATTGCGGCGGGGATCATTTTCGCGGCGGTACAGACGGCCCTGTATCGGCCCTGTATGGCAAAATTAATTACTTTAATGACTCCAAACTTTCATAATATTGTTTATTGTCATCTTGGCATTAAACGCAAGCTTTTCTAGAAATATCCAGTTATTTAAAGATATTATTCTATTTATGTTTTTATGTCATACTTTTAGCCTTATAAAAAGTAGGGTAAAACCAAAAAAATATTTTACTATGTGCAGCACACAATTATTAAATAATAATTCGGATTCTGAATGTTTAGGTATTAAATATATAGCTGTGAAAAATTCAGCTTGGGTAAATGTAATTGAAAGAAGTTATTGAGCTGCGAACTTTCACAAAATCTTGCTTATTATGCATAAGTGTACTGTCGACTAACACATTCAATTTGTCAAGTCGCTGACGTAATTTGCATAAAGCAATCTTCGTTTTCAATATTCCAAGTTCAAATCGAATAATGGAAACAAATTTCGAAAACTAAACAATAGTGAGTTCTACGTATTCACGATTCAGGTGTTTTGACTGTAATAATGTGAATAAAATTGTGAGTACGCCAATTAGTACTTTATTTTAGTCGTTGAATTTGCAAATTATTTATCTACTGCTTTTTTAATTATTTTATTTATAGCTAAAATAAATAGAACACAATAAGCGGGAAAAAACCCCACACACACACAGAGGAGAGGAACGGATTAGAGAGGAGGGAGAAACAGCAAAAATAAATAGGGAGAAAAAAGAGAGAAAAGAGAAAGAGAGGTAGAAAGAGATAATAATTTATTTATTTAATAATTTATTCTTTAGTTTTAAGTGTCAATTCAATATAATACTTAAAATTCTTCGTCTATAAACCTGTCGTCCGTCTTACTATACCTCCTTGAAATGTTGTTTTGACATGCAAAGTTGGCGTTGTTATGGTTTTCTTTTTCTATTAGTTTGTGAACACCACCAACTGAAGATAGCAACGTTTCAAGGTTAGTAATCGGGGTAGCTTTTAGTTTTTCCCGTTTCAAGTATATTTTTCGATGCTTTTCTGTGACATAAAGAGAATGGTGGAATGAAACACGTGACCATGTCCTGCAAAGGGCCTATTATTGAACTATAAGGTCTTATTGGCCTGATTAATATTGTAATATTATTTGGGCCAATTTTATGCGAACAGCTTATCTCTGAAATACAAACTATTAAATGGTTGTACCATTTGCACTCTAATGAATAGCCTCAATAGCTTATATTTATGAAGAACAAAGAAAATCAGGGAGGAAGGAGAAATGGTCGACAAAATTAGGGAGGAGGGAGATTTGGGAGGAAGGATATATTTTAATCCCTGTTTCTGTCCCCTCCACACATGCATGAAATATGAATTACTTAATTCTAGTACTCCAGTGTGATTGATATGATTATGAAACAATTTTCGATCCTCAACAAATTTTAATTTTAATATATGAAATAGATATCTAAAGTATGATTTTTTTATTTGTGATGATTGATAGAATACCAAAGTTTTCATTAGACTAAAAGAATCATCTACTTTTAGTAGTGTTGAACACTCTATTTTATACATTTTACTTAGTCATGTACAGCTAAGAGCGGCTACAGATAGCTTTTACAAATGCTATTTTTTGGCTACTTCACCAACTATGATTTCATATGATTTTTGATATGTTGTAGAGGAAGGTTTTCGGATGGGAAAAACGTTAAAAAACCTTCTGTTGCAATTAATGGTGTGTTGACCCATTTTTTCCGATAAAATGACTGGACTATATGACAAAATTGATTAATTTAATGACTCCAAAACTTCTTAATATTGTTTATTGACATCTTAAGAGCGAGTCCGCGTGAAAACCATGCAGACCAGTCTACACCTTACATCACCGATTTTCTTCAAAGTTAGCTCAATTGTACATCTTAGTTAACTTATTACTTTGGTGAATTTTTTTGGCTTTAAATTAAAAAGGCTTAAAGTTACAACCATTTGAGTATTTTACCCTAAAAACGGTCAAAATTTGCATAAAATATACCTAAAGTTTTACGGCCTCGTATTTCCTTTGCAGATTGTTTCCTGCACCAATATTCTGCCCACGTTTAGCACATTATCTTATTAGTACTTTAAGTTGAATAAAAAGTCGTGAAACAAATATTGGGTTGTTTTATAAAGGGTTGAGTTATTGCTATTTTTCAGCTTTGACGAAAAGTGTAAAAATATACTCTAGAAAAGAGCTATTTGCACCTATCCGGCAGTTATTCATATAACTTTGAAACCTTTATCAGATAGCATGATGATAGAGACAATGTTTTATCGAAAAAAAAGTCTGTAAAGTATTTATTTTTCAAGCGAAAAATAACTAAGAAAATGATGAAATTTACATTGTTTGAAGTTGTCACGTGACAAAACTAAATATACAACAAATCTACAACACGCTAAATATGATCCCAATATAATCATAAGAATCATAAGAATCAATTATATGAATTAAAATAATGATATTCATCATTATATATAAGATAATCTTACAACAAATAACTAAGTTTTAGGCTTGTAAGCCGAATACAGTAATGTTTTGTCTGTCTACCTTCGGCTTTCCTATGTCTGGTAAAAACGATATTTCATAATATTTTTTTCACAATATTATCATTTTTTTAAATAAAATAATTTTTACAGTATTAGAATTATGCATTTATTAACCTCACACACAACATGTTAAAGAAATTATTGAACTCATGCGGTTGCTAAAAACAGAAACAGACAAAGTAACAGTGTACTATATAAAACTATGTAACCTTTTTGATTTACTATTTTCCTGATTATGATCACTCTCCAGGGATATGAATACGTTTTCATAAAAATATATTGTTAAAGTTCTAGCAAGACACATTTTAATAAAAGAGATATATTTTACTTCAAGTGTTCTCTTTGTTGTTTTGCATAAATTTGAAATTGACATTCGACTAATTGGCATGTTTGGTAGACACCGACATTAATTCTCATTTTACGTGCATTAGTTGAGGTTAATTTTGACATACAGTAATTATTTTATGGCGGTTTTCTCTTTTCACAATCTTTCTGTGGAAAATTATGGAAGTTCTCGAAGAAACAATGACACCTGTTTTGTTTTGCTACCTTTAAAATCTTGTACAAGGATTATCTGCACCCATCTACTTGGCTGTTTAAAAACTTCTTCCAAAGATGTGAAGTACGAGTGGGAACTTTGTCTTTTAAGAGCTGGTGTTTTTAAAACTGAAAATACAGATGATATGACAATATGTCCGCTGCATAGAGACCACTTTGGTTTAGGCTGGCGTCCCAGTCGAGTCTGTAGCATCCCCCACACGATTCTAAACAAAAGCCTGTCAGAGGTGGACATGCAAAGCGTATTTCTCAAGAGATGTTCGAAACATGGGGAATGTTATGCAAAATTGGTCAAGGTATTGTTACATCTAAGTAAGGGTTGCATTTTCGATCCCATCTGAGTTTCGGTGAAATTAAAATTATTAAATAGTTTATTATATCGTTTAAAGGAATTTTCATTGAATACTATATATATTGACAACTAGTATTGAAGAGTTTTGAATTGAGCCGTTTCTTTTTTACGTTCAGATATCTAGAGAGTGAATACGATGAATCTGGATTACCATCGATTTTTAAGTATTAAAATACTTGCCATTCCCGCCAAACGACTGTGAAGCGATTCTCTTCCGTCAATCAAACATAATTGGTCTAGTCTAGTGATAATTACTATCAACAACTGACAATGTGAACAAAAAAACAGCTAGGTAAAAATATTATTTCAAATAGAATAGCTGGTCCAAAAAATATACATTTATTTAGTTTTAACGTTCTGATACCCATAGAATACATCGTTAGGCTAAAATTTGTTTTCACTGACATTAGTATGCAAATATTTTAATAGACAATTTGTTTGACGGAAGAGAATCGCTAACTCACTTTACGATCTCTGTTGGGCCGGCATTATTTTATTTTATTGTTATTATCACTATTATTTCATTCCATTTTTTATGTCATAATAACATGCTTTTCTGAAAGTTAACTCTAAAATGGTTAACGACCGGGAACCAGTTCATGACAGTTGATTGTTTAGTACTGATAATCACACTTGGCTACGCTGTCGTTGTCATTTGGATAATTTCCACGTTTTCGACTTTTATTTTACGAATCTGCAGTCTTAAAGATGTAAGTTTCGAATATTTATACATATTAAAATCAACTCAAGGCTCTTTGTTGTAATTTGAACCATTTGATCAGCTTAGCATTATCGTTGATGCAAACTCGGCATGTTTTTGTGTGTATTTCTTTCGGAAAATAAAATAAAAACACCGTATAGTTAAAATATTTTAACATTGTACATTTATGACTTCTTAAATCGCCCTACTACATTAGCTGTTGTTTTTAGGTAAGTATTTTAAAACTTATCGGCTTTTTTAGTCGCAAATGGTCATTAGTCTTATAATTGGATACGTGTAAAAACGCCAAATTCGTGATACTGTATCTCTTCACCCTTAAAACTTTACAGAAATTTTTTTCTTTGTATTTGTTAACCATTATCAGTTGTACATAAAAGTCAAACTTTGTGGTTTTAAAAAGTTGCCGGATCTTGTATATCGAATTGTTAAGAATGCATACTCAAAATATAGATTTCATAGCCTGATATGTAAATAAGCAAAAATGTTCTTTAAATAAATCTTTTGATACTTTGATACTGTCGTTGTATTTATTATATGTTGTAGTAAGTCTGTACGAATTCCAGATAAGAAAAAAGCTATATTTTTAGAGAAATTGATTTGTAAAGTTGGTGTAAATTTCAAGCAATTTTTATCGTTTGTCTGACTACATTCCCTTAAACCTCGATATCTGCTAGAGAATTTAATATTTTTGTTTTATATTGCACACAGTTAATATTTACACTAAAATACATATCTCGGCCAAAAATGAAAGAAATCGGCGATACCCGTTGTAGACACATTTTTCGATTTTGCATGGTTTTCACACGGACTCGCTCTTAAGTTTAAACTCAAGCATTTACAAAAATATCCAGTTAATTAAAGATATTATTGTATTTATTTTTCTATTTCATACTTTTTGCCTTGTAAAAAGTAGGGCAAAAACAAAAACATATTTTACTATGTGCTACTCAAACTTTCTCAATAAAAATCAGTATTCGGAATGATAAGGTATTAAATATATAACTGTGAAAAATTCAGTTTGGGTAAATGTAATTGAGCGAAGTTATTGAGCTGCGAAATTTCGCAGAAAAAAAGGAGAGCTTGATTGTTTATGTAAATGTCCACGCCTTGACAAATTGATTGATCGGTTAGCCGACAGCAGACGGTATCCAGTAGACTATGCAGCGAAAGCAAGATTTTGCGAAAGCGTTCTTAGTCGCTGGACAGGTAATACATATTTCTTCAGTTTTATTTATTTATTAAATTATTTTTTTATTTATTCGCTTTAACTCAACTGACTACACCTGACATCGTTATTGTTGTTTTTACAGGCTTTGGTGGTTATGGCATTCTTTATTTGCAACAGGTATTTGATCCTCGTCAACAACACATCACTAAAAACGGTTTTGATTAATCATTATTCATTTGTCTTCAGACGCGGATCAACGTCTTCTCAAAACACACCAGAGAAAGAAAAACTGATCAATAAAACAACAGAATCCAAGTGATGGCTGCACAGCTAAACATTACTTGTGTATGGCTGATGTATATTGGTCCGGGATACCTGTGTCATGTAATGTGCTGGATTCCCTGTGTAAGTTGTCTTGTGAAATAAACCAAGATGGCTGACACAAGTTTGTAATCTACTGTTGTGCAATACTCAACAATGGCGAGGAGGAAAATATCTGAACTCGAACTGAATCGGCTTTATTTAAGTCAATGGATAATACAACAAGACAGCAGGAAGACACTGAGGATTTTTACGCCTCTGAACGTTAACCATCAGCGCGTTTGTTCGTGCCAGCATATTATGCTAATATTCCAAAATCGAAATAACTTTTCTTCTTTAGCCTCAAGTCTATTATTTTTTCAGTCTTCGTGATTAACTAGACTCTGAAAAATGTTAAGACTCTATTGTATTTCAACGTTATTACGAGATTCAAATGGATAGATACGCTGTTTATATATTCAAACCTCTTACAGCTAGTGGCTGAATTACAGGTACATTGTAGGGTCAGATAATGAATATACAGTACAGTGGAACCCCGCCTTACGGCCACCCGCTTAATACGGCCACCCCGTTATTACGGCCAGTTTTTAGGTCCCAACGAAATACATGCCCATACATTTTCTATAAAATTTATCCACTTAAATTTACTGCGCTCACTCGTGAGATATCATTTGAACACTCGAAGATAAAATCCGTATCTCCGCGAGCCCATGTAATATCCTAAACATAAAAAGATGATCTTCGGCTACATACAACATTTGTAGATTTAATTGGTACTGAAATAATTGTTCATTGTCTTCTAATAGACAGCCTCTTTACCTCCGTATGCAAATTGCCCATTTCAGACCGCGTGGCATTCTCTTGAGAATTGTTCCATTCTTTTATGATGAACGTGTTATATCATTTACATGTGAAAGAAACAATTCCCAAGGGTAGCATCATGTGATCTGAAATGGGACAACAAAACAAGGAAGGTAAAGAGGTCTTTTATTTTGTGACCCGCTTGTAAACTGTCTGGGTTCGATTCCCTGCCGGTGCTGTTGCGTTGTGTCCTTGGGCAAGACACTTGAATGTGCCTCGTCTTCTGGACAATGGTATGTAAGACCCGATAATGTGTGCATGTACTATTTAATAAACGAGCAGCAGTGTTTTATCAGGTATAAAATCCCGAGGGCGAAGCCCAAGGGATTTTGTACCTGATAAAACACGTGCTGCGAGTTTATTGAATGACTTAACAAATTCATTAATAATTCATGACCATTTTGTCCAATATCGATGAAACAAAAGAAAACGGAAGGTTGTTTGCATTTGGGAATTGACCTACAGTAATAATAGAAGAATTAAAATCAGCAATTCAAATGTGCAGGACTTTGTCAATATTTTATTCGCATGTATAAGTCTTCATTCGGAACTTTGCTTTTGCATGAATAACAACATGCCTCCAAAGAGGCAATTTAGGCCACCAAAGTCTAAGGAAGAAGAAAAAAACACATTGGAAGAATGTATCCCAAAGTCTACACGTTGCTCTACGAAGTGGGCATTCAAAGTCTTTTCCGAATGGCAAATCAATAGAGTCAACAAAGATCCTTCCAAAGAGCAGCGTTCGTTTGAAATTGACATTGGAAAAGTACAGTCATTAGATACGAATATTGCCAACATGAATGCAGAAACTCTGAACTTTTCAGGAAGAAGTCTATACATGATTGCTGCGGGCCTTCAACGCCATCTAGCTGAAAGTGGAAATGCCATTTTACTGCTAAGTCAAAACGATAGAAGGTTAGATATAAATAAGTTTATTTTGTACGAGTATTACTATGATTCTGGGGTTGATCGGACTAGATTCTTCGTTAGATTTAGAAATCTCAGATGAATTATTAAGTAATATGGTTTTGCCAGATTCTTGTAACTCAGCCAAAGTTGTAATGTCGGGCTCTGTTTTCAATAACTGTACATTTAATTTGAGTAAGTAAATAAATGTTATGATTATTCAATGCCTGTTATATTTTATCTTTACTAACTATGGACATGGAGCATTATATAATGACACATGTGTCATTATATAATGCTTCATGTTCATTTGCATTCATTTGCATTCCATTGTTCTTCTATTCTACCCCATTATTCCCCTGGGCCGAATTCAAATCCCTCCCCGGGCTTTAAATTACAAGCGTAGATTATGCGGTATACAAGGCTATCCTCGTGCCCAGAGAGGAGCATCGGATTGGACAAAATGGTCATGAATTATTAATGAGTTTGTTAAAAATATTTAGTGCAGTGTTGTGTGCATAAATATTTAATGTAGGGGGTAGCGAGTGTGAGTGTGTCGAATTCTTAATGTAAACGATAACCAACTTAAGAAAAAGCAGTGGAATTTATTACAATTTTTTACTAACATTAAATCAATTTCCATTCATGAATTGTCATTAACATGTTTTATCAGACTTTTTTCAATGAGAAATCTCAGCTCCTCGTGCATGTACGTGTAGATGACAAACTTTCCTTTCGTGTGTTGCGTTACATGATGGCGTCATCTACATCGATAGCCAATATGGTTTATGACATTATACTTCAATCAAAATAAGAGAGCAAGAAATATTTTACTTTTTCAAGGGCTTTGTTTTGATTTTCTCTCCGCGCCCTGAATCTCCGAAAGGTTATAATTTTCGATTAAAAAATGCCATAAAAATAAATTAAGATTAATTACGATCGCCCAGAGGCTCGGCAAAATACGGAGGGGAGAGGAACAGGGATTAAAATATCCTTCCTCCCAAATTTTATACCATCTTTCTCCCTCCTTCCTAATCTTTTTGACCATTTCTCCCTTCTCCCTGATTTTCTTTGTTCTTTATAAATACAAGCTATTGAGCAACTAAAGAATAAACTTCATTCAAAGATGAAGTGTTTTTGCTTTTGTGTTGTAAATTTTTTTAGCCCGCGAGGCATCTTAGCACTAAAAAATCCCGTTCCTATGCGGTATCTAGGCAAAGGGCCTATTTATTAGGTAAAATCGACCTTCTCATATTTCTACTATTTTAGTTCGAGAACAAAGAATATCTCCTGACAATGTTTCTCGGATGAGTTGAGGACCATAAAATATATTGTACAATTAGCCAAGACAATAAATGTGGATGAGGTATGATCGTCCGGGGTAGTGCAGTCTTGAGAAAGACTGATGGTGTTGGTGACTGACGTTTCGACAACCTGAGCGGAAGTCATCTTCAGAGTAAAGAAACGAAAAGACAGTGGTGGTATTTATATGTCTGGTTCAGTTGGTAATGTTGTTGTCAGTGCGTGGGTAGGTGTTAGTCATTGTATTGGCGGAATGCTTGAAGTCGTTAATGAGTCTATTGTAAGATGCCGGTAGTGTTGCGCAACGGTTAAGTGGTTTTTGTTGACATTTAGTGTACCAGCTTTCAAGTATGCGGCGTTGGTGCCAATTAGTGCAATGTGTAATAGAGGTGGCAGAATCCCAGTCAATGTTGTGTCCAGTATGTTTGTGATGTTCGGCAATGTGATTAGTAGGGTCTTTGTTTTTTGTGGCACGTTTGTGTTCAGTTAGTCTAGTCTTCAAATTACGGCCGGTCTCACCGATGTAAGAAGCGTCACAGTCGGAACAAGCTATTTTGTAAATAGCTCCTTGTCTGTTAATGGGTTCGTCTTTGTCCTTAACGTTAGTCAATAAACGTCTTAATGTCATAGTAGGCTTGTGAGCAACGCGAATGTTGTAGGGTTGTAATATGCGTTGGATTGTCTCAGAGGTGCCTCTGATGTACGGTATGGTAGCAGTGGCGGTAGGTTTATTGTCGGCTCTGTCAGTGAGTGAAGTGTTGTTGTGAATGTTTCGTTCGACGAAATCAACATCGTAATTGTTCTTATCAAACACACTTTGCAAATATTCGTACTCGTCATGAAGTTTGTCAGGTGAATCACAAACACGTTGTGCACGTCGAGTCAAAGTCTTAATGGTGGTGGCCTTGTGTGATGTGGGATTGTAAGATGTCTGGTCAAGCAGTCTGTCAGTGTGAGTGGGTTTGCGGTATACGGTTGTGTGTAAGAAATTGTCACTGTGAGTCACCAAACAGTCTAGAAAAGGTATAGCACCATTCTCTTCGATCTCTTTGGTGAACTGTATGTGAGTGTTTTGTTTGTTCAAGTGGTTGTGAAAATCGTGAATGTCGTCAGTAGGTAATGCAGTGATAGTATCATCAACGTAACGAAACCAAAAAGGTAGTCGCTGTCTGAATGTAGCAAGGGCTTTCTGCTCGATGTTCTGCATAACAATTTCTGATACAACAACAGAAACTGGAGAGCCCATAGCTGTACCGTGTAGCTGTTTGTAGTGTTTGCCGTTGTACTGAAAGTAAGTGGAAGTAAGGCAAAGTGAAAGTAAGTCCATGATGTCATTGGTAGGTATGGGTAACGGTGTGTCGTCGGTATGTTGTGTGATAGCAGTCTGGGTGCAGTCTAATGCCAGTTGAAGTGGAATACTGGTGAACAGTGACTTCACATCAAAAGACACAAGTTTGTGATTGTCTGGAATGTGTACGTTCTGAATGGCGTGGATAAACTCGTCAGTAGATTGTAACCGATGTGTGGATTTGTTAGTGAGTGGTTGTAAAATGGATGTCAAGTACTTGGACAGTTCGTAAGTGGGTGACAAACACTACAAACAGCTACACGGTACAGCTATGGGCTCTCCAGTTTCTGTTGTTGTATCAGAAATTGTTATGCAGAACATCGAGCAGAAAGCCCTTGCTACATTCAGACAGCGACTACCTTTTTGGTTTCGTTACGTTGATGATACTATCACTGCATTACCTACTGACGACATTCACGATTTTCACAACCACTTGAACAAACAAAACACTCACATACAGTTCACCAAAGAGATCGAAGAGAATGGTGCTATACCTTTTCTAGACTGTTTGGTGACTCACAGTGACAATTTCTTACACACAACCGTATACCGCAAACCCACTCACACTGACAGACTGCTTGACCAGACATCTTACAATCCCACATCACACAAGGCCACCACCATTAAGACTTTGACTCGACGTGCACAACGTGTTTGTGATTCACCTGACAAACTTCATGACGAGTACGAATATTTGCAAAGTGTGTTTGATAAGAACAATTACGATGTTGATTTCGTCGAACGAAACATTCACAACAACACTTCACTCACTGACAGAGCCGACAATAAACCTACCGCCACTGCTACCATACCGTACATCAGAGGCACCTCTGAGACAATCCAACGCATATTACAACCCTACAACATTCGCGTTGCTCACAAGCCTACTATGACATTAAGACGTTTATTGACTAACGTTAAGGACAAAGACGAACCCATTAACAGACAAGGAGCTATTTACAAAATAGCTTGTTCCGACTGTGACGCTTCTTACATCGGTGAGACCGGCCGTAATTTGAAGACTAGACTAACTGAACACAAACGTGCCACAAAAAACAAAGACCCTACTAATCACATTGCCGAACATCACAAACATACTGGACACAACATTGACTGGGATTCTGCCACCTCTATTACACATTGCACTAATTGCCACCAACGCCGCATACTTGAAAGCTGGTACACTAAATGTCAACAAAAACCACTTAACCGTTGCGCAACACTACCGGCATCTTACAATAGACTCATTAACGACTTCAAGCATTCCGCCAATACAATGACTAACACCTACCCACGCACTGACAACAACATTACCAACTGAACCAGACATATAAATACCACCACTGTCTTTTCGTTTCTTTACTCTGAAGATGACTTCCGCTCAGGTTGTCGAAACGTCAGTCACCAACACCATCAGTCTTTCTCAAGACTGCACTACCCTGGACGATCATACCTCATCCACATCGATTACACCTGGGATCAGACCATTCACTCCCAAGACAATAAGTTACTTCAAATTTGAAACCCTTTCATATGGAAACGCGTTTGTGCAATCGGAATTTGAATATAGTTAAATATTCAGAATGGGTTAGTTTGGACTGATCACATTAACACTCTAAGTGGTAACGGTGGCGAGTAGTGACGACGATATCGTTGTGTTTACCGACTTGACGATTTAATGCCCGAATAAGAATCACCCATTATCCTTCCCGCCATGCCAAGATAGATAACAATAACAATTGGGCTTGTGTGGTACAAGTGCATGTAAACGGCAGTAGAAACATTGCAGTTGTTTTTGATGTGGAGCAGAGCAAAAAGAGGTAAAAAGAGCTCTTTATAAGTGGTTAGTATGACTAAAAATTGTGCAGGTTTTTGTACTTTAAAATAATAATCAGTATTATCCAACTAGTCATAGACGAGTAAAAATATCGTAGGAGTAGGACTGGATCGAGTAAAAATATCCAGCGATATTTTTACTCGTCTATCTTGCGCTCAAGTAAAACAATATTTCGCATTATAAAAGAACAAAAACCTTTTGATTGGATAATAAATAACTTATTAAACAGTTTAATGTGTAATATGGCTGGATATTTTACTCGTTAACTTGCATTTTGACTCGCCCGGAGGCTCGTCAAAATACAGCGTTTCACTCGTAAAATATCCAACCATATTACACATCAAACTGTCTAATAAGATATATATCTTTATTCAGGAAAGCCTACGTCACATAAGTGTTTTATAGTATTAAGTGTTTTACAAATTAAACTAGTCTAACTGACGTGTAATGAGTTCTACCGCAGTTTTGTTTATAGTAGTCGAGGGTCGAGGGTAAAAAGTCGAGGGTAGAAAGTCGAGGGTAAAAATTGATAATTAATACCATGTAATAAATAAACTATCAAAAGAAATAACGATACTCTTCGCGCGCAGGAAAACGTATTAAAACTGTATTAAACATTACAGCTACAAATAAGTTGAATAACACAATTAGTCTTCATGCTGTAAATTTCATAAAATGTGTTATTCAACTAGATAAAAATTTACTGTGATGTTTTTTATGATTTTTCACAAACTCTAAAGCAATACAAACTGAATATTCAGTTGTTGAATATTTTATTATATTCTAATATCATCTAATATACAAATTAGGTAATACCTAATAGCGGAGCTCCCAGTTTAATTTTTTCTTACAACATCAATATGTGCATGTATTAAAATACCACTTATTAGATATTTTCTTGGGTATAATATACGTGCTGATATTTTACGAGTTGCGTACGTTTAATCAGCAAGAAATGAGTAAAATGCCAGCCCGTAATACCCAAGAAAATATCTAATAAGGGATTTATTATACAACTTACTGTTTATTGTAATTTATATAGCATTTTTCATCGAAAAATATAACCTTTCGGAGATTCAGCGCGCGGAGAGAGAGTCAAAACAAAGCCCTGGAAAAGCCAGTAAAATGTAAGATATTTCTCGCTCTCTTTTTGATTGACATAATGTCAAAAACCTCATTGGCTATCGATGTAGATGACGCCATCATGTAACGCAACGCACGAAAGGAAAGTTTGTCATTTACACGAGGGACGGAGATTTCTCATTGAAAAAAGTCCGATAAAAGCATGTTAATGGACAATTCATGAATGGAAATTGATTTAATGTAAGTAAAAAATTGTAATAAATTCCACTGCTTTTTCTTAGGTTGGTTATCGTTTTCATTCTATGCACTTTTTCATCTTTTTCTCAAATTTTAAACTGTCACTTCAGTCAATAGTGTTGTTCAGACAAAAAAATGTCAGAAGAAGTGTCCAGAAATGTTTTTGATGGAAAATACGTTTCCCAAACGATAGTGTGAATAGCCTTATTATTATCCCTTTTATTTTTAAGTCATTAAGCTTATTTTGCTTTTGATAACGCCTTGAAAAAGTGCTTTGGCTGAACAGTCGTTTTACGGCCGCTTTTTACCTTCTTTTATTTTCCAAAGTTAGTTAGGATTCCGGATAGAAAAGGTTAAACCTTTTCATCGTATTAGATTTATTAAAAAGTAGTCATGGCTAATCATAAAACAAAACAAAAAGTTATTTTGAAATGGAATTAAACGCCTCAAGAATTATAAGTTCTACCAACACAAGATCGATTTGAAAAGACAAGGATTTTAAAACAAGGTATTTTATTATGAAAAACTTTGTGTAAAACATCATTTTGTTCTGTAAAAAAAACTTTAACGACTTTGAAATAAAAACTACTAAAAAAGCTCGTTTAGTAAGCATAAAATAGTTAATATTGCTAAATAAACAGAAGTTATTCAACCAATTTTAAATTATGTTTGTATTTCAATTCATCTTTGATGTTTTCCGTTTATGCATGAGGAAAAACTATGACAAAACGAGTTGAAGATTGAACTAATTTAGGCTGCAAAACAGACCCTACTTTTACACAAAAACTATGACAAATCGAGTTGAAGATTGAACTAATTTAGACTGCAAAACAGTCCCTACTTTTACACGAAAACTACGACGAAACGAGTTGAAGATTGAGCTAATTTTTGATTTTTGTCTCTCAAAAACTTGAAACAAATGATAATCTTGAACCATGGATAATAAAAACACTTGAACTTACTTTATCGGTGATTATTTTCTTGAGGTTTTCTTTCTTCAATGACATTGATCAAATTTTGACGAATAGATGTAAGCTTATGTACTTGAATTTTGATGGATTAAACATTGTTCATAGTTCAACTGCCAAGCTTGAAAATCCTTCAATAAACTGTGCCGAGGGAAGCAATTTGAAGACAGTTTTCATAACAAACAAGGTCGCTTCTTTATCAATTTTTTTTAATTGCTGTCAGATCTATCCTTCCGCGAAGGAAAATACGTTTTCTTGATCTTTTGTAATCAGTCTTTTGCTTTTCTTTAGTATAATTTCTTCGTTTTTGTGTCCTTCAAGTTTATGTTCTTCTTCGATCAAAACTCTCTTTATGTTCTTCGAAGTTCATCTTTCTCCGTTCATATTTTGTATTAAAGCTCTGCTATTAGCAAGTACTATTATGTTGTTGTTTGTTTGACTTTTTTGTCGATAAAAGAACAACTTTGCTTTGTTGATCTAGTGCTATTTAGCGCGCGCGTCACTTTCGTTCCCGCCGAAATGTAACAGCCAATCAGAATCGCGATGTACACGGACGGACGGACAGAATAGGGATACCTGTGTCGGTCGACGAAAAATCAACTAGATGGGTTACCATTTTTTCTTAAGTATGGTGCTCCGCTTGCGCGGGCCTTGGGCCCGCGCGGAGCTCCGCTATAATTTAGTTATTTGAAGTATGTTTGTCACTGATTGATTGAGTTTATTGAAGATTTTAGAAATGTGCTCTATGAAAGCATTATTTTTGAATAAATATAACTATAGAAGTGTTGTTTGAATTTATTGAAGATTTTAGTAAAAGTAGCAAAAGCTTCGCAGGAGACGTGTCGAGCGCTAAGTAGGGTCTGTTGACTTGACTGAGCCAGTTGGCAGGCTAACGAAAACATATTTTCCATTTCAAAACCTAAAAATTCGAGTTGATAAACCAAGCTACGTCACAAGTTGGTTGAAAAGTGTTTTGTCTTACACAAGTTCGAGTTGATAAACCAAGCTAAGTCACAAGTTGGTTGAAAAGTGTTTTGTCTTACACAAGTTCGAGTTGATAAACCAGGCTAAGTCACAAGTTGGTTGGAAAGTGTTTTGTCTTACACTAGTTCGAGTTGATAAACCAAGCTACGCCATAAGTTGGTTGGAAAGTGTTTTGTCTTACACTAGTATAGTTCGAGTTGATAAACCAAGCTACGTCACAAGTTGGTTGAAAAGTGTTTTGTCTTACACAAGTTCGAGTTGATAAACCAAGCTACGTCACAAGTTGGTTAAAAAGTGTTTTGTCTTACACCAGTTCGAGTTGATACAGAATCACTGACACTGTGAAAATCTAAATAATTTTGACTCCCATACGAATAGCAAACAAGTTGGCGTACGGGTGACGTACGAATAGCCACGGCAAAACGTAAAATCGCTCTATACTTGATTTCGTTGTTTTGTTAGAAATGTCAAAATGTGTCAAGACATTTGATATAAACAAGCCTAGGAAAAAGCAAAACTTTTTCCTGCGAAGAAATTTTAATATCATTTTTATTAATATAGTATATTTATTACATGATATTTATTATCAATTTTTACCCTCGACTTTTCGCCCTCGACTTTTTACCCTCGACCCTCGACTTTTTACCCTCGACCCTCGACATTTTAGGTACACTCTTCATCATTAATCGGAAGTGTTATATTTTACATTATCGAGTCGATGAAAGAAGACAAAGCACGACTTGCATTGTGGTAGAAAGAATGCTGGATTGTGGGATAGCTAGAACAAAAGAATCTATTGTTTTCTCGATCGACACTCGCATTGAATTGTGGTAGAAACAAATCTCAATTTTTTGACTTTCCACTCTTGACTGAAATAGGATTTCGCTCGCTCACGGCTCGCTCCGCTGCGGCAGCAATAATCAAATGATACAATACAATAATATAAATAATATATAAGTATCCTCCCTCTACCCTACCCGCATTTATGTACACCTACCCGCTACCCATAAACTCCCTAAGTATAAAAATCAAAAATCTAGAATCCGGATAATTACTAAAAATATATATAACGCCGCCATTGTGGTTCCATATTAGAATAATCGAATGTTTTATTATGTCCAAATATCAACAATCAAATTTTCAAACTATTCTTGTTTTGAATAATGAAATCTTCGTTTTCAATATTCCAAGCTCAAATCGATTAATGGAAACAAATTTCAAAAACTAAACTCAATAATGAGTTCTACCTATTCACGATTCAAGTGTTTTGACTGTAAATTTTCAGGGTACTTCGGTTGTTGCCGAGAGTTGTATGTATAGTGAAAGTGCGAGTAAGATCAGAGCAATTAGCATTCTTTGCTATTGTGATATCCAATTATCCACACAAAATGATTCATATTGCAATTGGTTTTTGTTTCATCGTTGTAGATTTAGAGATCAAGGTCGATCATGGACGATATTGAACTGGTCAAGCGAGCTGATCCAGGTACTTACCAACAAGATGTGGCCACTAATCCAAACACAAATCTAATGACGTCACAAGCCATGACGTCATCTACTTCTAAGATGCAAAAAGTTGCAATTTTTTGTTTAGCTTCGTTTGTCTACCTCTTAACATGGTTCTGCATTGCATTATGGGCACCATTCTTCCCCGGCGAGGTAAGAGACAATAAAACAATGTGTACAATTTCCTCAAATCTGATTGGTTGACCGGGGGTTATATACACCATTGATTTCTATTTCAATCTATCTGTAGGCCTCAAATCTTATTGGTTGACAGACGGTTGAATATACCATTGATTTCTATTTCAATCTGTAGGCCTCAAATCTTATTGGTTGACAGAGGTTTGAATATACCATTGATTTCCATTTCAATCTGTAGGCATCAAATCTGATTGGTTGACAGAAGGTTACATATACCATTGATTTCTATTTCAATCTGTAGGCCTCAAATCTGATTGGTTGACAGAGGGTTACATATACCATTGATTTCTATTTCAATCTGTAGGCTGCAAAACGCGGTGTTACCGGTACTGAAGTTGGATTTATCTTTGGTATATACAGTTTGGTATCACTGTTCTTTTCGTTAATCTATGGATCCTTTGTGGTAAGATATACATCCTTCCAATAATTCAGGACTCCATTTTGATTTTATTATATCAAACTCGGAAAGGTCTGCCCATGTCACGTATATTTTCATCTTGTTGTAACTCAGCGCTTCAGGTCCTGCCGGTGTATAATATCGAGTCGCGACTATATTTAATCAAAGGCCACCTATGGCCAACTCGTGGATCATTGTAAGAACATTTTGAAAGCGCTTACAGTTTAGACCACTTTTAATGTTGACTATGTAGGTTATATTTAAACTAGACGCATATCTGATCTGCGTGAACTTGGGCTCCATTACGATTATGTAATTATTTTCTCGGATTAGCTTGAGATGATTTGAAGCGAAAAATAAGTATTCAATGTTGTTGTTTTATTTGTATTTTTTTGGTTGTCGTCCGTTTCCCTTACGGTCCGTCGTTCCCTCAGTCCGTGATCCGTTGACAAGTCTGATTTTTACCTGGTTCGATCTTCGGTTCGTGCAGAGATACATGCGAGTTCAAAGAGTGTCTAAGAAACAGTGTTATTAAGTTGTTCTTGCAAAATAAACGCCAGAAAAAGCAAAATAGATAGTCATTGAAGCAATTGGTGTTATATTTGAGGCGATTTGGGCTGTTGGGTGTAGTTTTCAGAGAGGCCGTTTCAGCTGTTTATATATAGTTGTTGTTGTCGACCTGGAGGTTTAAAACCGATCACGTTATCTGACATATTGTAAAGAAAAAAATATTACTTTCATCTACATATACATAGATCGTTAAGTTGAACTGCTAGATAATAGGGTGAAGCGATTTTTAAAACTTAAATATTTTGCAAATAAGTTTGTTGTTCTGTGCAAGAAGCATGAATGCCCGGACACATCCGGGTCTTTTCTGCTGTTTGAGCGCGAAGTTCAATTAGGCGAAGCGTATTTAATGAGGTAATTTACAAAGAAAACAGGCCAAAATTGCTCAACTTCGTGTAATAAAATACATTTTAAAACTTTTTAAAAGGTGATCTCAGTTAGGTAGGGGGTGCAAATCAAAGATGAAATGTTGACTAAACGTTTGCACTATCAAATGTTTAATAATGTCAATAACTAAGCTTCTCTTTTTTGAGCTCAAACTTGTAAAAAATCGGCATTTTTTGTGGGGAGCCAATATTCCAACTGTAATTTGTGGGTTTTAATAACAGGTTAAACTTAGGTAGGGGGTGCAAAATTAACATCGTAATCCAAGCAACATTTTGCACCCTTTACTTCTACAAAAACCTTTTTTATAAGCTTCTCTTTTTTAAGCTGAATATTTGAGCTCATTACCTAAGGCTCTTGCGACTGACGTTCAAATCCCAATGTGCCACTTTAAATTAACTTTTATTCTATCGCCATACGAAAGTTAAAACGTCAATCTACTGTTTACGATTTGTGGAAAAAGTGGAAAAAGTGGTAATTTTGGGTGACTTAATTTAAACATTCATACATATACATATATATATATACATAGTATTTTTCAAAAGTGTGACATATATATACATGTGTGTGTGTGTGTGTATGGGTATGTCTATTCTATAGGTAATATGACATATATAATGACATAAATATATAAAAAAATTTAAAAGAATTTTGTAAAGCAATATATACAAATAGATATAACAACACATGACATCAATTATTTTTGTTTGTGCACACCAAGCAATTTTTTATTCACAAACAGTTTTATTAACTGATGTTATGCTTTTCATAACATATTGAATCATTTTATAAAACGTATTACTTTAGTAGTCAAATAAACACAATAGAAATATAAGATTAATTTAAGAATATAGTAGTGCATCATAAGCTTAAGTGTATTTCACATACATGAATAATGAAACACCACTATGATTTGGCTTTAATCACCATATATCTGAATTAAAATGCTTATCTTTGTGAAGTTTATTAAAGAAATTTCCTTTGAACAGATGGAGCTTATAAAACATCTGACATTCTCTGCATTTATCATTTGTTCGTCTTATATGGTGACTAAAAAGAAGATAATATATTTCAGTTAAAGTTCAAACACAATAGAAAACAGAAGAATTAATAAGATAATAATCTTAAATAATCTGAAGTGTATTTTACGGGTTTATTTGTGTACACTTTTAGAGTAAGCTTGCTTACCTTTGGCATGGTGATTTCCCAATTCATTAGAGTAGAAAAGATGAAAAATTGACAGTAACCTCAGACAAATGGTTTAGTGGATAATCTTAATTTGTTTTTAAAAGAAAATCTCATTTGCTTATCTACAAAAATGTATACAAAATACTAAACACAGTGAAAAATTACACCGCTGATCAAAAGTAACGTGGAATTTAGGTTGGTACTTCATGTACCATAACTAGTGTTTCATTTACACATACATATTTACTTGAGACCACATAATATACGATACATGAAGTACCTACCTAAAATCCACACTACATTTGAACAGCGGTGTTACTTTTCACAATGTTAGTTGACACAAGTGACAAATTCTGTAGTTATGGGGAAAAATAGGTTATTTTCAAAATGTGCCGGCCAGGTATTGCCTCTTTGATGTCTTGATTTTATTTAGGAAATGTACAGGATCCTGGCTGATGATAAGTATACCTTTTTACTTCTTTGTGAAATAAGATTATATAACTTCAACTCGATCACACGATGAGTGACTGCAAAATAATTAATCTAGTGAAATAGATGAACATTGTGTAATGCAACATACACGTTGATTTTACACCGTTTAATAGTCCAATGTTCTCTTTCCAATGAATCATTTTGCTCACTTTCATCAACAATATTGTGATACAAGCAACACTGCATCAGCATTAAAAAGAGTGATTATTGACTTGAATTATTATTTCATTTTGTTTCATTTCACTATACAATCGTGAGGAATGCGTAATAGAGTACAAACACTAAAAGTGTGCAGCACTTTTCACTATTTAGCAGTAAATAGTGTTGATTAGACAATAGAGAACAATAGAATTTAGCAGTATTTAGTGGTATTTATGCTGCACACTTTTAGTGCTTGTACTCTAGTATTGTTTAGCTAATTCTAAGTATGAATTAAAACTTTTAATTAGAATGCTTACACTATGTCCATGAAATAAAATGTAAATAGTAATACTAACTAATAGTTTTGACAGCTTTAGTAACAATACACAAGGGAAACCAAATACTCAAGACCATAGAAAGTTAATAATTTATCAATAGAGGCAAACTTTATTGTTTCAACATTGCATTTCATCAGAGTAGTTTTCACAAACCCATGAAAAATGTAGTACTATTACAGTCTAATTCTTTTGTTTTCTATTGTTTGAATCGGACTATTACACTCTAATCAGTAAACTTTGCCAGTTTCACAGGTTATTAAATAAAGCATTAACTTTATAAACTCTTGAATATTTGCATTGCTTTCCCTTTTGTATTGTTACTAAAGTTGTTCCAGTTGAGTGATAGTGACTCCGGGTAGTGACTATAGCTACATGTAATAGTCACTAAATAAAAACTATTAGTTAGTAACTATTTAGTTTTTATTTCATGGACATAGTGTAAGCACTCTAACTAGTAAATAGAGTAAACAGAAGGTATTTTATGTATGTGGTTCTGATCCGCGGTTATATGCTTTGTGTATGAGTATGATCGTCGCAGAGAAATAAGCAATTTATGTAATTGCAATTATAGAAGCCTGAAAAAAATTTGGGACTTCAACGGGATTTGAACCCATAGCTCAGTTGGTAGAGCATTGCACCGGTACTACAAAGGTCATGGGTTCAAATCCCATTGAAGTCCCAAATTTTTTTCAGGCTTCTATAATTGCAATTACATAAATTGCTTATTTCTCCGCGACAATCATAATCATACACAAAGAAGGTATTTTCTAACCTGACCTTTTAATTCAGACCCATATTTTTGGTACATTTCAAGTACATGCATGTAAGAGTGAAGGAATATACAAATAGTATATTTGTAAGTCTCACTATAGCTAGAGTACTTGAAGTGACTATCAGAAATGTCCAGTCTTCCATTTTACTACAGTATATTTTAAATGCATTTATGCATGTG
The DNA here is from genome assembly GCA_949775045.1 of Metridium senile. Taxonomy (NCBI): domain Eukaryota; kingdom Metazoa; phylum Cnidaria; class Anthozoa; order Actiniaria; family Metridiidae; genus Metridium; species Metridium senile. Next base: position 14,293,444 of record OX459097.1, on the reverse strand, counting down.
CATCCATGGTCAGGATCGATGGTCCAGTTGTTCCATATAGCTATAGGAGGAATTATTAATTCCCTTCTATAGCGGATATTTTTGAATTGATTTACCCAACAGGAAAATAATGATGTTATAATATTAGATGATTTTAGAATTATTACCGATAGGCGGCATTAAATGGAATCAGGCGGTAATAGGCGGTATTAGGCGGTATTAGGCGGTATTAGGCGGTATTAGGCGGTAATAGGCGGTAATAGGCGAACATGGAACCCAGAGTAGGCCTAGTAACAGCTTCGTCCTTTGTAAGTGGTTGTGAATCCATTCCATAGCATGAAAGGATGGATAAAAAGTAGCTTCTGTTTATAGCAGGGAAGATATCTCGATAAATTTGATCATAATAAGTTGGTTCGCTTAGTTCGCTCGTAAATTGCATGATCTTTAGTAAAATTCACAGTGACCATTTCCGAAAAGATTCGACATAAACTTATGTGTAATTCTACTGCGAATCGTGTGGCGTGAGCACATAAAATATCAGAGTATTCGCGATTACTTCGACCGAGAAATCATTCCTTCAGACCATAGTTAATATCAGACGAATCAAATATCCATGTGCTCGAAGTACGCTGACCGAGATCTTGGGGCTCAAAAGTTTACACTGACGGTCTAGTGAGTGAGTGAGCGAGTGAGTGAGTGACACTTCCGGTTCAAAAGCCCCATCCCAATAACTCGAGGATCTTCGATCCACGAGTTAAAAACGATTTTAAACAAACTATTTACATTAAATCCTTGACTTTAATTTTTGTTTTTTAATGATTAATTAATTCAAAATGGCGTCCCGAATTATCCTCCCGGGGATTAATAATAGTTCTTCTCTCGTTTTTCGACACCCTTAGAGATACCAAATCGCTGATTTTTACCCCTAAGAGATAAGACGAACATCCCCGGTACTTTTTCCCCCGGAGTCCTCTCCCCCCCCCCCCTCCCTCCCCGGGTCCTGAGACCGACACAAATGACGGATTTAAAAAAAATAAAACATTAGTGGGCAAAAATATGGGGGGGGGGGGGGGGGGGGGCTTACCCGGCTACGAGCCTGCATGATATCTAATGAAATATTAAGTTTTTATAATTTTTTATTCTGTATTCGAAACATCCTTAATATAATACTTTGATACATATACGAGAGTTTAGAAGGAGTAAAAAATATTTTGAAAATCATTGCATTCAAGAAACGTCCGAATAAACTAGGATTTTGGGTTTTGAGACTTTTATTTGTGGTAACACATATCCTATCTATTTGATTAGATCCCAAGGATTGGTCCATATTATGTACTACTTGTTGGATTGATTTTGAATGGTGGATCGTTTATTATAGGCGGGTTAGTTGCCACTGCACATCGCACTTCAGGTCCAGTAAGTAAGTAAGCAAGTAAGTAAGCAAGTAAGCAAGTAAGTAAGTAAGTAGGTTGGTAGGTAGGTAGGTAGGTAGGTAGGTAGGTAGCTATAGGTAGGTAGCTATAGGTAGGTAGGTAGGTAGGTAGGTAGGTAGGTAGGTAGGTAGGTAGGTGGGTAGGTGGGTAGGTGGGTAGGTGGGTAGGTGGGTAGGTGGGTAGGTGGGTAGGTGGGTAGGTGGGTAGGTGGGTAGGTGGGTAGGTGGGTAGGTGGGTAGGTGGGTAGGTGGGTAGGTGGGTAGGTGGGTAGGTGGGTAGGTGGGTAGGTGGGTAGGTGGGTAGGTGGGTAGGTGGGTAGGTGGGTAGGTGGGTAGGTGGGTAGGTGGGTAGGTGGGTAGGTGGGTAGGTGGGTAGGTGGGTAGGTGGGTAGGTGGGTAGGTGGGTAGGTGGGTAGGTGGGTAGGTGGGTAGGTGGGTAGGTGGGTAGGTGGGTAAGTGGGTAGGTAAGTGGGTAGATGGGTTGGTAGGTGGGTAGGTGGGCGGGGTAAGGTGGATTTGGTTTAAGTTGAAAGGTAGTTAGGTGGGTAGAAACAAAGAGGGGCCATACACCCCCTAAGGCTGAACGTGCTGCCCAGTCCAGTTTATATCCATTTTTCTTATGTAACTCACCACGCTATTTTATTTTTCAATAGATTTGGTGATTTGATACAAGATCGCTTGAGCTTCGTACTATTCTGTTCCATGGTAAGAGCGGTTTCGGCAATTGGTGGAACTGGGTGCGAGACGTCAATTTTTGTTATATTAATACAAGAATTCCCAGAAAGATTTGCTTTGGTTTTTGTAAGTATAATAGTTAAACCGGTGCATGTTGCATTTCCTAGAAGCCAATTGTCCAGAAAGCTCAAGTCTGTTTTTTGAAGTTGATATGGTTTTGTTTTGGCTGACTTCCAATGGAGAGAGATTCTGTCTTTTCTGGTTATAGTTGTCAATCTTTTTCGGTAACTTAAGGAGGCTTCCTTCAGTTTTTCTTGTGCTCGACCGGTCAACTTTAAACGCAAATCGTTAGGTCTATTTTTGTATTTCTGAATTCTAGTAAAAGTTGTGGATAGAAGGACCATTGACCTTTGACTCAGTCTTGGTTTTGGGGAATATGGAGGGATTTTTCGGGGATAAATTGCCGATGAAATGTCCACACGAGTCGCCAGTATGGCTTTAAACTAGCTAAAAATCATCCAAAAAGTATTTAAATATAACTACAGTCAAAGTTTAGTAACATTTTATTAAAAATAAATCCACTGAATTATACAAGTGATTTGCTTGGGCTGCCTGTGGTATCATTATGCACATTATCCATTAAAAAATCAAATGATTGTCCATTTCAGTAGATCAAAATGTGAACTATAATTCTTGATTTATTTCCCAGGGTGTTCTGGAAGGCTTTTCTGGCTTGGGTGTTATGATAGGACCAGTACTCGGTGGTGGATTGTACGCGGTAGGAAGCACATTTAGTTTACAATAATCGCATGTCACATCATGAATTATTGGTGACGGCCATTTCAAGGTTTGCTTGAAATATTTGTCGTATATATTATTGTCTCTATCATTGCAAGCTCAACGTTTGTCTTGCTTTGGTACAAAGGCCTGGCGTCCTTTTAAGATGGCGCAGGGAACTGTAAAGGGGACTTTTGAAACGTTGCTGCACCAATTTGGAAAACTCGTTTCTGGACTGCTTGATCCTCTTCGCTTGTTCAGTAATAATTCCACAATTTTGATCCACGGATCACGGTAATATTTTTTCAGCATATGAGAAAGAGAAGATAGTTTCGTAAGCTTTGTTTTATTTGTTTTAAATAATGTTTGTGATGTGTTTACTAGCTTGGAGGGTTTCGTCTTCCATTGGTTGTAATTGGTGGGATTTTATTTGCTTCTGTACCTTTTGTTTGGGCATCGTTGCGCAGAAGAGGTGAGTTTTAAAATCATCGTGAAATTTTCGTCATCCGTCAAGAGCACCATCGTTATCACCAACAACAACATCCTCATCATATACATAGTCTTCATTTTTATCTAGTATTCATCTATACTAAGTGAGATATGTTATTTCTCGTTTTTAACCAGATTACGTTACAAAAGAAGATCACAGAGGAAACTTGGCGTTATTTAAACAAGTTATCGCTATCCCAGGCATTGTGATTTTGAGTAAGTGAATTTGTTGCATAGTTGGTTCTGGTACTAAATTCCCGTGTGGTATTCCAACACCTTCTATACGGGAATGTCCCGCAGCATAGGGTGTGTTGGTATATTTTGCTGTCAAAAGATAAAACTGATTTCTGTCAAACTAATTGGCCAGTAACAAAATTAATTAATTAACTAATTAATTAAGAAATATAATTAAGAAATTAACCTCATAATATAAAATAGCAGATCAATATATGCAAAATTCCTGATATTTGGTGCTTTTGGTTGGATATTGAGTTAGTTACAGCCATTCAAAACCGCAAAAAAAAAAATTACAAAGGCATGGATGGATTGGAAGGACAGGGTGTATCTTGTTCAAAATACAACCAAACTCAGGAATCTAACATATCTTGATGTGCTCTCTTTAACTATGAGGTTTGTTTCTTAATTACATTAATTAGGCAAACTAGTACCCAGTCCTCTACTCGTTTTGTTACTGGCCAATTGACAGTTGTTTCAAAACCCAAAATCAAATTGAAGTTCACAATTTTCCAGTCGCGATGCAAAAATTTTGGCTATAAGTTACCCTTACGAAATCTTGTTTATTTTCAGACATTACAACTGTCCTTTTGCTTCTTGACATGATGTTTCTTGAGCCTATCTTACAACTTTATGCAAAAATGATGGTAAGTGCATGTATTTTAACAACAATTTCAACCTGTTATTTGCCAACAATCACAAGAGCTCAGTTGAATGATTTAAAGATTTTGGGACGAGTACACCGTTTAAGTTTATTTCCTTTTGTTACTAGTTTGGTTTTGGTCCAAGGCTTGTGTCTCTTCTGTTCTTACCCTGCGTTGCAGCTTACATGTTGGCATCAGTAATGGGAGGGTACATTGTCAACAAGAAGGTATATACTCCTTTTCAGCTTAAACTTTCTTATTACAGTCGACTCTCTCTCTCAACGACAACTCTCGGAAGCGACCATCTCCCGTAAGCGAACACTATTTCAATTTCCCGTTTTGCTTCCCATATAAACTCTGTAATAAATCTCTCCGGCTCGTAAACGACCACTCTCGTAAGCGACCGCGACCACCTTGAGCGTACGCGACCATCCATAGTCATTAGACTGCTGACTTTTGGAAAACAATACCTAAAACATCTTTTGAGATACAAATATGCCCAACAAAGAGTTAGGATATAGTAATTTGGAAATTCATCGATAATTTTTGACATGTGTACATGTTACAAATAACGCACGGTTTGGGCTTCATGTGATAGGGTATTCGTAAGCGACCATCTCCAGTAAACGACCACTTTCTCCACTTCGATGGTGGTCGTTTACGAGAGAGTCAACTGCATATAGATAACATTACATTGTTTTTAATCCATTCTAGCCTTGGCAGAGGATTCTTATTTGTACTGGATTACTTGGGTCTGCAGTTAGCTTATTGTTCATTGGTCCTGCTCCGTTTCTGGCGCCATTCCTTCCAAGAAAGTAAGCCTTGTGTTTATGTCTTTTCACTTGTATCAGTTGCTCCTGCTCCTGCTCCTGCTCCTGCTCCTGCTCCTGCTCCTGCTCCTGCTCCTGCTCCTGCTCCTGCTCCTGCTCCTGCTCCTGCTCCTGCTCCTGCTCCTGCTCCTGCTCCTGCTCCTGCTCCTGCTCCTGCTCCTGCTCCTGCTCCTGCTCCTGCTCCTGCTCCTGCTCCTGCTCCTGCTCCTGCTCCTGCTCCTGCTCCTGCTCCTGCTCCTGCTCCTGCTCCTGCTCCTGCTCCTGCTCCTGCTCCTGCTCCTGCTCCTGCTCCTGCTCCTGCTCCTGCTCCTGCTCCTGCTCCTGCTCCTGCTCCTGCTCCTGCTCCTGCTGCTAGCTTGTCATATCTACATTTTTTGTTATTAAATCTTTTAATTACAATTAGGGCATATTGGATCCTGATTGTTTCTCGGATGTGTTCAGGAATATTTCACGGTTTTCAGTACGTTTGTATTCTACCTGAAATGTTTCAATGCTGCCGGTGAGTATAAACAAACCTTGTGCCTTCTTCAGTTCTACAAGCTAAAAGGCGTGTTATAATTTACTTTGCCATTATATTTCAGGGAAAGAGGAATCCAAAACAGTCTACAACTCAATTCAGTAGTCACGGGATTATTTTATGCATGTCTCTATTTAGGGTGAGTATTTAGATTCTTTTTTTATAATTTCACTCGGTAATAAAGAATTTTGCCAGTTGATCAAACTAAATTAGACACATCAAACAAGCTAAAAAAAAAATTGGGGTCACCGTCGTTGTTTCCGAGCAAAATGGCCTCAAAGTCGGCAATTTCGGCAATTTTCGCAAGCTGCGTGACGGAATGTCTTGGTGGCAAAAACAAGAAAGAAAATTGGTAAAACATGCCAGTCATAATAAAAGAAGGCCATAAAATGTTTTTGAAACTCATAATATCTGGAAATAAATAATTACCTTTTTTGGAGGAAAAAAAACGTACGTCTCGAACAAAATGGCCGCTTTTAATTTGGACGTTTTCGAGGGCTTAAAAAAAAACTGGAAAAAGCCGATTTTCTGTGGGATAAAAAAATGTCATTTTTTTCAAAAACTAAACGAAGACTTATCTTAAGTAGTTATTTCGATTTATAAGATAAAAAAATGGGGGTCACCGTTCGTTTTTTTTGAGTTATTGTGCTTCAAACATCGAAAATCGGCTCGTTTGCTTGTTTTTCAACCTCGTTCCCGGCCCAGGGCCTTTTTCCGCGGGGGAGAAAAGACACTGGCATCGGCTGGTGTGTTTACACCCAGTATTTCTGGGTGTTTGATTGGTGGATACCGCTGATATATCAAAATTACCGGCGCTGGGTTTTTTTTATCGAAAATACTTTGAAAACGTTTTCTTATAATTGCCGGACTCAAATTAATTTTGTATGTATCGTCAAATAAAATATGCATATTCAAATAAGTGTGAATTGTTTTTCTCCTTTAGATCGTTTTAAGTATATGTTTGATAGTAAAATATAAAATGAAAGTCCTTTTTTGCAGATGTAATCTTAATATCAAGTGTTGTAACGGAAACTAACTTTGCTTTTCTCGAAAAAGAAAATAAGTTAGCTGAAAAGAAATCCATTTACGAAGGCACTCCTTATTGGCTATCTACAAAGATAAGCGCGGGATTCCGATGTTCAAATAATTAAATCAATCATAGTTTGGAAATTTTGTTTTAATCAAAACCTTGTTTATTTTCAGCGCATTTCTTGGACCACTTGTAAGCGGTGCTCTAAATGACCACTACGGCTTTCCTTGGACTACTACTGTAAGTATTTAGTAGATTAGTTTAAGAAGAGCGAGATATGACGGGAGAGATCGCCGAGTTTGATGGGATGTAGGGCAAGGTATAATGGAAGGTACCGTGATGTATGACGGGATAGAGCGCAAGGTTTGATTGGATGTTGGGCAAGGTATAATGGAAGGTACCGCGATGTATGGCGGAATAGAGCGCAAGGTTTGATGGGATGTAGGGCAAGGTATAATGGAAGGTACCGCGATGTATGGCGGGATAGAGCGCAAGGTTTGATGGGATGTAGGGCAAGGTAAAATGGAAGGTACCGCGATGTATGGCGGGATAGAGCGCAAGGTTTGATGGGATGTAGGGCAAGGTAAAATGGAAGGTACCGCGATGTATGGCGGGATAGAGCGCAAGGCTTGATGGGATGTAGGGCAAGGTATAATGGAAGGTACCGCGATGTATGGCGGGATAGAGCGCAAGGTTTGATGGGATGTAGGGCAAGGTATAATGGAAGGTACCGCGATGTATGGCGGGATAGAGCGCAAGGTTTGATGGGATGCAGTGCAACGTATGATGCGAAGTATCGCTATGTTTGACTGATAGAGCGCCGAGTTTGATTGGATATAGCGCAAGGTATGATGGGAGATGTCGCAAGTTATGGAGGGAGGTATTGCAAAAGATCTAAAACATGTGTTACCTTTATACTTAGATTATATCGTTCTTAGTCGCTGGACAGGTAATATATATTTATTCAGTTTTATTTATTTATTAAATTATTTTTTTATTTATTCGCTTTAACTCAACTGACTACACCTGACATCGTTATTGTTGTTTTTACAGGCTTTGGTGGTTATGACATTCTTTATTTGCAACAGGTATTTGATCCTCGTCAACAACACATCACTAAAAACGGTTTTGATTAATCATTATTTATTTGTCTTCAGACGGGGATCAACGTCTTATCAAAACACACCAGAAAAAGAGAAACTGATCAATAAAACCACAGAATCCAACTAATATTGGATACAAATTAATTATATTCTTATTTCATTCATATCATGTTAAGACTAGTAATAAGGTGTTACAAATCCAATGTCATATTTTAACTACAACTCTCTACAAGCTTTCTTTATATTTATTAAAATGACTACACTTTTCTGATGTACTTTTTTATTCTTCTTAAGAAGCTATTGCTTTTGGTTGTGATCGATTTTGACGTTATTTTGGACCATCTGCATGGACGATGCAGGGGCGGATACAGGGGGGGGGGGGTGGATTGGGTGGATCACTTTATATCAAACACCACCGGGCCATCACATGACACCATTCAAACGATGCGACACCACTCCACACTGCATCACTAAATATCACAACACACACATACACATACCACGACACCACACCACACTGCATCACTTAATATCACAACACACACATACACATACCACGACACCACACCACACTGCATCACTTTATTATCACAACACACACATACACATACCACCACACCACACCACACCACACTGCATCACTTAATATCACAACACACACATACCACATCACACTACGCTACACGACACGACATCACTAAATATCACAGCACACACATACCACATCACACTACGCTACACGACACCACACCACACTGCATCACTAAATATCACAACACACACACACACAACACATCACACTACGCTACACGATGCGACACCACACCCATCACATCACAGCATCTCACACCACAGCACTATATATCACTCCAAACACACATCACAACACACTCATTACACGACACGACACCCATCACCACACATCACACCATCTCACACCACATCACTCAATATCGCACAACACACATCACAACATACCCATCACACCCATCACACCAGACCCATCACAACATATCACTCAATATCACACCACACCCGGCCATCACAATAGAACACATCACACTCGTCACGACATCACAATAATCACAATAATCACAACACATCACACTATCTCTCATGATCACCATGCACATCACTCGATATCACACCACACGTATCACATCACAACACAACACACTCATCACCCGAAACTACACCTACCATGCCACATCACTCACGACAATTTCACACCACATACACACACCACATCACACGACATGACATGACAGACCCATGACACCACACCCGGCACTCACATCACAACACACTACCATACCACATTACTCACGACAATTTCACACCACATACACACATCATACCACATCAAACGACATGACACCAGACCCATCACACCAGACCCGGCACTCACATCACAACACACTCATCCCTCAATACCATACCACATCACATTGCATAAACTACAGCGTAACAAAGGCTACCGCAAGGTACGTCTCGACAAATGTTGTCCTACTCTTTTCTTTACTTTTTCCCTTTATTGCATTTGCAGGATATTTACATGGTCTTTTTAGCAAAATTTACAGTATATTTACACGATCATAATTTACATACTTTTTACAGAATGCGAGATCACCGGGTTTATCAGTACATAAATTTACACGTTTCCTGGTATAATGGAAATTTTGATTTACATATGATATTTACAGGATCCTTAATTTAAAGACTTTGTAAATACCATGGAAATTGAATTTACAGAGTTTGTAAATTTGGTTTTACATGAAATTTACAAACTATGTAAATCGATTAACTTTTCCAGTGACTTCTGGCAAACAAGTGTTGACATGGAAGGCTCTACAAAAATAAAAATAGATTGATGTAGAATATGTATTTCAATGCTAGATGAATACTAGTAATAGATCTTATCACGCTTTACGTCGATCAACCTGAACCTCGATATCGTACGTATAATTTATTCTTTAGAATTTGAATACAGTTCGTGGAATTCAGTTTCAAGTGTTTCAATTGTTTGATTATGACACTTCTTAAATTACTGCGAGCTGTAATCAAATTCTAAAGAATACATTACACCCTTTCGAGGCTGAGGTTGATCGACGAGAACTGTGAAAATGGTCTATTAATCACATATATTATATCTATATAGATGTGTGCGCGGTCTGTGTACAGCCGTCACCACCCCCTCCCGTCCCCACTCCTCCCGTCCCCATTCCTCCCAATCAAAGGTCAGTAAGAAACAATGTCCCTCGTTCGGTGTAGTGCGCCAGTAAATCTATGAAATAAAAACCTTTACTAACTAAAATACAAACAAAATATTTACTAACTAATAGTTCATGTAATGTCAAATAAAGTAACAATGTCCTTCATACGGTGTAGTGCGCCAGTAAATCTATGAAATAAAAACATTTGCTAACTAAAATACAAACAAATTATTTACTAACTAATAGTTTATATTTAGTGACTATTAATTATTTCAGTGGTCATTGTCATTCAACCAGAAACAACAAATCGGAATAACACCATTTCCAGAGCGTGTGAAACAAGCTAAAGCAACTCTTGTCCACAAATCATTGAATCATGAAGTACCATCATATATTAAAGATAAGTTTAGGTTTGTTTATAAGGAATTCCAAATCAATACCAGAAACAGTGCTCCGCATAACTGCCTTGTTATTCCTAAGTTTAGGACATCTTTTGGGCAGCGCACCTTTAGCTTTACTGGTGCGAAAATATAGTTGAAATACCTAGTGAATTAAAAGAACTGAAATCGATAGTTCATCATTTACTAGAAAACTTAAATCATTTGTAAATTAGTTATAGATAGAATTCAATCATTATTTTTATTTAGATAGGCTATTCATTCCAATTCACTTAGAATCAGCTAGGGTAGTTAAAATTGCTTTCTTTTATCTATTCATTGTTATTATTTTGAGGGCCATGTGTATATTATCTTTAGATATTAAGTGTTACCCTCTTTAAATAAAGTATTCTATTCTAAAACAAAACAATACCTCATTACAACTTTATAGTAGTCTTTGATAGCGACTTAAAATCACTATTAAATACATTTGCAACAGCAGCATGCAGCATGCAGTTGTATTTCATTTCATAGATAAGTGCTTTCACTCTATTTACCAAATAACTAAGGCTCAGCCGTGGTTTATACTCTGATAACTGCACGATGGACAGTTGAAAACACGCCGAGAAATGTCAAAAAGCACTTTTTGATCATTTTCGAGTGTTTTCAACTGTCCAGAGTGCAGTTATCAGAGTATAAACCACAACTGAGCCTTAGTTATATGGTTTATTACACAGATTTACGAGCGAAATGTTGTCTTGCAAAAATCTATTTTGTTCTTGCAAATTTTCGCTTTGATGCAATCGCGATATAACACTAATTTTGATTGGCTCAAGAATAGTAAAACTCTTCTCTGATTGGTCAAAAATGTGACAGCCAACATTCAAGTAGCTTTTTTCAATGCCAAGAACGGAAAGCTGAAAATTTTACAATCTTTGAAATCATTGTCAGTTTTAGATTTAAATCCGTTCTAAATCTCAAAACCTAAATATTTAAACTGTTAAAGGAATCAATCTTGTTTACAAAAGCCAAAGCTTCATCCGTTGAGAGAAGAGAAGCAAAAACACAGCGACAAGAGAAACAAAACAGCCATCGAAAGATCGACAAATTTACCGTGGAAAAAAAACACAAAATGGAGCCGGTTAGAAAACAGGCCGTAACGAAGACAAACTCTCACAGTTAAACTCAAGAACTTGCTCCTCTACTAAGGAATAGCTACAAAGCTACTCTCAATAGCTAATCTGTTTGGTTTTTTTACTATCAAAATGACATGAAATGAGGCAACCACGAGGCCGTTACAACTAGCGAAGATTTACGGTAGGATTAATATGAAGTTATTTTATGACTGAAAAAGAAAACAATTTAGCCACAAAAAGACATTTATCAAAAATAATCAACTCGAAAATGTATTTTCTATGAACTGTTTTTTGATTTGCCGTTCTTACTTGAAAAATGAACATTTTTAATTTGTCAGTCATAACCTGAACACTTGAAAGCGAATCTTGAAAAGGTTAGATATTTTTGTCTATTATTTGAAGTTCATGTGAGTTTCTGAATTATCTAGAAATCATATTTACTTGAAATCATTATTTGTGTAAGAATATAATAGCAAAGTCATGAATTAGATCGATGTTTTCGTCTCAAAAACGTCTCGTCTTTATTTTTCTCTCTCGAACTTCGGTAAGTTTTCTTGCAAAGTCACTGACCACAGAGAAGCATCAGGGTTTATACTCTGATAAACCACGGTTTTTTAACCAATCATAGCGCGTGTTAGATTGTATCTATGTTATAATATATAACATTAGACAACTTATTATCAAGCCAATCAGAGAGCAAGTTATTACAATTAATAATTTTTGCTTCACACGTTTACTAAAAATTTAATATTTTTATTTCAAAAATAAAACTTTTAAAATATTCTTCCTCTTTTAAGAAGTCTACTTAAAAAAAAAGTCCCAGTCTTTTTACGATGGAGTCAGACACTGTTAAATATACAAGAGTAGAGACTGGGTAGCATGAACTGGTAATCAAAGACCATGCAATGAAATGTGTCATTTTTAAGAAATGAAGAAATTGCATGCCAACAAAAAAAATTACAAGAATCTTTAAATAGATATTAGCTACTGAAGACATAACAAAACTCTCAAAGGATAAGCAAGGAATCACAACATTAAACAATAGAAATAGTTTAAATATTGTTTTGCAAAAACCAGTTGAGGAACACATATTTCAGCAGGTAGCTCAACAGGTGACCAAGAATCGCTGCTTGCGCTTTGTCTTCCCTTTATACAAAAACTCCAATGGCGGCTTGGAAGTTTAATCACTAGTCACTTAAAACATTGGCAATGGATAAGAGATGACAGTAGCGAAAATATGGCTCGTGCTATTCTGATAGTGTTAGTGCTTTTGGTTGTGTATTCCAGTGCACAATACTATGACCCCGCGCTGTTCGAGGAGGACGGCAAAGGAGAGCTCCAAGGTAAGTTGTTTTTGGTTAATGAACTTATGTTTTGACTACAAAATTTAACTATAAATGTAAGCTGAAAACTTGGAGTTTTTTAAGGCGAGTCTTTGCTAATGTATTTTACAATTTATTTTTGCTATTTGTTTTTATTCGATTACTTTTTTTGTACTACTTTGATGAGATTTGATTTGACGACTGTACGCGAGTATTCAGGCTCTTGTCCAACGAATATCTCACTTGGTTTGAAACAATCAAATAACATATCGTTTTTGTTGAAAATAATGATCAAAATATATGTAATTGTGAAGTCTTTTTCACGTTATCTTCAAACAGAAAATGAACAGAACTGTAACAAAAAAAGGTCCTTACAGGTTAAAAAGACCAACCAACGTCAATCGTATGTGACACCTTTCCATAAAGATGTCCAAATGATCGCTTTTTTTCTTGAAACTATAACTGTTTATGAAAGTTATACAAATTTTCTATCAAAGAAACTGTGACTTTTTAGAGGTATAATTAAGCTAACAATTGATCACTTTAAATGCTTTTAAATTTAATGATTATAATAGGTGCTTTGCTAGTGTAGACAATAGAATCGCAGTAAAGTTAGATTACTTCCATGTAAGAAACTTGAATGATAAATGAAATCATGTTAGCAAACAATAAAAAGATATTGCAATTCCTAGAAAAAATATTTACAATAGTTTTATTATAAATAAATTCTGCAAGGTTCAAAATAATGTTAAAGATAAGAAAACAAAGGTTAAGCGACTTATTAAAATAGTTCATTGCGTTTTAGAACAAATCAATTTTTGAATAACCCTGTTGTTAATTTGAGTCGCCTTCGTTCAAATTTGTCACAGCACAACATTTTGCAAAAAGATTTGCAGACAAAAATAAAAAGATTATTGCCGGGCGCTGAGCATTGTTGAATTTATACGGGACTAAACAAATTAATCACAAGTTCCATGCTTAATTTGATACCGTAAAAAGCTTTGATTTGTTTGAATATGCCCTTTTTGCATCGTACAATTTCACAGCGTAAAAAAAATAGTTTCGCCTCAATTTTTTTTTAAATCGTATACTTTTATTACTAGCTTGTTCCTATTTGTTTGCATCGTTTAACAATAATAATACTAATCACAACTATTACAATTTCCTCGAATCTGATTGGTTGACAGACTGCTCTATTTTCCACTACTCAATCTTGTTTTTGTAATCGGACAGTGTAATCGGATAGTTGGCTGTAATCGGACAGTTGTTATCGGACAGTTTTATGAGCCAAACTTTGTGTCGTCCAATTCTGTCTGTAATCATACTCGTGATAAACAAATCGGACTCCCGCTACGCGGTCGTCCGATTTTATAATCACTCGTATGATTACAGACCGAATTGGACTCCACTCAGCCCTATTACCAACATTAATTATTCATATACAGTATCTATATGATTTATATACAAAAATTAAATCTATATTCTTTCTGAGAGCCGTGTAAAGTAAACTGTAAAGTCTATCTTTGTAACCCAATTATTTCCTTAAAACTCCTTAACTGTACGTATTCATGTCAATCGATGTTGTTCTCCTTATGAAATGCTCTATATGTTACTATGATTAACCTCACCAGTTTTTCTGAATCAGTAACTATTGGTTTTATAACTATATTTTATAACCACTTACAATAAAACATAAGATACATTCTAAGTAATAAACAATCACCAATCCACCAAAAAGACATTACAGTGCGACTCGCCGTACCGTAGTCACTTACAAAAACATTTGATGAATTTTTGACATTATTTTGACATTTTTTTCATCTCAATCTGACCAATTAAATTACAGACATCAAAGTTTCTAAAGTCTCCGCCTCTCGATATAAACTCCGCCTCTCGATATAAACTTGTACCTGATTGGTCTGATTGAGATGAAAAAATGTCAAAATAATGTCAAAAATTCATCAAAAGTTTTTGTAAGTGACTACGGTACGGCGAGTCACACAGTAACACTAAACAAACTTGTTCACACCACTTAAAAGTTCGCTGTAAATGCTCTATTGAAGCTTTTGAATATAAACTTTCATGATTCTTTCACCATATTTGCTTTTACACCATATTATACACCTCAGTTAAAAATTGAAATTTCAACTGCTGATAATTAACAATTAAACAAAGAATCAGATGTCACTTGGTGTAATATCAGGGGTTATTGGAAACCGTAAAACTGCACAAAAGTAGATGAAAACCGCACACAAATAGACAAAAAACACACAAAAATGTGTTAAAAAATCGCAACCGCAATAAATAAATAAAACTTGACCAAAACAAAACACTGACGGAAGTGAAATGATCCGAATGATATTGATTCTTCACCGTAGAAAAACGTTTCTCACCGCTCACCGAGTCCAAAAATGACAAAGTAATCGCAAACAGCTCAGTTTTGCAAAACCGCACCTATAAATGACAACAAAAATAACGCAAAACTGCACCAAAAATAACGCAAAACCGCATAATCGCAAACGCTTACGTCCCCTCGCAATCTTGGACATAAATGTTGACACTGTTTGAAAACTTCAGCATTTTTTTTTCCATTTCGGCGCTAAATATCACTTTCAAACCGAAATTATCGTGTGTTTTTTTTTGTACAAATGGTAAGCGCACATGTTTTGTGTATTTAGATCCCAAGGAAGCCATACCATTAGATGGCGAGAAAATGAATGACGAACCAATAGTCGACACTCCAAAAGACACCCAAGCAAAAATTAGTTCACCAATTTCAAATGCAGCAGACCAAAAGAAAGCTAAAGAAACCGTTGCAACCTTATCAAAAGGTAAGCCTTACAGCGCCGATCATAAATACACCACCATCAAAAACTCAAACACCAACGTGTTTTTAACTGCTGTCATTCAAGTACCGGCTGGTAATTTTTGAGTGACGGCAGCGTACACCGCAGTTGGATGTCGCGTAATTATGAAAAATGCTGTAAAAACAATTAGACAGGTAGCCCATTCAATCCTCGAGGTCGTAGGCTGCGACGTTTTTCTAAAATGGGTCTATAACTTAGTATGATATAATTAACAGTTCTTGCGCATTTCGCAAGCCTCATTGCGCTTATGATGAGACACTGGGATATACACCTATTTCAAAAATCGATGTCGCAGCCAAAGATACAGTCCACACTCTAAAGCTTGATAATATGAACTGAATGTGTGATTTATTACGCTCTTTTTAAATAAATATTTGTTTCATCATCTACCACTAGAGTACAAACACTAAAAGTGTGCAATACTTCGTACTATTTACCACTAAATAGTGTTGATTAAACAATAGAGAACAAAAGAATTTGCATAATTTAGCAGTATTTATGTTGCACACTTTTAGTGTTTGTACTCTACAACAATTTGTTATGTTCATATAATACAAACACGTACAACCAAAATATATTTTGAATATATCGATAGCAAGAGTAGAAATACCAACATCCTTTGCAGGCTTCAGAGTGTGGACTGTAGCTTTGATTGCGACGACGATTATTGAAATAGGTGTATCCCATTGAGGCTTAATCTGCAAAGCGAACAACTGGGGTATTCTTATCTACAGGTATCGACAGAAGACCAGGTCTCATCCTTGAAAGATGGGATGGTCTAGACGGCTATGATATCAAAACATTAACGAAAAGTTCTCGATTCCCTACGTTACCTAACTTTCGCGGCTATACAGACGACTTTTCCGAGCCAGAAAATTGGGGTGATTCGTTTGGCTCAAGAATCAGAGGGTATTTCGTACCTGATCAAAGTGGAAATCACATCTTTCAAATTGGTAATATATTATTTTAATGATAATCAAACTTATCAGTTATTATTATTATTATTATTATTATTATTATTATTATTATTATTATTATTATTATTATTATTATTATTATTATTATTATTATTATTATTATTATTATTATTATTATTAATCTTCATGGACATCACCGTCGCCACTACCACCATAATAACCAGCACTTTCCTCATCGTAATCACTATTATTATCATCATTATCAGTATTAATATCATAATCAATATTATCATCCTTATCAGTAATCACTATCATAATCACTATTATTATCATCATAATCAGTATTCATAATCAATATTATCACCATCATAATCGCAGCATCATCATCGTTATTATCATCATCATCATCACTATTATCATCTTCGTTATGATAATCAGTATTAATATCATAATTATAATCACTATTATTATCAGCATCATCATCGTTATTATCATCATCATAATCACTATCATCATCATCATAATCACTATCATCATCATCATCATCATGACAATCGACCCTTACTTCATCACCTATCATCATCACGTCCATCACTACCATGGTCATTATTGTCGTGATTATCACCGTCGTCAACACATCATGATATTGATCTTTATGACCATAACCCTCATCAACATGAAAATCACTATTATCATCATCATCATTATAATCAATATTATCACGGTCCAAACATTCCACACTTTTGAAACAACGTATCAAAGATATTGTTTTGTTGAAATCTCAACCTGCTAACGAAGAAGTTCAAATTTCGCGCGATAATCAAAGTCTTTGTTACTTTTCACCTACAATGCCACATATGGTAATGACATTGTTTTCAAGATTGCATACGGTATCTCTGATATACGACGCAAAACTTCTACTAAGACTACGTTTACACGGTACCGGACGAATTTTTGACCGGTTAGGCGTCCAAATTATTGCACGTTTAGCGCGGTCCCGTGTGAACGGAACCCGTAAGCGGATGTTTTTTTGACCGGTGAAAAATTCGTCCGGTGCCGTGTAAACGTAGCCTAAGCTAGCTATAATGTTATTCGTTTTTAGCAAGTGATGCCCAAGGCCAGCTATACATAAGTACAGACGAGAAACCGGAAAACAGAGTAATGATAGCAGAGGTATCGGGTGACCATTTGACATCTCCTGGAGAGTACACCAAGTAGGTGCAACACAAACATAACTCAAAATACATAAGCCAGAAAGGAACTGTTAATACAGGGGTACCTCTATTAAGCGGTCACCCTTGGGATTTTCCAAAGTGGCCGCAGGATAGACGTTGGCCGCTGAATAGAGTATAGAATAGGTATAGGAATACATGTACATATTGCAGTAATCGAAAACGCGTGCGCGTGCTGTAAGCAATTATAAAGCACAAACGAAGTATCAAGAGAACACTCTAAAGTGTTCTGACAATCCCCAAGTGCTTCACAACTGCCGGCAATACAACGCATAATGAAGTACATCACAGTACATGATCATGCAGAACAGAATAGCACAACATAATACAGCAGAAAACAGCAGAGCAAAGCACGAAAGAAAACAGCACAGCCTAGAACAGCGTAGCACAGCACACCATGAAATACAGCACAGCACATGATCATGCAGAACAGAATAGCTCAAGATAATACAGCAGAAAACAGCAGAGCAAAGCACGACAGAAAGCAGCACAGCCTAGAACAGCGTAGCACAGCACATCATAATGAAATACAGCACAACACTCTCATATCAGAGTGTGTAATGTTTTTCATTGACAACGTTGTATCAATGTTTATTATAATCATCATCGTCATCATTATCAAAGTATCAAAATAATAATATTCAACATTTTCTTGCAGATATCGCGAACAAACGTCACAGCCTGTTGATCTTACAAAAGGAACCTATTATTACATGTCAGCTTTACACAAAGATCAGTTTCTCGAAGACAATCTTAGTGTAAAGGTCACTATGCCTGACACAAAAGCATACGCACCAATCCCCAAACAGTTCCTTTGGACACTCCCACCACCGAAAGTAAAACCAGTAGAAAGTAAGAAATTGATGAACTGCTTAAGGGGCTTTCATTTATTAGAATATTGGGGGGGAGGGGGGGAGGGGTC
Organism: Metridium senile; assembly: GCA_949775045.1. NCBI lineage: Eukaryota > Metazoa > Cnidaria > Anthozoa > Actiniaria > Metridiidae > Metridium > Metridium senile. The sequence continues at coordinate 14,274,748 of OX459097.1, read as the reverse complement.
GGCAATATGGGGGGGGGGGGTCACGTTATTTTCGGAAGCTATATAGGGGGTTGTCACTAATTGTATGCAGATTTCTAGGTAAATCTTTCAGAGTGAAATAGCCAATCAGCGCGAATTGAGCATGCACAATTTGTTAGCGTAGCCCCGAGGGGAAAATATTAATGCGTTGATGCTCGCCTGACCGGGATATGGAGCTTTCTATAATTTTGTAATCCATCGAAAACCGCATAAAATGTGGAAAAACTCTAAAATGATGATAGATAATATATCAATATGTAATATTCCCTAACCATCCTAGGTACAGGTGATGCGACAGGTCTAGTCAAAGTAGCAGCAAAGGCTGGTGCCCAAGCAGGCGCCCAACTAGGCACTGAAGCGGCAGCCAAGAAAGGCGCCGAGGCAGGAGCACTAGCAGGAGAAAGGGCTGGAACCCAAGCAGGAGCTCAAGCTGGTGCGATAGCTGCTCGCAAAGCAGCAACAGCTGTAGCCGTTAAAGCTATACAGCAAGCACTGCAGAACATGACTTTCGGTCGACACGTGGTAAACGTCTATACAGCAAATGCCACGGCTGGCGCATCAGCGGTTACTAATGTCAATGTTAATGCGGGCTCAGAATCGAGTGCATCTGGAAAGGCATCTGGAAAGGGAGCCTCTTCAGCCAAAGGCGGATGGAAGGGATCTCGGTTTTCAAAGGGAACTCCAGGAGGACCTGGTGGACCTGGTACAGGGGGTGAAGCAGGAAAAGGAGGTGGTGTCGATATAACTATACCTGTGTTAGAACCCAAGCCAGGTGAAAAGATTGATCAAACTTCAAATAAATACGTGACGGCGTCAGGGTCGGCTAGAGTAGGTAAGGCAATATTTGATTTGTTGATACATTCATTTATAGCTAAGGTAACTGATTGAGTTATTTATTGGCTGATTCCTTAAGTAACTAACTTACTAGAGGGCTATAGGTTGTACATTTTTTTACCGCTTTACAGTGCGAAACGAAAAACCGTGGGCACCCAGAAATATTTTAGAAATCGTTTATTGTTCGTTGAACAACTTACAAAAACTCTACCTACAAAACGTTTATCATACTACATATCAGTCAAACTTCTTGCGGTGATATAGTAGTTTCTGAGTTGTTCAACGAACTGGTACGATAGGCAATATAATATAATATAATATAATAAAATTTGTAACACCCTAAAAATGTTAACTTAACTTTACGGACATTTCGAGCTTTAGCCCTTCGTCGGAGTAAGAGCTAGCTAATATAAAATGAAGGGCTAAAGCTCGAAACGTCTGTAAAGTTAAATTAACATTTTCATAGTGTTACAAATTTCATTCTATTGCCTATGATTTACATATTGCTAATAGTCGATTAGTCTAACAATCACTATTTCATCGACTAGTCGATTAGACTGAACAATTATCCTGCAATGATTTGGCGATAAGATAATTATCTTAGTAATCATTTGATTGATGTCCGACTGGTTGTTTAATGATAACGATTATTATAATTGTAGTTGTGATCGGACTAGCCTATATCATTCATTCAATGAATATTCCTGCAACTCATGACTTCAAAAAGAACCTTTGCTGGAGAGGCAAATTTGGGCGTGTCATCCTAGGAAGAAGATGTCAACTTTTTATCGCAAGAAAAGGCTTCATATCACACCCTAAAGGACAGCAAACAGTGTCGTGGGAGTCAGGATGTGCACCTGGTTACTACATCATTCAGAAAAACTATAATTTTAAATTGGAAAAGTACTCTAACGATGAGAAGTTTTGTGAGTATATTGAATATAATTTTTAGTACTAGTGAGGATACTCCAACCGTGAATATTTAAGGTCTCGGTACATCTTCGCGGGGTCTCGCGGGATGTCTCCGTAAAAAAATCATTTGAGCGCTGGATTAAAAATTATTTCAAAGAATTATATATCATTTTAAAAGCATTATAACCACAGAATATGCCTGTGTAATTGCTTTTTAAGAAATAGTTATGTATAAAGAGTTTTGATTTTTCAAACTCAAGATGACCGTATGTGTTTGAGCGAATTGATCTCAAAAAATTGTAATTGTATTGTCAACTTTTTTGCTTAACGTCAATTAGTACACATGTGTCTCTAAAACCGTGTCAGGCTTTGTTGAATAACAGCATAGTTTTTGATCTACAGCAAACAGTTTCAAATTTCAAAAAGACAAAGAAATACCTTAATGTGTCATATTTCGTCCTTTAATTGCTTTCAAAACTCGCATAACGTCGGACAAAAACACCTACAAAAATCTATTTTTTTGTACGTTTGAAAAATGAACTTTTTTAAAAGAATTGACATAACGTAGATTTGTTTCGTTTCTTTCAATTAAGCATAAAGAAAGTATAGAGTCCCGTGCAAAATTTGAGGGCTTGAAGCTCATAACGTGTATGGTTCCTTAATAAAATTTTGTATTTTTTTCAGCGGTTTTTGTGCGCGCGCACATCGTGGGCTCGAATCGTTCAAAAGCGTTCAAAAGTAGCCAGTCACCTTAAGGACGTTGGCGGCAAAAAGCAAAGTAAATGTCAATTTTCTGAGACTTTGCCAGTTGATAAAACCAATTTAGACACATCAAATAAGTTAAAAAAAATTGGGGGTCACTCAAGGGTGTTAAGGCCTGGGTCAGACGCCATTTTAGCCAAAATCACTAATTCTAATTTTTCAACCGTTGCTTTAAAAATGTTGTCATGTAACTTGACCAAATGTTTAAATTTAATGAGTTTTTGCAATTTTTGCTTGTTGAATGGCATTTGGGTGGTCACGTGACCATACATGAGGTTTAGTATTTATCAAATATTCAATGCAAAATGGGGTGAATAGAGAAACAAATTAAAACGATTAAAACTATGTCATTAGAGGACTTTCATAAATAGCTTTCGACGTAGGCTTGGATGACTTCATCTGAACAATGGGGAGATATATGGATATTTGTAAAAAAATAGTCTGGTCACGTGACCTTTTTGCCAAATATCTCCTAAAGAACCAATGATGGACAACCAATCTAAGCCTACGTCGAAAGCTATTTATGAAAGTCCTCTAATGACATAGTTTTAATCGTTTTAATTTGTTTCTCTATTCACCCCATTTTGCATTGAATATTTGATAAATACTAAACCTCATGTATGGTCACGTGACCACCCAAATGCCATTCAACAAGCAAAAATTGCAAAAACTCATTAAATTTAAACATTTGGTCAAGTTACATGACAACATTTTTAAAGCAACGGTTGAAAAATTAGAATTAGTGATTTTGGCTAAAATGGCGTCTGACCCAGGCCTTAACACCCTTGAGCACCGTCGACGTCGTTGTTTTTGAGTAAAATGGCCTCAAAGTCAACAATTTCGGAATTATTCGCAGGCATCATGACGGAATGTCTGGGTGGCAAAAACAAGAAAAAAAATAGCAAAAAATTGCCAGTCATAGTAAAGGAAGGCCCTAAAATGTTTTTGAAATTCATAATATTTGGAAATAAAGCGATTTTTTGACACAAAACGTGAAATTAATTACCTTTTTTGGAGAAAAAGACCGTACGTCTCGAACAATTCATATTTCTTATTTCTTTAGGTCCAAGCACATTTTAAACTATTTGGTTATTTGCTAGGGCCAGCACCTACTGTACTTGTAAATTTCTATTTGTAAATTGTAATCTCTTGTTTTTGTTGTTATTATCATTGTTGTTGTTGTTATTATTATTGTTGTTGTTGTTATTATTATTGTTGTTGTTATTATTGTTGTTGTTATTATTATTATTGTTGTTGTTGTTGTTGCTGTTGTTATTATTATTATTATTGTTGTTGTTGTTGTTGTTGTTGTTATTATTATTGTTGTTGTTGTTATTATTGTTGTTGTCGTTGTTGTTATTATTATTGTTGTTGTTATTGTTGTTATTATTATTATTATTGTTGTTGTTGTTGTTGTTGTTATTATTATTATTATTGTTGTTGTTGTTGTTGTTGTTATTATTATTATTGTTGTTGTTGTTATTATTGTTGTTGTCGTTGTTGTTATTATTATTGTTGTTGTTATTGTTGTTATTATTATTATTATTGTTGTTGTTGTTGTTGTTGTTGTTATTATTATTATTGTTGTTGTTATTATTATTATTAATATTATTGTTGTTGTTGTTGTTGTTGTTGTTGTTCTTATTGTATGTTTAACTTCTTCTCCACAGTGTCCGCAGCGACGCTGACAGCATTTCGAACGCTGAAGTTCCCCGCGGCGTTCATGTTTGAGTTAACTGCTCATACGGGATGGTTTGTCTGTGAGAGCTCGCAGAGCAGTTTTTATATGACAAACCTAGTAGCGCGTTACAATGAAGCCACGATCACGTGGATTCAACGGTGTTCGTTTGTAATCCGGTATCCCACCGCCGGTGAGCCAACAACTTTAAACTGTTTTGCTACATTACCTTTTATTCCTACAAAAACGATTACAAAGAAAGTGTCGAACGTTACTTTCCCGACTATGAAGTTAACAACTCCAGCACCAACTACTGCACCTACTCCACCTCCTCCTCCGCACAAAGTGTTTGGTAAGAATTTTTTTTTGTCCAAGACTTAGACTAAACGTTGCATTTCCCATGTGCCGAATAAAGTGCAAATGAATTCAAACAATAGGTTTAACTTTGCTTACTGACATTAAATTCGGCACATGTGACGTTTGAACAAACTCATATTTTATTTCATTTTTCCTCTTTGACTAAGGCCTACAATGTACAATCATGTGCAAAATAAGTTGGGACATCATCTGGTTTTTTTTTACATGAAAAATATTTCAACATCATTTTTCCGTTTCCCCTCTACCCCGAATCAATGTTGAATTGTGGGAATGTGAAACGGTTGTCATTTGAAAGAGCAATCAACATTGCTTAGGGGGCAAATGAAATCGATAGATTTTGTATATTTTTTGAAACGCAAACAAAAACGCTCATAAAAAAGTGACAATGTCCCAACAATTTTACACATGATTGTAGCTTTAACGTCGCATTTTCCATGCGCCGAATATAGTAAGGTATTGAAATAAGATTTGTTTTCTAAAGAACTAATAATAACAAATATTTTTTCACGTACTTTTATTGTATTACAATCAATTTTGTCGATAACAAGTCGTTTTGCAATACATTACCAGCACACAACCAGCATTCATTTCAGTCTTTGCTTGATGCTTGTTATGTTGCTCTAGCGGCGACAACGATTTTTGAAATAAGGGCATACCAATTACATTACTAATAAAACTGGTCGATAATCAGAACGATTTAATATTATTTGTTTTCTAGTTCTATGCCTGAGAGTTGTGTTTATCAACCAAGCTGGGTTCCCGTACAGACTCTTCTCCAACATCAAGCCTGGAGGTTATTACGTGTACGGAAAGATCTTCGTCGTCAAATATGTCTTGCCTAAACTAACCACACCCGTAACTCCCGTACCAGCCGTTAAAACAACCCCTGATTTAACTAGTAAATACCTTGGACGACGTGACGTGTGGGATCAGGAACAGCCTTTGCGCATGCACGGGTTGAAGTACTCTCGATCTGCAAATGAAAAGAAAACAATCAAAAAGGAGCCAACTGAAGTTAGTAAAACAAAGGCAAAAAAGAGTAAAATCAAAACACAAATTAGTAAAACTCCCCCAAGCACCAAGGGAAAGAAAAGACATTATGCACAGAGTGCTGAACATACCGACAACGCGTCCAAGAAGTCGATTACCGGTACAAACGATTTATCGCAGAAATCAGCGAAAGAGGTCTTAAATGCAATTGGACCAGCATCAGCTTCGCTAGCACCTAGGCAACAGAATGACGTCATAGAAGCCTTTCCACGTGACGGGATAGCGGAGAATCGTCCAACACATATCATCTTCAGTGCAGAGGATCCTTTGAAGAAATACGAGTTGCTCATTAACGGAAAGAAGAATCTTACAATTATTATAGATACTGTATGTCGAACCCCGCATATTTTACAGTTGGTTATTACTAAAAGACCTTTTACAAGTAAGTGCAAATATGTTATAATTATTAACAGTTTTTTCTTCCGCGTCAACTTATATTATACTTTTTCTTCAAACGTTATGATCATTATCATAATCATCATTATTATCATTAATAATACAATTTCATCATGATCATAACGATCACCACCATCATCATAAATATTATCATTTGCATCACCATCATCATCCCCATCATCGTTTGCATCACCATCGTTATCATCTTCATCACCATCGTTATTATCATCATCATCACAATCATCATCACTATCATCGTTTGCATCACCATCGTTATCATCTTCATCACCATCATTATTATCATCATCATCACCATCATCATCCCCATCATCGTTTGCATCACCATCGTTATCATCATCACCATCACCATCATCATCACTATCATCGTTTGCATCACCATCGTTATCATCTTCATCACCATCGTTATCATCATCACCATCACCATGATCATCCCCATCATCGTTTGCATCACCATCGTTATCATCTTCATCACCATCATCATTATCATCATCACCATCATCGTTTGCATCACCATCGTTATCCTCTTCATCACCATCGTTATTATCATCATCATCACAATCATCATCACTATCATCGTTTGCATCACCATCGTTATCCTCTTCATCACCATCGTTATCATCATCATCATCACCATCATCATCACCATCATCGTTTGCATCACCATCGTTATCATCTTCATCACCATCGTTATTATCATTATCATCACCATCATCATCACCATCATCGTTTGCATCACCATCGTTATCATCTTCATCACCATCGTTATTATCATTATCATCACCATCATCATCACCATCATCGTTTGCATCACCATCGTTATCATCATCTTCATCACCATCCTTATCATCATCATCAACATCATCATAACTATCATTTTTGCATCACCATCACCATCGTTATCATCTTCATCACCATCATTATTATCATTATCATCACCATCATCATCGTTTGCATCACCATCGTTATCATCATCTTCATCACCATCCTTATCATCATCATCAACATCATCATAACTATCATTTTTGCATCACCATCACCATCGTTATCATCTTCATCACCATCATTATTATCATTATCATCACCATCATCATCGTTTGCATCACCATCGTTATCATCTTCATCACCATCGTTATCATCATCATCATCATCCTTATCATCATCATCATCATAACTATCATTTTTGCAACACCATTGTTATCATCATCATCATCATCACCATCATTGTTTGCATCACCATCGTTATCATCATTTTCAAGTGCTAAACCAAGATAGAAAATAACCTTTGGCTCCCAGAGTACTATTGATGATATCGATTATATTATTTTTATTATATATTGTTTATGTAAATAAACTGACATGTCTTATTATAAATTGTTATTTCAGCTGTGCCACCTCCGACTACAGTAACACTACCACCTACCACTACACCAACAACACCACCACCACCGCCACCACTACCATACATCGAGCCATCGACAACACCTATACCACTACCTCCACCACCACCTCCATTATTCCCAGCTACCATAGCAACTACTAAACCACCAACCACTACACCACCACCAACTACAACACCAACACCAACACCAACACCACAACCCCAACCAATTACACTACCGGCAACTAAACCAACTACACCAACTACAGCCGCACCACCACCTCTGCCACCTATTATCATTGCTCCACCACCGCCACCACTGCTGCCACCACCTCCACCGCCGCTACCTCCACCGACACAGTCACCACCTCCACCACCTCCAACACCTCCACCACCCCCTCCCCCACCAACAGGTAAGATACGATGGATGAATAGATCGAATATATTAAATATGTCGACATGTTATTTAGTATATACAATATGAGTGGCCGATCTGTATGGGATATACAACGGCGAGTCGAAGACCAGTCGCTGTTTATCTTATACAGATCGGACGCGAATATTTTATAGTATTTATGAAAGTACAACGTTAGTTCTTTTATAGTTTACTAAAATTGTCAAGATCAAAATAAATGTGGTCGAGAAAATTAAAGTTAAAACTTAACTAAATCAAGACGATTTTGTATCTAAAATACAAATGGGACAACAAACAAGGAAGGTAAAGAGGTCTATTACTCAAGTGTTAACACCGCCAAAGAAAATATCAATCGCGTTTAGACTTCCGGTTAATTCACGTAACCATTTGAAGCGCTCAAAATGATCGCATGACATTAAAATAACGTTATTCTAATGTCACGTGACATTTGGAGCGCTCTTGGTCACGTGAGTTAACCGGAATTCAGGATGCGATCGACCGTTGCGGTGTTAACATTAGTTGAGTAATTTCGGTAATATGAGAACATAGCTGTTCAAGAACAATAGATATTCAAATTGGTGGCCATATTTGGATTTTGTGTATGAAAGGATGCTGTATGAGTGGGTGGGTAAATAAATGAACGGATTAATGGATTATAATGAACAAATGGTTAAATTAATGGATGAATAAATGGAGAAATAAATGGGAAATAAATGGGAATCAACAAATAATTGGGTAAATAGACCTAATCGGTTAACGCGTTGCTATTTCAAACATTTTCCACCTGAAATGCATAAGACAAAGAATCTTTTTTACCAAAAGATTTGAATAGACCAAATCGGCTAACGCGTTGCTATGTACGTTTCCACACAATTCAAATCTTTTGTGAATAAGATTCTTTGTCTTATGTATTTTAATGTCACGTGGGAAATATTTGGAACAAGAGGTTTTGAATTGGCTGGAAACGTACATAGCAACGCGTTAGCCGATTTTGTCTATCGTAGAAAAACTAGATTTTTAAAAAGAATAATTTACCTGTGACATCTAGACAATAGTTTGGAGTTAATTCCTTTTTGATATGTTTTTCTTTTATAGTCATCGTGCTCCCACCAGCACCACCCACTGAAGGCAAGTACTATATATACTGCAAAAAGATATCATATTTATCATAAATCCACAGTAGGGCAAAAATATTGCAGCCGTTCTCAGTCACAAGTGCCTGTTCACTATAAAAGTTTGCCGTCTAAACGTTTTTTAGATTTTGGTGGTAAGGGGTATTATTGAACATTCCCGACGAGCATACGCAACACTTTTACCCTTGAGTACCCCCTTGAGTACCCCCTTGAGTACCTCCTGAGTACCCCCCTGAGTACCCCCTGTAGTAATGACACTTGTTTTACCTTGTTTTCAGGATGCATGCCAACCCACGAAGGTACATCCAATGGCGCCTGCTGTAAGTTCCCATTTGTTTACCAAGGCAACAAACAGAATGGTTGTATCAGAGCAGAGAGGAAGTACAGGTGGTGTGCGACGTCAGACAACTATGATAAAGATAAGCAATGGGGATTCTGTCCACGTAAGGGTCGTCATTGGTTTTTATTCCACCCGAATAATCAGAATCATTATTTCTATCATCACCATAACCATCATCACAATCATCATTATTATTACTATCATCACCATAACCATCATCACAATCATCATTATTATTGCTATCATCACCATAACCATCATCACAATCATCATTATTATTACTATCATCACCATAACCATCATCACAATCATCATTATTATTACTATCCTCACCATAACCATCATCACAATCATCATTAATATTGCTATCATCACCATAACCATCATCACAATCATCATTATTATTACTATCATCACCATAACCATCATCACAATCACACTCACCATCATTATTATTTCTATCATCACCATAACCATCATCACAATCATCATTATTATTACTATCATCACCATAACCATCATCACAATCACACTCACCATCATTATTATTACTATCATCACCATAACCATCATCACAATCACACTCACCATCATTATTATTTCTATCATCACCATAACCATCATCACAATCATCATTATTATTACTATCATCACCATAACCATCATCACAATCATCATTATTATTACTATCATCACCATAACCATCATCACAATCACACTCACCATCATTATTATTTCTATCATCACCATAACTATCATCACAATCACACTCACCATCATTATTATTACTATCATCACCATAACCATCATCACAATCATCATTATTATTACTATCATCACCATAACCATCATCACAATCATCATTATTATTTCTATCATCACCATAACCATCATCACAATCACACTCACCATCATTATTATTTCTATCATCACCATAACCATCATCACAATCATCATTATTATTTCTATCATCACCATAACCATCATCACAATCATCATTATTATTGCTATCATCACCATAACCATCATCACAATCATCATTATTATTACTATCATCACCATAACCATCATCACAATCATCATTATTATTACTATCATCACCATAACCATCATCACAATCATCATTATTATTACTATCATCACCATAACCATCATCACAATCATCATTATTATTGCTATCATCACCATAACCATCATCACAATCATCATTATTATTGCTATCATCACCATAACCATCATCACAATCATCATTATTATTACTATCATCACCATAACCATCATCACAATCATCATTATTATTGCTATCATCACCATAACCATCATCACAATCATCATTATTATTACTATCATCACCATAACCATCATCACAATCATCATTATTATTACTATCATCACCATAACCATCATCACAATCATCATCATTATTACTATCATCACCATAACCATCATCACAATCATCATTATTATTACTATCATCACCATAACCATCATCACAATCATCATCATTATTACTATCATCACCATAACCATCATCACAATCATCATTATTATTACTATCATCACCATAACCATCATCACAATCATCATTATTATTACTATCATCACCATAACCATCATCACACTCACCATCATTATTATTTCTATCCTCACCATAACCATCATCACAATCATCATTATTATTACTATCATCACCATAACCATCATCACAATCATCATTATTATTGCTATCATCACCATAACCATCATCACAATCATCATTATTATTTCTATCCTCACCATAACCATCATCACAATCATCATTATTATTACTATCATCACCATAACCATCATCACAATCATCATTATTATTGCTATCATCACCATAACCATCATCACAATCATCATTATTATTTCTATCCTCACCATAACCATCATCACAATCATCATTATTATTACTATCATCACCATAACCATCATCACAATCATCATTATTATTGCTATCATCACCATAACCATCATCACAATCATCATTATTATTACTATCATCACCATAACCATCATCACAATCATCATTATTATTTCTATCCTCACCATAACCATCATCACAATCATCATTATTATTACTATCATCACCATAACCATCATCACAATCATCATTATTATTACTATCATCACCATAACCATCATCACAATCATCATTATTATTACTATCATCACCATAACCATCATCACAATCACACTCACCATCATTATTATTTCTATCATCACCATAACCATCATCACAATCATCATTATTATTTCTATCCTCACCATAACCATCATCACAATCATCATTATTATTACTATCATCACCATAACCATCATCACAATCATCATTATTATTACTATCATCACCATAACCATCATCACAATCATCATTATTATTACTATCATCACCATAACCATCATCACAATCATCATTATTATTACTATCATCACCATAACCATCATCACAATCATCATCATTATTACTATCATCACCATAACCATCATCACAATCATCATTATTATTACTATCATCACCATAACCATCATCACAATCATCATTATTATTACTATCATCACCATAACCATCATCACAATCATCATTATTATTACTATCATCACCATAACCATCATCACAATCATCATTATTATTTCTATCCTCACCATAACCATCATCACAATCATCATTATTATTACTATCATCACCATAACCATCATCACAATCATCATTATTATTACTATCATCACCATAACCATCATCACAATCATCATTATTATTTCTATCCTCACCATAACCATCATCACAATCATCATTATTATTACTATCATCACCATAACCATCATCACAATCATCATTATTATTACTATCATCACCATAACCATCATCACAATCATCATTATTATTACTATCATCACCATAACCATCATCACAATCATCATCATTATTACTATCATCACCATAACCATCATCACAATCATCATTATTATTACTATCATCACCATAACCATCATCACAATCATCATTATTATTACTATCATCACCATAACCATCATCACAATCATCATTATTATTACTATCATCACCATAACCATCATCACAATCATCATTATTATTTCTATCATCACCATAACCATCATCACAATCATCATCATTATTACTATCATCACCATAACCATCATCACAATCATCATTATTATTACTATCATCACCATAACCATCATCACAATCATCATCATTATTACTATCATCACCATAACCATCATCACAATCATCATCATTATTACTATCATCACCATAACCATCATCACAATCATCATTATTATTACTATCATCACCATAACCATCATCACAATCATCATTATTATTACTATCATCACCATAACCATCATCACAATCATCATTATTATTGCTATCATCACCATAACCATCATCACAATCATCATCATTATTACTATCATCACCATAACCATCATCACAATCATCATCATTATTACTATCATCACCATAACCATCATCACAATCATCATTATTATTGCTATCATCACCATAACCATCATCACAATCATCATCATTATTACTATCATCACCATAACCATCATCACAATCATCATCATTATTACTATCATCACCATAACCATCATCACAATCATCATCATTATTACTATCATCACCATAACCATCATCACAATCATCATTATTATTACTATCATCACCATAACCATCATCACAATCATCATCATTATTACTATCATCACCATAACCATCATCACAATCATCATTATTATTACTATCATCACCATAACCATCATCACCATCATCATTATTATTACTATCATCACCATAACCATCATCACAATCATCATTATTATTACTATCATCACCATAACCATCATCACAATCATCATCATTATTACTATCATCACCATAACCATCATCACAATCATCATCATTATTACTATCATCACCATAACCATCATCACAATCATCATTATTATTACTATCATCACCATAACCATCATCACAATCATCATTATTATTACTATCATCACCATAACCATCATCACAATCATCATTATTATTACTATCATCACCATAACCATCATCACAATCATCATTATTATTGCTATCATCACCATAACCATCATCACAATCATCATTATTATTTCTATCATCACAATCACACTCACCATCATTATTATTTCTATCATCACCATAAACATCATTATTACTATATCAGCATTACCATTATGCCTATCATGCATATGCATCATCATCTTTCTCATCGCCACCATCATTTCCATCATTGTCACCATGTCTATCATCAACATCATCATGTCTATCATGCATCACCACCATCATTAGTCCATATTACTGACCTATTCCATGTTTTATCTCCAGACTGCTATCTCGCCCATGGCGCAAATGGTGGTGGTGAGTGCTGTCATTTTCCGTTCGTCTTCAAAGGCAAGATGTACATGCAGTGCATAAAAGACAGTAATGGCAAGCCGTGGTGCGCTACAACCTTCAGTTTTGATAATGATAAGAAGTTTGGATACTGTGGAGGTAACTAAGAAAATGTATTGATCAAATAATTTATACACCTATTTCAATTAACGTTGTCCATCTGGAATGGTTGATCTGAGACCGATAGGAATTGTGGGAGCTCATTAAATTTCAAATGCATTGTTTTAATCACACTTGAATGGTGCTGAATTACAGATAACAGTATTTCAGAAGTAAACATTAATATTCAAGCGTGATTATAATAGTGCATTTGCAGTTTAACGAGCTCCCACAATTCCTATCGGTCTCAGATCAACCATTCCAGATGGACACGGTTAATTGAAACAGGTGTATATCTGGATGTATGAGTCTATACTGTCGGTGAATACTATTATTAAATAGATTAAATCATAACAATGATGATGATCGTCGCAGTTTATATATTTTTTTTTAACTGCGGTACAAATTCAGATATATACTATATAACTAAATAGAAGAACGTTGTCCTGTCTTTTGTAATGTAGTGGGAAAGGAATTTATATATTAAAAGACAAAGAAAGTTCTAGCTGAACATTCTCTTTTGTTATTCCTTTCTTACTAAATTACTGTTCTTTTTCGAGTGACAACATTCTTACATGGTATTGTTCAACATAAATTCATACTCTTGTGAATATTGCTTTTTGTTGGCGTTCACATTTCGGATAACTCCAGTTGTTAAAATTTGGAAAACGTTTTCATTAAAATATCTCCTTAATATTAACCTTGAACGGGATTTTTTCTCACATATAAATTGCCGATTTTATTTGAATGTAGTAGAGCTGTCCTTATCAATCTGTCTCTGTTCCCTTCCAATTTTAAGCAGCCACCCTTAAATTCAGTGCTTATGTTCAAAATTGATCGTTATACACCTCCCTGAATAGTTCTTTTCACAGTTCCGTTCAGTGACCACGAATGATAGTTCCAAGTCGAGGTTTCAGTTGCTGCACATGATAAATTATAGTTTTGCTATGCGCAGCAACGGGAACCTCGACTTGAAACAATTATTCGTGGTCACTGAACGGAACTGTGAAAAGGTATACAACAGATTCAAGTCGAGGCTGCAGGGGATTAAGCTATCAATTCACTGTTTTTTATCCACCCCAGCCTCGACTTGAAATTAATTTTTATGATCAGTTAAGCGAAAAGGTCTACAGTGGTACCTCTATTAAGCGGTAACCCTTGGGACTTTCCAAAGTGTCCGTTAAATAGAGGTTGGTCGCTGAATAGAGATATAGAATGGGTATAGGAATAGATTTGGGACTTTTTATTGTGGCTACCTAATAGAGGGTAACCTCTTAATGGGTGACCACTTAATAGAGGTATCACTGTATAGCTAACAGACCAGATAATTTTTTTTAACTTTCTGTTCAATTTCCAAAACATTTACCATTTATTAGGGAAAAGAAATGTGTTCCTGAAATCTTATGTTAGAACTTAGCCTCATTGGAATGCATTTTCAGAATCGGTATTTCGATTCCTGGCAACCTTTTTAAACGTCGTACCACCACCATGATATCTACTGCTCGATCATCTATAAGTTAATGCATGAGTAAATACCTTAAAGATAAGGATCGTCCTTAATGTAGTCCTTCTTCAAGAGCTCTCCTCGAGTTGACGGAGGAGGAAAAATCAGGTTCCGATTCAGAAATGCATTCCATTAAAGCAACAAGTTATTTCGTATCGGTAACCTTTTTTCTTCCTCCTCCAATAGACTCCGAGAAAACACCAGAACCAAAGCCTTGTCCCCCTGCTTGTAAGACCAACTGCCAGCCTTCATGTCCAGTGATGTGCTGCTTGGGAAGCATCCAAGGAAAAGGAGATAACTGTCCACCGCAATGTGCTAAAGTATGCGAGCCAGATTGTCCTGCAAAGTGTTGTACTGGTATTCTTAAGTTTACCAACACTAAGCCAGGAACAGACGAGTGTCCTGAGGAATGCTTCAAGACATGTAAGCCGTATTGCCCTCAAAAGTGTTGCATGAGTGAGCTAACACCGATTGATTCCAAGTCAAGTAATTGTCCAGATGAGTGTAAAGTAAGTTGTAAGCCGGACTGTCCAGCTAGATGCTGTAATGGTATTATGATAGAAGAGAAGACGACGATTGAGAACCTGCCATGTCCTAGCAAATGCTCTCCTTCGTCATGTAAGCCTGACTGCCCCGTCAAATGCTGTACTACAGTAAAAATACCTATAGGAACTAAACCTAAATCCTGCCCTGCACAATGTTCGCCCAGCTCCTGCCAAAAAGGTTGTCCAGAACAATGCTGTCAATTATCAACAAAAGCACCAGACACTGCAGGGTGTCCTCCGCAATGCTTACAGTCATGCAAACCAGATTGTCCTGCAAAATGCTGTACTTTAATAGTGTCGGCGGAAAAGGCAACATGTCCACGTCAATGCATCGAAACATGTAAGCCAGGTTGTCCCGTAACATGTTGTCTTCAAGCGAGCAAAGCAAACACAGAGACATGTCCTGAGGGATGCTCGAAGACGTCTTGCAAACCTGATTGTCCAGCAAAATGCTGTCTGACAGTTTTTACTCCGTTAGAGACAGATTGTCCAATACAGTGTAATCAGACATCTCCATGTCCTGAAAACTGTCCACCAAAATGTTGTCCTGTCACGCAATGCCCAGCTGAGTGTACAAAGCAGTCGTGTAAACCAGACTGTCCCGCCAAGTGTTGCCCAACTGTTTTAACTCCTTTGGACCCAGTCACCACATGCCCACCTATTTGTCTTAAGATCTGCCAACCCAGTTGTCCAGTGAAATGTTGCAAGAATGAAGCTGCAACTAAACCTGACAATTGCCCGCCTGGATGTACTGAGAAATGCACATCAAAATGTCCTCCCAAATGCTGTTTAACTATTCTGCAGCCTATAGAAACATGCCCGCCGACTTGCAACACGCAAAGTTGTCAGCCAAATTGTCCAGTTAAATGTTGCTCAAGCAAGCCAACTGCAGCTCCAACATTAATCCCTTGCCCACCCTCATGTAAATGGGCATGCCTACCAACCTGTCCCAGGAAATGTTGTCCAAAGGAATACCCTGGGGAAGACCAGGTCAGATCACAGACCAAACCATTTGACTCTTGTCCGTCCGAATGTCTGGCCTCTTGTCAACCAAGTTGCCCGTTCAAATGCTGTCTCAAGGCGTTCACAAATGCAGTATCTCAAACACCACAAGTTGCGAATGTACAGCTCCCAAGCCAATGTCCAACTTCTTGTTACACTAAGTGTACTCCATCCTGTCCAGTCAAATGTTGTTCTATAGTCGTTACGTATGATAAAAAGACTAGTATAGTTACACCAAAAAAACAGCACCTGAAACAAGCCAAAGGACAATCAAACAAACATATAACAAAACATTAAACAATCAAATAGATATCCAGCTATGTGCCCTTAAAAATATACAGTTGGTTGCATACAGGTTACCAAAACAGCAGCTGAAACAAGTCAAAGTCAAAGATACCCACAATCTGGGCAAAAACTAAGTGATACAACTGCTTTGAAAATGGGACATTTGTCTTATACCGTAATGCGCGTGCTTTTTGGGCTTAACTCCCCCTCCCCCCACTACACAATGTTGGCCTGGCAGTCATCAAGGAATCATGTTAACTGAAAACCAACATTGCATGGAGGGGTAGGGGGAGGGGAGGATTATACCGAACTAAATGTATAGGTAAAGGTCAAAATAGAGAAAACCGCAAAAGTGTCTCATTAATTTTTGCCAAGATTGCAGCTATGT
This sequence comes from Metridium senile, assembly GCA_949775045.1. Taxonomy (NCBI): domain Eukaryota; kingdom Metazoa; phylum Cnidaria; class Anthozoa; order Actiniaria; family Metridiidae; genus Metridium; species Metridium senile. The sequence continues at coordinate 14,257,142 of OX459097.1, read as the reverse complement.
GGCCTTAAAGAATCCAAGTCAACCACAATGCTTTGCGCTCCTATATTATTGTTTACATGCGGGTTATGCAACAGATTAAGTCACGCGTGCCGCAACAATCTGTAGATTTTATGGATAAAAAGATAGTTTATTGATAATAACTGATACCATACAAAGCTGAATTACATATTCATAAATTACAGTTCAAATACAGTTATTTTTACAATAAATTAATAATTAAATTCACGATAAAAGTTACGATAACAAATCTACTTACTAATATGGACGTTTTAGTAATAGAAAATTGTCTAAAAGTGTTCTGAGTTGCTTTTTAGACTTCAGGATGTATTAAATCTGTTCTTGAAATTAACCGATTTCCATCTGGGTAGAGAGAAGGCTCTGTTATGTTGAGCGAATATGCTGGAGTTGACTTGTCATGTGTCGAGCGTGACAAGAAACAATAACTTCTATTGACCTTCTAAAACAATCACAATAAATAGCGTTAAGTGGCTGGATAGTCACTAACTGTCTAAATTCTCCATCCTTTGATTCCAGAGTAAGTAGGTTGAATGTGTTAGAGACATTCTCTTCACAAAATCTCGACTTTTTGGCCATTGTCAGACGGGGAGATCAGTAGCGACCATTGAATTCAAATAATACATCAATAAAGGATCAAACTTTTTCCAAACCATCGAAAAACTTTGAGAAGTACCACTGGTGAACTTTTCACGATATTTATGACCCATCTTGCAGTAATTCAAAGGCCGATGGAAATGGATTCACTTCACAAACCCAAAAGTCGGCCATTTTCCATGGTCAACAAAATGGCGACTAGCGATTATTTGGCAATGTCAAGCGTGCAATGCATTGTGGTTGACTAGGATTCTTTAAAAATATACAGTTGGTTGCATAAAGGTTGCCGTATTTACTCGAATTTTATCAAATTTTTCTTGATCTCACTGTCCCCTTCTTGATCAGAACTACGAATATTAGGGAGATAACTTAATTGGCGAGCTGTGAAATGGTAACTTTGAGCTGAAGACTAAAAATTAGTAAGTAACATTATCGCATTCAAATGCGGCGCTTATTAGAGGGCGGTACATATTCGAGGGCGGCACTTATTAGAGGGCGGCACTTATTCGAGGGCGGCACTTATTCGAGGGCGGCACTTATTTGAGGGCGGCGCTTAGTCGAGTAAATACGGTGTAGTACACATTTATACATTTATATAATGAGATGCAAAACCCAAAACACTGCTTTATTCGTGTATGACATTCTTTCCAAAATATATTTTTATTCCTTTCTAACTTTCGTAATTTTCAAAAAAGTAATTGTTGGCTGTTGTGTATTTACTTAGCAAGTGCATATCATTAGATATGTGCAGATATGTATATCTCAGAAACTACAACCTTTATGCAATTGGCTGTATAAACCAATGCAAAGCTGTTTTATATAAATGCTAAAAATTAAAAACAAATACATATAGAGGGCAAACATTTCATTCATGGAATAAACTCGAAATGGGTATTGTCACTAAAAGATTGAACGGTTCAAGTGGAAAGAGACAATAGAGCGATCCAAATAATGTATTTTAACATGCTAATTAGTAAAATAACATGCTAATGAGCTTTACATGGATGACCATACAATTTATCACAAATTACTTGCATAAATATGACAATCATGGCAAAAACCAAGAAACAATGTATCAGAACTGGCCGTTGTATCATAAAGAATATTTAAAAAGATTAAAAAAGTATATTTGTGAAAAATTGTATGTGCCCCAGCGCGAAGCTATGTTATTTTACTCATTGTCATGTTATTATGTTATTTATTTTGCTATGTTATTTTAATCATTATGTTAAATCACTCTAATAGCTAATTAAAACATTCAGGTCTTTTACACTACACAAAAACATATATTGCACAAAGGCAATTTTATTTCATGGAAAAAGTTTTCCCTTTATATTAGTCATTTTATAAGTAGTACATATATCTAAAGTACTAGATAATTATTAAAGGTACTAAATAAGTACCATAGAAAAGTTTGATTCAGCTCGTGGATCAAATAGAAAATCTATTTATAATAGAAAATCCTGAGGGCTACTTTTAATCAGATACTGAAAAAGATCATAGCTTGCAGTACTTTTAGCGAGTTAAGTTAAACAACTAATTATCAAATATTAAGCTTTTTATTGTATTTCTGCTTGCAAAGCTTTTCCTAAATAAATAAAATATTGTTCTTTATAGTGGTACTTTTTATTCACCTTTTACTAAGGTCAATCTCTTAGTGCGTTTTTAAACGGGCCCAACATGTTGAACATCATCCAACATTTGTTTTGTTCTTGTGGTCAACAAACCGTATCGTAACAATGTTGGTCCAACATGTTGGGCCCGTTTAAAGAGGCCCTTAGTTTAGTACAGTGGGACCCCCTCTATACCGAACACTCGAAGATCGGAATTCTCTCTAACGCCGGTAATTCTTGGTCCCAATTTTTCCCAAATTGGGAATTAAACTCAATAAACCAGATCCACCAGTAAACCGGCCAATATTCTTGGTCGCAGTGATGTCCGGAAAAGAGAGGTCTCACTGTACACTAAGCTATTATTTACCTTGTTGTGAGGGTCACTTGTCTTTCAATCCATTGCTTTTGGCAGTGGACCTTGTCGACAAATCACAACCGTCAAAATAGCGTCATCACTGATAATTTTAATAGCATAAAATCATTAATTCTTCATATATTGTCATTAATATAAAAGTAGTATTTTACAAAGCAAGTGATTAGAAAGCATTGATAATAAAGAATATTGAGACAACGTGAAAAGCGCTATATACGTAATGTAACGTTACATTATGTAACGTAAGGTACGTATACGGTTACGTTAAGTCAATTTGCTCGTTACACTACAATAAGCTACATTAAGTTAAGATATGTTATCTTAAATTATATCACTTATGTAACGTACGGTTTCGTTGCCTGACGTCACACCACATTGCGTTAATTTACATTACATTACACTACAATACATTAGGTATTGTTGAATCTCTTTTTTACTTTGACGAAGGGCTAAAGTTCGAAACGTCAGTAAAATTAAGCCAACATTTTTTACGGTGTTACAAGTTTCATTATATTACCAAATCATATTACGTTACTTTACATCACGTTACAAATTACGTACTTTTCTCTTTAGGTCATGCTCCAGGGTCGTTTCCAGTGGCAAACCTTCCCCCATTACCTGTTTGTAAGCCAGCCTGTATCGGCCACTGTACTGATGCCTGCCCAGACTATTGCTGTACTCTTGGTGTGATCTCAAAGCCAAAGAAACCTTCACCAGCCGCATGTCCAGCTGTATGTGCTAAAAAATGCGAGCCATATTGTCTAATCAGATGTTGCAAAGGCTCTAAACAGGTTAATATTGATCTTCGCCTCCCTGAACCCCCCGGAATTCAAAAGACCGCCACACCAAGACCATGCCCTACCGTCTGCCTCGTTAAGTGTCTGCCAGATTGTCCAATTAGGTGCTGTCCAGAATCTGGCGCTCAGAAGCTTGGAGCAATTGCTATTCCAGATTCGAATCAAGGAGTGTGCACGGCATCCTGCATAAAAACGTGCGGACCCGACTGTCCTGTCAAGTGTTGCGCAGCCTTACCAAAGCAGATAGCTGTCTTGATACATAGTAAAACCCAAGACACCAATTGTCCAGATAGTTGTATGAAAAACTGTGGTCCAGATTGTCCGATTAAGTGCTGCTCTGGAAATCCCAAACATGTTTCCATCGTGGTGAACCCTGAGCCAAATTATTGTCCTTCTTCTTGTCGAGAGTCGTGCCTACCACCTTGTTCGCAAGAGTGCTGTAACGAAACAGAAACGGCAAAACCCGTCACGATAATTATTGATCCCGATTCCAAGTCTTGTTTGGCTAACTGTAGAAAAAACTGTGGCCCAGACTGTCCCGTAAAATGCTGTCCTGGTTTTAACGCTAACATTACATGCCCGACTGAATGTGCCTCTAATTGTAAACCATCTTGCCCAGTGTCTTGCTGCTCTAAAACAACAACCACGCCAGAAGTGGCATCAACTACTCCAACTACGTCACCATGCCCGGAGATTTGCATTTCAAAGTGTTTATCCTTCTGTCCTGTGAAATGCTGCAGTTTAGGTCCATCTGGCTGTCCTCAAATCTGTACAACGACATGCCTGTCAATTTGCCCCAAGAAATGTTGCTCAACCACAACGACAACAACACCAGCACCAACAACATCAGCGATGTCATGTCCACCGGTATGTGCGCAGAAGTGCGAGCCGAATTGCCCAATCAAATGCTGTCCAGGTTTCACAACAGAACCAACGAAGCTAACGCCAATGACCTGTCCACCTGTCTGTGAGCAGTCATGCAAGCCTTACTGCCCTTTGAAATGTTGTTCAGTTCTTATCACACCTAGGCCAGGGCCACAAGCCATGTCATATTCCACGACTTCAAGAGTGTGTCCTTCAATGTGTAAGACAACATGTCTGCCAGAATGTCCTGTGATGTGTTGTCCAGGATTGTTTACCTCTACAACACCATCTCTAACAACGTTAACTACAACTTCCAGTACATGTTCACCAGTATGTTACATACAATGCCTACCTACCTGCCCTATTAAGTGTTGCCTAAGTCTGACCACGCCCGCAGCAGAGCACCCAACGGCTAACTCCATGATAGGGCACACTCAGCCAACATGCCCATCTTATTGCAATATCAAATGTATGCCAGATTGCCCGTTAAAGTGCTGTCCTCAACTGAAAACAGTTTCTCCACTGGAAACTACAAAACCCAAGCCAACTACTTGCTCGCCATCGTGTGTAATTGTCTGCTTACCTAATTGTCCTCTACACTGCTGCTCACAGGACCAAGCCAAGACAACTGTTGCCCCTAAGACTGACAATAAAGGTCAACCATGTCATCCAGCGTGTGCTGTAACATGTCATCCTGTGTGTCCTATCGAATGCTGTTCGGATTTAACAATAACAGTTCCTCAACCTCAGCCGATGGCACCTCCTCTTCCTGCCTATCCTCAACCACCTCCACCACCGTATCCCCAACCACCACTTTACCCGCCGCCTCCGCCTCCTCATCAATACCCTCCTCCTCCTCCACCCCAATACCCTCCACCACCACCACCAATATACACACCACCACAGACCTACCCAAATCCTCCTCCTCCACCGCCTCCACCGCCTCCCCCTCCTCCACCGCCTCCCCCTCCTCCACCGCCTCCCCCTCCTCCACCACCTCCCCCTCCTCCTCCAACCCCGCCTCCTCCTCCACCACCTCCCCCTCCACCGCCACCTCCGCCCACAGACCAGTTGTATTGCCCACCAGCATGTGCACATGCCTGCGTAGCAAGCTGTCCGATACAATGCTGCACAGACTTGTTGACAGTCAGACCGGAGGAACTAGAGCCTGATCCAGAACCAAACCCTTTGCTATCCAAAGACCCACCACAAATGGGAAACTGTCCATCAATATGTTCGGAGATCTGCTTACCTAAATGTCCACCACACTGCTGCATAAAGTCTTCAGCAGCGTTCCCACGAGAAACCTTATTCTCAGTACATCAACCATGTTCAAGAGAATGTAGAACTCACTGTAGTAGAACGTGCCCTAGACATTGTTGTACACAAGACCCTAGAACAAACACGTTGAAAAGACCTTTGAGCAACCAACTACGTACACCAAATAAGCGGCTGAATCTAGCGAAGCAATCCTTTGTAGGACGCACAGCTATGAGAATAATGTCTCCATTTAATTCAAAACCACGAAGCCCTACTTTACATTCGTACAACCGCGACTTTCTTGAAAGAAAGAAATTATTGGGAAATCCGTTTTTAGGGAGGCCTAGCTCGTACGATCGACCTGAAGAATTGAGCGTTCGATCAAAGGTATCGTGTCCAACTGAATGCGCTCGAAGATGTGATAGATATTGTCCTCAAGAGTGCTGCGCAGCTACTCAAAAAACAAGTAAGTATAATAATAAACTTTATTTACCGATGGAAAACCAATTTAGCAAAAGCTAATCTTACATTGGGCCATCAAATAAAAATATGAAATATATACAAGAATAAGAAAACAAAAGAAAGATAAAAAAGAATAGAGATAAATAAACAAATATATTAAATACATGATAAAAATATAAGAGGGTAAGTTACAATTCACTTATCGATAATAAGCTATATACGTTCTTCAAAAAATGTTTAAAAAATGTTTATATAAATCAGCTCTAAATTTCTTAAAAGTTGTGTTTTTTTCTGAGTTCAGCTGGTACAGTATGCACTGTTTATGCTGTCAAGAACACATAAATCAAAAATAAATGAAGATACGAATACCAACACAGCGGTCAAACGACTACGCATGCGTGGCAAAATTTTCACAGCGCTAAATTTTAGATTGTAAAAGTGTTTGCGCATGCGTAGTCGTTTGACCGCTGTGTTCCACAGACCGGATAATAATAATTTATAATAATTTTTTAATTTATATTGCACAAATTCAATCTTTACAAATTTTCAAATGCGCATAATAAATGGACGGCCTCAACATTTGCAAAGTTTTTCTACTAAAAATGTTAGCTTATTAACCGAATGCCAATATGGCCGCCATTCACATTTTATCATATTTGAATTGACCACTACATCAAAATTATAGATTAAAATGACATCAACAATAGTAAAATATTTTAGAGAAAAATATTAAATTAGGCAAATTGCAGAGGAAGAGAGAGAGAGAGAGACATTTCGAATATTATTAATCCGTCAAAGAATATAGAAAACTTAAACGTCACAGGACCTCGACTTCCGAAACTTTTAAAACAATAAGGTTACTTTTTTACATAAACATTACATCAAAAGATAGGTAATATAATGGAAAATTTGTAACACCGCAAAAAATGTTGAAAAAATGTCGAAAAGCTCGAAACATCAGTAAAGTTAGGTCAACATTTTTTATGGTGTTACAAATTTCATTATATTACCTATCGTTTCTATCAAACACTGACGCAGCCCATACTAGTTTACTCGCTAGTTTCAGTTTACATCAAAAGACTAAAGCTTTTCATATTTGTCAATTTTTTAAATTTCTTAGCTCAATATTAACAAAAATATTTAATTGAGATCTGTTTACCAAACATCTACCAATCAAAACTGTTGTTCTTTGTAGGTTGTAAGAGCAATATAAAGACTACTACAGGATCGTGTTGTACAATACCTTTCATCTACAAGGGTGTGGTCAACTGGAGGTGCACAAACAGGGACAGGGCGAGGTCATGGTGCTCTACCACTAATAACTATGACGTTCACAAACAATGGGGATATTGCTTATCATAATACAGGCACTTATTAGACCCATCGTCACTTACCATCATGCATCACGCGAACTGACTGCATTTCGTGAAAATGGAAATCGCCAATCAGACATTTTAATATCTTTTACGAAGTGAGTGGGCATTTATGCTCTTACTAAATCGTTTAGCGTTTTGTTGTATTTGTTTTCTCGTAATACGACTGACAGCGAATGAATTATAACACTCAAATCAAAATATGCAACGCAAAGCATGCCGGTAAGTGACCATAAGTCTTTATGGGACTCAAGAATAAGTATCATCCAGCATGTAGATTCTGTAAGTTTTCTCTGCTGGATAATGTTGTATGTTGTGGATAGCGATAAACCTTCGTCGTATAACCAGCTCTCCGCGAAGACAGCACTCCCCTAGTACATACAGATGAACATTGTGGTATAATAAATATAGACATCATATAGCCATCATAAAACTATCATATCAACAGAGAATCTTAATTATCGGAATCTTATTATTTATATTAATCTTATTGGTTCTATTTATCTATATTTATAAAACACCAAGAAATCACTTTTTGTAAAGTTGAAGACGTCAGTTATATTTTAGTCTAGGTACCAAACAACAAATTAGAAAAAAACGAGTGACCTGCGCTTGGTTGTTCAAACCGATTCGCATTGTGGATTCGCTCTATAGATATAACTAAGAGTTTTTTTTACTGATATTTGTCGGTACGACAGGAGGAGAATACAGGGAATAGCCATAATTGACATCCAACCCCTAACAAGCTACAAAAATTAATGATAAAATATATCAAGTGAATGAAATAATAAAATGTATTAATTCAACAAAGATAAGCACTAACCCAGGATTAATTATATGGGTTTTATTAAGAGTTAAACCAGGATTAAGAGTTAAATCAGGATTAGCACTAACTTACGATCGACTCCATAGGTTTTATTAGGAGTTGAACCAGCAGTAGGTCTATAGGTTATATTAGGAGTTGGCCAGGATTAGAACCAACCCAATATTACCTCTGTAAGTTCTACAGAGTTCAACTAGGATTATAGCTTAAATTAAGGTTTGGCATAATCGGGTCTGGGTTTCTATTTGTCTGTCCAACATACCAATCTTTGTCTTTGGGTAATAGATAAACAAAAGGATCGTGTGATGGGGGCATAAGAAACGTACAAAGATAGTTATAAATCACGGTCAATAGTCCTCTTCACAGTTCCCTGCGCCATCTTGAAAGGTAGCCAGGCCTTTTCTTCGAAGCGAAGCGAACTTTGAGCTTTCAATAAATAATAATAACAGCTAATAATTGTTTCGCACAGTGTTAAAAGGTCTCTACCGTTGCAAGCCCAACGTTCGTCTCGCTTCAATGAAAAGGCCAGGCTACCATTCAAGATGGCGCAGGGGACTGTGAAGTGGACTATTAATATTAAAGATGGCTGTGCATTAACTATCATAGTATAGTATTTAAAAATATTTAATAGTCATATAATACAACAATAATACAATTATTTCAGAGGAGAAATAAAATATTTCTAAATATATATACATATATCTATATTATAATGGAATGGTAGTGGCCTTGGTTGCAAGTATTTTATAAAGAAAAATAAAAGATGAGTTCATAAAAGATGTATATTTTATTTAAAATCCTATAGAAACAAGTGTCCTGATTGGTTTTGAAATGATGAATCTGTGACGTACATAGAATTTGTATAGGAAATATCACAGTTCGAGAAGAATTACTGAAAACAAAACACGCGTAATTTGATGAAACTTGCTTATTAATTTGATATTAACCAACTTTTATCAAATATAAGTGGTATTTTTCATTAATTCTTTGAGGTGGTATTTCCTTTTATTAATAAATCTTCCTGAAGCAGTCCTTTAAAACAATAAACAATACAAAGTTAAAAGTTCCCGGATGTATGCAATCAATAAAACATCTATATAAAATATTCGATTCTGATTGGCTGATTGATTATGGATTTGTTCTTAATTAGTGCAATTTAAACTTGATGCTGAGATGGTAAGCTCTGATTGGTAGTCATTGCCAATTTATTCGACACTTTTAAACTTGCTGCTGAGATAGTGAACTCTGATTGGTAGTTTGAAGTCGAGACTGAAAACTTCAAGTGCGTCTATGCAAATTTATTCGCCACTTTTAAACTTGCTGCTGAGTAGGGAACTCTGATTGGTAGCTTGAAGTCGAGACTGAAAACTTCAAGTACGTCTATGCAAATTTATTCAACAGTTTTAAACTTGCTGCTGAGATAGTGAACTCTGATTGGTGGCTTGAAGTCGAGACTGAAAACTTCAAGTGCGTCATACGCCGATATACTTTGTGTCATCTCGAACGAGAAAATAATCTTTACTTGCCAAATCACGGGTAACATACCTTTTATGATTTGTAAGTATCGAGCTAAGTTTATCGAGTTATTTGACAGATCAAATCTTCAGTGTTCATACAAAGAACTATCTGTGTTAAAGAAGGTGAGTAAGGATAAGCATACTAACAAATAACTAAGTGATTGCGGTATTTTTAAGTATATCATTTTCTTTTCTCCATCGAACGAACAAACAGTATTGAGACTGTGTATTTAAATTTGTAAATGAATGATTTAGGGAGTAAAATTATCTATAAATATATAGCTAATGCTAATACTGATTTATTGCTAATTTATTGCTAGATGAGGAATTATTGAATGCTCAGTAAATCTAGAAAGAGCGATTAATAAATTCAATATCAAATCATTTGATTGCTATAATTCTCTTTTTTATCAATTTGGCCAGAGTTAGTATTATACTGATTTGGCCTACATTTTAACACTGAAATTTCAAACGAGCGACCGAGCGTTGTTGATTGATACTAGCAATATGTTTAAATGTCAAAAAAAAAAAAAAAAACATAGACAGTAGATAGAAAGGAAGAAACGAAAAAACAACGAAAATCAAAAACATCCGTAGTTTTCGTTGATCGAGAAAACTAAACTATGGTCGAGAAAAACTTTACTTCTAGCCAATTCAACTGTTAAAAAAGAAAGAAATATCAAGGGAATGTTAACGTAGATTTAAGTAGCCATCTTATTTTAGATTTTGACTGTCGTTTTTCCAAATACGCTCTGATATAATTGAAAAGCATATTCTAAACAAACAAGATATCTTTCTGATAAATTTTTCTTGTTGAAAATATCTGTTAATTCGTTTGTTTTATATCGATAAATATCAAATAAAATTGTGGACATATATACACGATATATAAATAAACGAGATTTCTTTGCGACAAATTTTTTTTTGTTCAAAATATCTGTTAATTCGTTTGTTTTATATCGATAAATATCAAATAAAATTGTGAACATATATATATACACGAATTTAAATAAACAAGATTTCTTTGCGACCAATTTTTCTTGTTCAAAATATATCTTAATTCGATAAATATCAAATCAAATTAACTGAATGATGAAGTTATTTACAAATCGAGTAAATGTCATTAGCCAATAATTAAGGGTAGAGTTTGATTGCCGCATTAACTCGACTAAGCGGCGATTATTAATTTTTTCCCCGATCTCACTGTCCCCTTCTTGATCAGAACTACGAATATTGGCGAGCGGTGAAATATAATTATTTTGAAGTGAAGAATATAGCTTTTGATAAAAATTCATTTCCAAAGCTGTTCTAGAGTGTACCATTATAGCGTTAAAGTGCGGCGCTTATTCGAATAAATACGGTATGCGACATAGCATGAAAACAAGAGCCCATTACCCTAATGGGTTCCTGGTAATGGGCTCTTGATGAAAACCAATACTGAACCAGATCTTGTTAATAGAATATTTTTTTTGTTTCTCTGTTTCGTACTGTTTTTTTTTCTCGTAGCGAGTATAAATATAATATTTGAAAATAAAAGTCAAGATAGTACTGGAGTTGAATATATTCACCCTAAATTTGTGAATTTATTCAACTCCAGTACTATCTTGACTTTTATTTTCAAATATTACATTTATACTCGCTACGGGGAAAAAAAAACAATACGAAACAGAGAGAAAAAAAACATTATTAAATAAAAAGATTGACTTGCATGGGAGTCGAACATCCTCAATAGCGGCCCCAAGCGAATGGAACAAATGAGCTGTTAATCAACTCACGGAACGAATCTAACTTACAAATCATATAATCAGTTTAATATACATAATACATATCTACATAATAGAGCGAAAATCAACCAAAAACACCAAATACAAAAGGAATCCATACTTCGTTTAAACTTTACTTGTCTTTAATAGTGACTAGTAGTCACTGAATAAGAACAATTACACAGTAGCACCCAGTTTAATTATATTTCATGGGTATACTGTTTACGCTCTATGCTGCTAAAAGATAAAAATGTTATTATGTTGCATCGAATTCAAGTGGCGTTGTTTTTTAATTCACCGACTCTTTTTTCTTTCAGTGAGGAGGTCATTATGGAGCCAGCACTAGTACTCGCTACGGGAAACTTAACCGTGAAATACCACGTAGCGACGGCTTTGTTTACTCTGGTTACCACGCCAACCCTGCTTGCTAATGTTCTACTCCTGTTCGTCGTCTTTCGCGACACCAACTTTCGCGACATCAGCACCATGCTAGTGACTTTCATTAGCATCGCTGACCTCATGTATGTAATCTACATGTGCAGTTACATAACCATGCAGTATGTGCTCCATGAAGTCAGCGATATAGTATGCACCGTTGTCATAACAACGCAGAGTGTTCTCAGAATGGTGCCAAACGTCACGTTCATCCTTATTGCCTATAATTGGTACCTGGCGAAATTCAAGCCAGCAGTGTGCTACAAGTTTCATCAAATCCCCAATATCTCCCTCAAGTGTTTCTTGGCAACGTGGGCCGTTTCTATAGTAACGTGTACGGGGGTCCCATTCCTGGTGTGCGACCGCTTCAAAGAAGTACCATTCTTGGCGTACTCGGGTTTGAGCTTCGCGGCTCAACTAATCGTCCTTGTCATTGAGGCCTACCTACACATTAAAAATATACTAAAAACATTCAATGAATTGGAGCCGGAGAAGTCCACCAAAGTCAAAAAGAGCAAGAATACAGTATTACAATTTAACATCAAGATTACCAAAGTATTCTTGTTCCTATCACTCGTCTACTTCGTCTTCTCAGCCCCTCTTTTATTGTACACTTTCTTTGAGTTTGTTCTGGGCGTAAAAAGCAGTCCCTTCGCAATATTTCTTTACCATCTTTTAAGCTCCTTTCCTTGTCTTATGAATCCAATATGCCTCTACATCATTAGCCAAAAATTCCAAGAAGAATTAAGAAGCATATTTGGCATTGAAAATCCCAAGAAAAATCCAATTGACAAACCTAATCCTATAATGGCCGAAGCTTTCTCTGCTAATACAGGCTTTTTTCAGCCGCGCACGCCTAATTGGAGACAGGATGATGAGTACCAGAATCGTGAAGTTATTTACGGAGAATATCCTTCAGTTGCACCCACCAAAGCCAAGACAAAATCAAAAGGCAAAGGAAAGAAGAAAGACGTAAGATTCTGTGACCTTATTGAAGAATTAGCACCTAATACTCCAGGCCATGAGCTTTCGACTACCTCACCTACTTTACTGAAGACACCGTTACCAGAAACACCACGCTTAAGGTCACCATCCAAGCTAACATCACCTCCGATTACAAGCAGGGTAACCATGCCAACAAACAACACATTACCACAAGTAATTCCTAGAAACCCAGGTAGATTAATCGCCGCGCTGGACCTGGGATCTAAAGATAAGAGTTTGTCGGGTTCCTGGCCTCGTTCCCAGACTTCCCCGTACAGTAGCTTCCAGGAAATCGACCTTTCATGCGCAAGGCTCGGCCCAGCAAGCCTTCTCCAGCAGAATAAACAGTTCAAGCGTAATCTTATTAAACGTAGTAAGTCCATGTATCATCCCCGTAGAGGTGAGGACGCTTGCTCCCCCTCTACCAGTGCAGAACGGGATGAGGTATGGCGAACGGTATCAACAACCACAAGGACGGTACAGGTCCACATTCAGGATGTTTGTGAAGAGGTCATGGAAACATACTTATGATAAAGATACTGAACCACGAACTAACAAGCCCGCACAGGCGAGGACGCTAGCTCCCCCTCTAACAGTGCAGAACGGGATGAGGTATGGCGAACGGTATCAACAACGACAAGGACGGTACAGGTCCACATTGATGTTTGTGAATTGTCATGGAAACATACTTATGATACTAAACTAAAATTGCAGATACTAAACCCCAATCTAGCAAACCACAATGGGGGAGGAGGGTGGGGGGGGAGTGAACTCTTTGTTTTCCAAATCTATATATATTTTCCATTTCGTTTGGGATGTTTGCTTACAGACAACTCAATAAAGATATCAAAGTCTGGCTCCTCTTCCTCTCTCCCACAAAAAAGACAAATAGAAGAAAGGAATGAATGAATGAATGAATGAAAGGAAAAAGGAGGAAGGCAGGAATGAATGAAGGAAAGGAAAAAAGGAGGAAGGCAGGAATGAATGAAGGAAAGGGAAAAAGGAGGAAGGAAGGAATGAATGAAAGGTAAAAGGCAGGAATGAATGAATGAAAGGAAAAAAGGAGGAAGGCAGGAATGAATAAAAGAAAGGAAAAAAGGAGGAAGGCAAAAATGAATGAAGGAAAGGAAAAAAGGAGGAAGGAAGGAATGAATGAATGAAAGGAAAAAGGCAGGAATGAATGAATGAAAGGAAAAAAGGAGGAAGGAAGGAATAAATGAAAGGAAGGAAAAAAGGAGGAAGGCAGGAATGAAAGGAAAAAAGGAGGAAGGCAGGAATGAATGAAAGAAAGGAAAAAGGAGGAAGGCAGGAATGAATGAAAGAAAAGAGGGGGAAAAGAAGGAAGGCAGGAAAGATGCAATGGAAGGAAGGGAAAAAGGATCAAGGGCAAGAAAGGTGCAATGGAAGGAAGGGAGGACAGAATATAAATAAGAACAGCAGCAAAAACAGCCTAATAAGACAACCTCTTTATTCAGAGATGCAAATAGATACATTTGTACAGAACTGTAAAAACCTATCATGTTCAACAAAGCATTATTACAGATGTTTCTATTTTTAACATCACACAACCACAGCAATCTAAAAAATATCAATACACCATTTTGCTAATACACATTTTCTCTTGTTCCAGTTTATTAAGGGGCAAAATGGTGTTGCACGGCCTGAGTAAACTGGAATGAGAGAAAAATTTGTCAGCACACTTACTACAGGGCCCACAGTAATTGGCGTAAGCTGTTGTGGTGTCTCTACCTTCGTATGAAGGAAAAAGCTAAATAAATAAATTTGCATTAGCAAAGTTGTGTATACACAGTCCCCAATACCTTTTGTGAACTTAACTTGTCATTGATAGCCGCTAAATAAAAACTATAACACAATATTGATAGTATTATTCCATGGCTATAGCATTTATGCTCAACCATTTTTATCAACTTTGTCCTTTACTTTTTTCATAAATTTTACTGAAAACAAAATATTAAAACCATATAAAAACAAATAACAAAGACTATTTTGTATTATCTGCTGTTACCATGTCTATTTTTTTTTCTATTTACAATAAGACCATAATTTTAATACTGAAATCATTATTTTTCCATAGTGCAATATTCTGCAAACTTACATATTTTGATTGGTTGATGTTCATCTTCACCATCACCAATTGAAACCCATAATATGAGGTGATATTATAAAGATTTTGAATCGATGTATTGAGAAACAAAAGTGCAACTTAGGGGGCTTGCATTTATTAGTATATGGGGAGGGGGGTCTGCAATATTAAGGGGGGCCACGTTATTTTCGGAAGCTAAAGAGGGGCAGGTTGTCACTAATTGTATGCAGCTTTAGTAATAAACAAGGCAAATATATAGGGGGCCCCTCCTGGTGGTTATGATATGTTTTACGAACCAGGAAAGCTTAAGGGGTGTTTTGGAATATTTTGAAAAGACAGCAGGTGATTTTGTCACTTGTATTTTCTAGTTTACACACAAGCATTTAGGTAAGTGTGTATGCACATAACATACAAGTGACAAGTGGGATATTCATGGTATGTCACTAAAAAAACATTATATACAGTGGAACCCTGCCTTACAGCCACCCACTTAATATGGCCACCCCGTTATTGCGGCCAGTTTTTTAGGTCCAAACGAAATCCATGCCCATACATTTTCTATAAAATTTGCCCGCTTAATATGGCCACTTTTGGCTGTCCCTTTGGTGGCCGGATTAACAGGGTTCCACTGTGACTGTTTTATCCCACACCATATAAAAAAGAGCACCTGCAATGTCTCATGGGAAAAGGCTTGGTAACTGCTTAATATACAACAGCTTACAAGCATTCTGATTGGCTGTATTTTATATGTGGGATTAAAATAACAGTCTTAAAAAACCACAGGCTTTAAAAACTACATACAATCATATTATATTACAGTTACCACATAGTGTCTTTTTAAGTTAATCCACAATGTTGATACGAAGCACTTAGTGCTCACTATATTGTCTTTAAAATGTTAGTGTTTACCCGTCGGCACCATAGGTGATCCCTCTGGAGTTTCTAAGCTAATAGCAGTCTCAACAACTCTTTTGCTAGTCTCCAATAGAACTGTGTGATCATTAAGGTTGTCATCACCATAAATACATGAATAGAAATCAATATTGGGTTTTGTATTCCTTTCTTTTTTGTGAGATGAAGGTACTGGTATAACTAAAGCAGTTTGTACTTGTTTCTTAGGTTTCTTTGGCTTTAAGTACTTTGCTACAATCTTTCTTGACTCTTTACAAATTTCATCAAGCTGTTGACCTTTGAAGCTTTCTATTGCTTCAAGTTGAGCTTTTTCAATTCTTGTAAGCCTTTTGGGTTCTTCCTCAACATTAGCATCAACCAGTTTTTCTTTGGTTTCTTTGGTTTCTTGTGAAACATTTTCATCTGCGAGAACATCACTTTTGCTTACATGATTTGAATCACTTTCTGCTTCTAGTGGTAATAGTTTCTCAGTTGTTTTGGAGGATGAAACATTTACACTGGAGCTTTTGATAGCTACAAGTTTGGAACTTTGAGATCTTGTGATTCTCTTTGTAGAACTTAGGCAAGACTCTGGCTGTCCAACATGTTTCTGTCGAGGGCTATTCCCATTCTGTACTTCCTGCTTATTCCTCTTGTGTAACAGTTGATCTTGCTCTAGCTTACTTCTCTTTTTAGGAATTGCAGAAAAAGAGACATTTTCAAAAGCTTTGTTAACCTCTTGCTTGGCTTTTTGTAGTCTTGTTAGGTTAGGTTTCTTTGGATTTTTATTCTCAGTGTCACTTGCCTGCAGTTTCCTCTTCTTACTGTTTGTAGTCTTTTGGCCCAGTTTGATGTTCTTGAAGGCTGAATTTGCTTCCAGTTTTGCTCTTTCAAGCCTTTAGCAACAAGCAAAAATATTTGTTGTAAGAGAATTATGCTTCTCATTGTACGACAAGAAAGATGAAAGCACATTTTTAGCTATATAGTTATTTGCTAGGGCCAGTACCTACTGTACTTGTAATTTTCTATTTGTAAATTGTTATCTCTTGCAAATTCTAGGTGCAATAAAAATATTGTTGTTGGAGTTTAAATTAAATTAAAAATTTCTTAGTGCTTGAATCTTGAAACAGAAATAATTTGCTGTGCATTTCTGTCTTCAAATTATAACTTTGCTTTGTGAATAGCTGTAATGTGTTATATTATTGCATACAATAAATTATATCTAACAATTATTTGCTAAGACAAAGTCCAGCTTATTATTCACCAATATTCATTGAGTCTGAGGGGAATAATTGTTTACCGGTATCAATGAATACAAAGGTGATCATTTAAAAAAGTAAAAAAGAAAACATAACCAGCCTTTTTTGATTAGCGCCTCGTGAG
Organism: Metridium senile; assembly: GCA_949775045.1. Taxonomy (NCBI): domain Eukaryota; kingdom Metazoa; phylum Cnidaria; class Anthozoa; order Actiniaria; family Metridiidae; genus Metridium; species Metridium senile. The sequence continues at coordinate 14,239,888 of OX459097.1, read as the reverse complement.
ACCAGAGGCTCTCTCCGCCATTCGCCTCCCCGCCGCTCTCTCTCCCCAATCCCCTCTAGAGCCTCTCGAACCCAGGGTACTGTAAAGGAGGCTTGAAATGAAAATTTTAGCCTTACAGGTTCTTAAAGCCCAGGTTCTTATACACAGGATATTACTGTAATTTAGTATTACCTTGTCAATGCCCGTGGCTGTGTGTTAGACTTTGTAATTGTAGCAGATGACTGTAGTTTTGTCAAGAAATCATCTTTTCTTACAGGCAATGAATCAAATTTTTGATTACCAAAAGCTGCTAAAGATTCTAGTCTTGCCTTCTCAACCTAGATGTAGAAAAACCCATTTAAACACAACAGAAATAAACCAACAAAATGTCCAACCATCCACTAGGGTTTTTACAGTCAAATACACATGCATGTAGCCATCCGAACATACATCAATGATCATAATATTTACATTGCAAACAATTACTTGAATACGTAAGCAAGTAAGTAGGTAAGCAAGTAAATATTAAAGCAAGTAATGTTTTTATTTGTTGAGGGTAGCAGGATAGCAGCTAAAAGTTGACTTCCTTAATTAGTATATTATTATTATTATTATACTCTCCAGAATTATAAATTGCCTTCTTTATAATGTATATATTTGCAATATACTAGTATCGTTATTATTTTTAGTGTCAATTTTAAATAATCGCGTTATATTTTACACAAACCGAACGAGAACGATCGAAGTACAACGACCATAACACAAAAACTAAAAAAAAAAATTCCTACCATTGTTAATCTTTTCATAGGTTTTTGCTCGATGATACCAGGATCTGAAGACAACAGATATTAAAAATATATTATTCCTCTAAAACACAGAAAAGGAGATTAAGATAATATATCAAATGCACTAAATTGTAAAATCTTTGAAACGAACTGATCTTACCGCGCATTGGAGAAAGAACGGACGCCATGTTTACAAACTTTTTTCAGCTTTTCAAACACCTTCACATCAAAGAAACTCTTTAAACCAAAACCTAACAATCTGCGATTTACAAATTTACAGTATGAAAGTTTTCTTTGTAAAACTGCATAAAAAACACGTTCAAAGTTCAGTTGCGTTTGTTGTGAAGTTTGGTTTTCCCTCCAAAAATCGCGTTGGGTCCTGGGTAGGAAGCTCAAAGAGCATGCGCAATAACACCGCATCACAAAATATCGCTGGCTTATTTGTAAAAAGTGAATTTTCTCAATAAATAACAAATAATTTTTACTTATCGAACATCTTAAAGATAAAATAATTTTTTTTTTTAAATTTTACTGTTCAAAATGTTTGGCAATTGAATAAACACTTCAACAATATATTTTGTTGTGAAACCACAGGGAGCCCAATTTGAAGATTTTCTCAACAGGACCAACAGTGCTGCACGTTCTGGAAGTACATTGCAAGTCCTTTACTTTTCATAAATGTTTGGGAGGTAATTCTACATTTTTACAGCAAAAAAAAGGACTAAAACTGTCAATGGATGACAATGGATCTGAAAGCAGTCTTTCTTTTTTCACATCAAACCATCCAAGGCACGATTCCTCATGGATTTTCAGGGGTTCTTCCGTCTCGATCGTGTGTGTGGCATGTTTGATCGAAACGCTTGAAGAGAGAGAAACTTTGGCGATCCGCAAGAGAAAAAGCCTTACAGAAATCATTTTGTTGCTCTCTCGAGATGAAAAACTGGTTGAGATTTTGAAGAAAAATGTAAGAATCACCTCTCATCTGTGTCAAATTTTAGTCAATCTTCTTGAATCAACTCAAGTTGGTGTATTTCAGATTTCGCTGGAAGGACTCGTGCAAATTGCCTTCAAAGTACAAAGTGATGTTTTAATTAGAGAAATATTAGACACTGTTGAAAGTAAGATACTAAGCATAAATAACTACAGAAAGACCTATCCGTTTGTCGTACTGATGGGAAAGATAGTCGATGCTATTCCATTGCTTGGTGAAGAAGTAGTAGCACAGAAGCCTAAACTCTGGAAATATTGCACTAAAGGTTTGTCGTTTCCCGATGAAACTGTAGTTGTTGCACTGTTATATCTAATCCTTAGTATCTACAAAAGTCCCAAAGCGAAAGAAAGAACCACCGTTGAAATCAAAAGTGACGTTTTCAAGAAATGTTGTGAGAACTTGATCAATGGAAAAAACAATGATGTAAAAATTAACTCTCTCGCCCTATTGCAGTGTTATGCCAGCTCTGAGGGCATACAGAGTGTAAAGCTAATATCAGAGGACAAAGAAGGCACAGATGCACGAACTATGCTTGGAAATGCGTTGAAGAAATTAGTACTGAGTACAGATCAAGGACTTCAAGTGGGAGGCATCCAGATCACAACAAAACTGCTTAGCATTGATACCCAAGAGAAAGTTCTCTCTTCAGCATTTCTACGTTGTGGGCTAGCAGAGTTTCTATTTGAAGCTTTGGAAACTAACAATGACATTGTGTTAGCATCATTATTTTGTTGTTTAACAGAATTATGTAACTGTGCTGAGTTTTTCACAGGCAGCTATTCAATCTATGGTATAGACTCTGTAGTGTCTGCTATCATCAAAGCTGTTAACTTACAAAACCCTGAAACACTACAACAAGGCTTACATGTTCTATCCACAATCATCTCAAGACAGAAGAAAGAAGTCCCCTTGTTTAACAATGGGACTATATTTGATAGGTGCTTGAAAATCACTGAGGAGTGTCTCAAGGCCATGGAGTATAAGGTTCTTCAAGAGGCACTACAGTTGGTAAGGAGCCTTTTACGAGTAGATCAATTGCCATCAGGATATGATGTCACAAGATTGCTTTCTTCCTTAAATGGTGTTGTTGCAGTGCTGAAGAGGTTTACCAGTAAGACAGTGGAAAGCTTTAGTGGTATGCAATCAGGTATGATAATCCTCAGACGTTCATACTGTTGTATAGCAACGTCAATATGGAGTTAAATGAAATTACCCTCATAAGGTCTCAAAATAGCTGCCTGCCAATGGTCAAATTCCTGGTTTTGCAGGCAAAAAAATTATGAATAAGTTTGCCAAATGGATAACAAAATTGCAGTCAAAATTTACTGGTTATCATCTTTCACTGTTTCTTTATATGGTGTGGCAGGCCATATCTTTTTCTATTTCAAGCCCTGCTGATGTTGATAAATACCATCATGGTGGCTTTGCTAAAAGATATACATTAAATGATATGATTAAATATCTGTGATATCATGTTTATAGTATACTTGACCCATACTTTAACATAATTCCTAATTTTGACCTTTCTTTCTATTAAAATTTGATGATTTTTATATCACCAGGTACAGCTCAAGAACTGCTCTGTCAGATTCTAGAAGTCATATACCAAGCAGTCATCTTCACCAACAACTACTCAAGAAAATCACCTTCATTAGAAGAAGCATTACTTACAGACCTTCTACCAGCCACCCAGTCATCTAACACACATAATTCAAGCCAGGCATTCAATGATTTTGTTATGAAAGCTATTGATGAAACATGTATAACTGCAGTGATGGTAAATTATGAAGCTATCAGTAATGCAGCAGTATTTGAGATACTTTTCAAGCTCCTGAACTCCCAGCTGCAAGATAATAACAAAGACAAAACTACAACATTTGCCAAGAAACTTTCAGTGGCATCTTTCATAAGGATTTCCATGGAGATTAGTGGTCGTTTTTGCAAAGATGGATCAAACCTGCCTTTAATGATGGAGCTGAAGTGCTTCCAGAAAAGCTTAATCACTAACCTTAACAAAGAATACTTGGAGAGTGAGCAACTTATGGGGATACTAGAACTTGCTGCAATTCCAGGGTCTGCAGAGGAATATTTGACACTTCTGTCACAGGCATGCTTAGATCCTATATCAATGGACGTATCAGATCAGATGCTGTTCAAAATTCAGTGCTATTGCATCGAGCTTCTGTACTTAGCTTACAGTTACCATGATTCCATCTTAAGTGACATGGAGCTAATCAGAGGTATTCACAACTTCATTTGCTTGAACAGAAACCTAGTTGTCCTACCAGTTCTTACACTTAAACATCTTCTACATCTGTACACGGATATAACTATAAAACACCAATGTGAAACACTAAATGGACTAATTGAGTCAGAGAAAATAATTGAACACCAACTTCTCAAGTTTAACCTTGAAGAGTTTCAAGCTGTTTCTTGTAATACCACTACATTTGTTCAGTGGGTTTTTCAAAGTGAAACCTTATGTAAATCAGTTGGCAAATGCCTTCTTAACAATGTCCTTTCTACCAATAAAGAGTGTATTGAACTTGGATTATGGAAAACATTTGGGGACAGTAAGACTGCAGTAAGAGACTTACTAAGTCTAATAGCCAGTGAAGATAAAGTCATGGTCAACAAGGTTTGCAAAACTATTAAAAGAATCTTAACAGAAAATGCCACTACACAAGAAAACAAGCAAGTTGCCTTTCAAGTAATTGAGGAGGAACTACAAAGGCTTTTCCTTATGAACAAAGGAACAGTCCTTCCAGACCATGTCTTGTCTGCCATGCTTCAAATATTGTTGTCACTTCAAGTGAGTAAGGGTGTTGATGTAGACATGAAGATTTTTCATTTAGTTGTTGATGTCCTAACAAAAGCAGCTTATACAACACCAAACATCACCATTGCTGGAGTAAACTACCTCAACATAGCACTATGGACAAACATGAGATCAGGAAGACCTAACATTGCTGCTATGTTATTATCCAACAAAGCATTCATGCTATGGCTTCAGAAAGTTCTGACTGAAATGAAGTTTCCCAGTTTTGGTGTAGACAACTCAACAGTTTTGAATGTCTTTGGTGTTTGTATGATACTACTGTCAAATCTCATCATTTCTCAAAGCAAGTTTGAAATCAAGACAACTTACAGTGTGACCTTGGACAAAGTGGGTTTTCTTGGACTTTTGAATGATTATCATAACTGCATTCTTAGACTGGCAAGCTTAGTTTTCTGGGGGACATTCTTAGACATTAACACAGAAACCTTTGTTATTTTTAGCAAAGAACAAGGTGCTGATGAAGAAGAAAGTGCCCTTACAGAACCAGATTACAAAGTGATGTTAGTCTACCTGCAAAATGCTTTGATGCATGAGAGTAAGTCAATCAGGAACTGTGCCATGAGATGTCTAAAGGTCTTTCTGTCTTGTACTCAGAGAAGAAATCACTGTTCTTCAAACCCATGGAACAAAGTCATCCTGGAATCATTTCGCTTTTCTTTAACACAAGGAAACCTGGAATCAGACCTCTTGAACTTTTGCATAATAATGATGAAAGCTAAGAGTTTCCGGAATATGGAAGAACCTCTGGCAACGACCGCTGCAGTCATCATGGAACAAATCCCTAATATTTCTATACATCTTGATGAGCAGGGTCACCTATCACCAGTAGCTGAACATTGTATATGTTTTCTTCAGCATCTAGTCACATGTGACTTACCCTTAGCTAAGTCATTAACTACAGATAGACTACTCTCATGGTTAAAGAGAGCACATGAACTAGGCAATCAATCTAAACAACTTAGGAGTCTCTGCTTTATCAAAGTTGACCAAGTAGTTCTTCCAGAGGAGATTGTAACAGATCAATTACTAGTTCCAGATGTGAAAGCAGTTTCAGAAATTCTACGAAAATTGAAAGGATAAGTGTGAAATTGGGGCATTCAACTCAAAAATAAAAAAAGACAATGTTCATATGATGCACTGATTTATAACATTCACATACAAGTATTTCATAAAATATAAAATAACATCATTTTCTTACCATTTACAAGCACATTACCTAAATTCTATACTTTTCATATCATTTTCAAAGTGTCACTAATATATCCTAATAATCTCATTATTGCGCAAGGTATATGAGTTAGATTGTTCATAGCATAAAAAATCTACAGTTATTTTGTCACTCTATTGTAATTTTTCTTTTTCTTCATTTATATTGGAGTCTTCTTTGTGAAATGAATCAAGCATTTGTTGACGCACTTTGTCTGTAAGATCATTGACATCATCTGGAGTAAGTCCTTTTGTACAGACAGGAGGAAGAATTGTCACTTTTATAGTACCTAAAAACAAAGAAAGAAAGGTAAATAAATAGATTAAAACAAGAAAATGAGTAAATAAATCAACAACAAATAAACACATAAAACCAAGAGGATAAATAAAACCTGAACAAGAGAAAAAGAACTGGATGTTTAATCATTTTGCTCAAAATTGGTCATGTGGTACCAAAACCACACCACAAGGTCAACCTATGTTTAACCACTTTAGTGATTTTCATAGTAATACCTATTTCAAAAATTGTTGTGCAGCTGAAGCTACAGTCCACTCTCTGAAGCCTGCAAAGGTTGTCGGTAATAAGGACATATATTCTATAAGAATTCATATTCTTGAACGCAACTTACCTGATTTAAAAGTTAAAGTCTTCTTGTTAAATATATCATCATAATTTGATATAACAACAGGAATAATGGGAAGCTGAAAAAACAATAATCATGATGATTATTAAAATGATTATCAATGGCATTGATTATGATGACATTGAGGATAATAACAATGATTATTATGACATGAAAAATGTTATTCTTTTGTCTGATGAAATTAGTGGTTTTGGACTGCAATGTTTCAACTGCTACTGCCATTCTTCATCATCTTCATTGCCTGATAAGGAATATCAATTGCAGTTGAAATATCGCTATCCAAACCTACAACATTTGTGAGACTATGAATTACATTTTGGGTCAAAACACAGTATTTTGGTTCTCTGTTACCCTTCGTAACATTTGACATTTTGTTATTGTGACCAAGATACAGATGTTTGTATATGATACCTACCAGTACTACAGACACATGAGAGTAAACAAATATACAAACATCTGTATCTTGGTCACAATAACAAATGTCAACTTTAAAGAAGTGTTACGAAGGGAAACAGAGAACCAAAATACCGTGTTTTGACCATTTTACTTTAATATTTTACATCTACAGTGGATAACTTTAATTTATAATTTTAATGATGATCTTTAAATACCTGGGTTTGCTGAGCTACGTGAAATGCTCCTTTTTTAAATGGAAGCAATGTCCCTTCTTGCCGTCTTGTGCCCTCTGGAAAAATCCATATGTTCAACTGTAGGCAAGAAAGCAAAGAGTATTTGGTTACTATAATATTATTATATGCTAACATATTTTATCAATCGACATCTCATTTAGTTCAATTCAGTAAATTTCCTCTTGAAAGATGGAGCCCCTCTTCGAGTAAGTTGCCTCTCTCCTGCGTTTTTACATGAATAAGAGGCTATACTAGTGAGTCAATAATAATTGTTATTCAAATTGGTCGCCATATTTTGATTCGGTGCAGAGAATCTCTACAAATGTTTGACTTTTTTTGCTTTTTAAAAGTGCTAATAATTTTCAACATTGTGAATGGAAAGCAGAGGGGAGATCTGTATGAGCATGTGCTAGACCGCTGAACTATTAAAAATTCTCATGACCACAATTGCTAATCGCTAGAGTGTTGACTGTGACTTTCTTAATTTGATATTGGTCAAAAAGTGTTAGATAATTTATGCAATTTCAAAAAGACATTTCGCGCCTCATTGTTAATTAGGCATCCATTGTTTACCAAGGTGCAAAAGGCATCGTTACAGCTGTCAATCAAAATTTCACAATATCAACTAATTACGGTGTCATGGCGTACTCATCACAAATGTCATGTAATAGTACAAAAGGCACTTTAATACAATAACAAAATTGCTATTTTGACTCATTTCCCCATTTTTGCCACTCAAATCAATAGTATTGCATGAAAGGACATTCAATTGACTGATGATTTCTGAAATCATGAAATTGGGAAGTAAATGAGTACTCTACATAATGTGTTCCTGAATCAACTCAATAAAAACTGAATAAATCGTTTACCAATCTCACTACATTCTTTGTTACATAATTTTTAACACATCAGTTAAACTTATTAAGGCAAAGAACAAGGAAAGTCATCGATTCATTTTGAAAAAATTATAGGAAGAACATAATTTGCAGTTAAGTAGAGTACATATAACCATTAAAAGCGTAAAACATAAATAGTACTAAAATTTAAGTATTATGCTAATTCTATAGTTTTCTATTGTTTAATTAGTACTAATTGTTTCACGGGTATAATATTTGTACTCTACTCACTCTACTGATGACTGTGGTAAACCTATGAATAAACCATTAAAAAATATAACATTTCCCATTTTTTGTAAAATCAGGAATTATCTTTCAATGAAAAATGGCATTAAATTATTTTAAAATTAAAATTTTTGGAACTTTTTTTTTTATTATTTATTTTGAAATTTGTTTGGGTGGCCCTTGTTTAAGTATAGTCACATTGGAATTATTGTGAACATTATTATGTTGTGAAGCGAATCTATTAAAACATTTTCTATTGTCAGTAAAATTTATATTGTCTAGTTATTATATTTTCACTAAAATTCAGGTTAAGGTAGTTCCGGACTCTTGCTACTGCGCATCCATTTCGAGCATCTCATTTTCCACCATTTATTTGCGTTTTTTTGAAAATTTATCTAAATAATATTTTAATTTGAATCCTTATCTATAACTTAAGAAAGTATTATGTCATTTCATGCAACTTTGGAGGTAAAATGGGACATTTTTCGAAACATGCTCAGATTTTCACTACCTGACAAGGTCGCTGTTTTGTCTCAAACTGAACAAATTTACAACTTTGTAAAAATAAATACATAAAATATAATTTTGACGTCTTTAGTCGTAAAACTAATACAAAATAGGTTTTAGGGTTTCTGGAGATGACAAGGATAATTTGACAAGTTTTAAAGCAGATGTTTAAAGTACTAGAACCCAGTCCCGCGCGGACCATTGCCGTGTTTTTTTTTTGACAAACAAATGGATTCTGTCGCTTATAACTCGCCTATTAGTACGGGGACCCCCAATTTTTTTCTTTTTATTCAAGACTGCATTTACTACTCTTACGATTTAGAATAAAAAATAAAATATCCATTGATTCAATTTTCTGAAATTTTACAAATGCTACAACTCTATACACATATAGGGTGCGTAATTGGCGTAGAATTGTGCTTCTATGGTTCACTTATACCCATATTTTGAAATGATTCAATGATTTTTATGACAGCAAATACTAGATAGCCCTTAGATCTATCGTTTGATATAATCTTATGCTTTTCCTAGTAGAATACGTTCGCATTCTTTTGACTGCTTTGAATAGGTACTTTTGAGCAAATCACCGCAAATTATATGCAAATACCTACTTTTACTATATCTTATAACTCTATAGTTAACCAATACGGTGACCCCGTTTTTTGACTTGTCTAACAATGATCTATAAATGACAGGATTTATAAAAAAATTCATTGAAGAAATCCAAGTATCCGGAACTACCTTACAGCCAAACCTACAGAAGCGTTCCTATCGAGGTTGGAAGGCTCGATTTATTCTTCCAAACTTGATTTGAAATTTGTTTTGAAATTTGAATAAATGAATCGAACTTGTAAGTTTCAAAAACCGCCTCAAATCAAAACATTACTTTCAATGTTTTTTTGGACAACAGAAACTTGCTAAACCTGGTCTGCTTACAGAAATATTGTTATAAATACTTACTTAAGTATTCTATTACAATAGCATTATCAGTTATTGACCACAGATCGTGATTTTGGGACCATTATCGGTTGACGGTTGAAGTCTGCAATTTGAAACTAACAAGATTCGATTCATTTATGCAAATTTCAAACCAAATTTAAAATCAAGTTTGGAAGAATAAATCGAGCCTTCCAACCTCGATAGGAACGCTTCTGTAGGTTTGGCTGTAATAGTAGTTAATAGTTTATGATGTCATAAAAATTTATTTTCACTTTATCATATTTTTGGTTCTCAAGTTTGGTAGGCAATTAAAAAGGTGTTCACATAGCAAATTTGACCAAAATTTGTCGAATAGCAGCAGAGATATGGCCACTTGACTATATATAATCTCCCCATACAAAACACTGTATTTTCTGCTCTGTTCAAAACTTTTGTAACATAGCGTAAATTACAGTGATTTGTATGGGGAAATTATATATCAAGTGGCCATATCGCAGCTGCTATTTCACCAATTCCCATCAAATTCAATCTTGAACCCAGAGCCTGCGTTACTCTTGGCCAGCAGTGCTGAGCAACATAAGACTCTGGGGAAACAGAATTATTCTGCTCCAATTTTGGAGTTCCGGTTTTAACATGTAATGCGTATGCTTAGTAATATTATATATTATCTGTGGGTTTGGGCATCCTGTGTTACTTAGTACGTTAATGACATTCAAAATATTGTTGACCAAGAAGCATTTTAAATATTTTGCCAAAATATAAACATTTTCCTCACTAATAAAACATTTAAAGTTTAGGAAGGTTTTTTAACGGCCATCAGGATTTATATAATGATATAAAAACATCTAAATCTCCTTCAATCTCCATTCAATACAGATCGCTTTAACCGTCGATTTATTTATAGTTTTCCAATTTCGGTTATTAGCTTGCTTTTGTGGTACGATTGACCTTTAATAAATAACTAGATGCCAGAGGTCTGAGGATTGTCAAGGCCTAGAATAGTTTAATAAACATGTTTAAAGGAGTATTTTGTGTGTATTGTAATTTGCTTCGCGTCTCGATAATCATCAGTTCGCAGCGATACAAGTTCTCGTCACTTTGCGACTCGTTTATATTCCTAAACGACGATCAGCATTCCATAAACGACGATATTATTTATTTTATCATTTTTCGTGTTAGTCGTAAAATTTACATTTTGAATGTACATTTGTTTACATGATAGACCAATCAGAGCTTACCGGAACTCCAATCAGAGCTAACCGGAACTCCAAAATTGGAGCAGAATAATTCCGTTTCCCCAGAGTCTTATGTTGCTTGGCACTGCTGGCCAAGAGTAACACAGGCTCTGGGTTCGAGATTGCATCAAATTTTGAATGTGAATTTTTTTTCATTTTCCATCATAATTATTAACCATTAACCTATTTTTTCGTGACGTCACACTTAAGGTGGCTCGACCCAATAATTTTTTAATTTTAATTTTATATCCAAATCAGATAATATACTTAAGCATTTTGAACTTTGAGGCTATAAATTTCATATCTGTTGAATGTTTGAAGTTCATTCAAGGTCGTTTTCTGGTCACGCCATAAAATGTAAACAATCCATTGGTCTAAGGTTCACGTGTTGCTATTTTGTCATAATCAAATCAAATAGAGTCCTTAAGGTGGCTCGACCCAATAATTTTTCGTGTGCTTTTGAAACGTGCACGGTAACGTTAACGAAGCATCTGTATATTACCATACTTCGGAAATGATTTGTAGGGCAGCCAAGTGCGGCGAAATCATGCAAATGGTGTGAAGGAATGTCTTGTTGTGCCAAACATCAAACAATAGAACTCCCCGAGCACCACATCTTTGAGCAGTATCTCAATATTTCTCAACTTTGCGTCTTCATTAGATACCTTTCAAACTACCCAATGAACATGAAAATCAGAGACAATACGAAACATTAATAGCTTGAAGCCCTCATAAAGTTTTAATAAAAACAAAAAGACGAGTTTTACGATTTTTGCATTTTTGTGAAATTGTATACAAAGCCGCGAAAAAAGTAAACATTGGATTTTTGGTCCGGCTCATATATTTTACGTTTTGAGAAGATCGTATGGCTCGATTGTTATCTAATTGTCATATTAAAAGTGAGCAAGAGATATAGGAGAAAAGAATGAACGACGATTTTTGCTAACAGATACCCAAGAAATAATAAATATTTCGATGCAAAATCTATTGTTTAGATTTTGCGTAAATTATCCGCTTTATTTAAACAATCCTCGATATCTTGCAATCCGCATTATAAATTTTGATAAAACTTTCCACAACTGGGGGCAAACATTCAAGGTGTAAGCAGCATGAAGAATTTTGTTAGAAAATGACTTTAAAGGCTAATATTGGACTCAAGGCTAAAACATATATTTCGTAATAATCAATTAAAATTATGTCCGATTTCTCAAAAAAACATCCTAAATCGTAATTCAGTCTTTATGAAAGAAATGTGTTCAAGTGGATTTGAAATCGAACCCAACGCGTTTTTATACTGGAGCTTCAAATGCGGACGGTACTAGCGAAAAATTATTGGGTCGAGCCACCTTAAGGACTCTATTTGATTTGTTATGACAAAATAGCGGGCCCAAAATAGCAACATGTGACCCTTAGACCAATGGATTGTTTACATTTTATGGCGTGACAAGAAAACGACCTTGAATGAACTTCAAACATTCAACAGATATGAAAATTATAGCCTCAAAGTTCAAAATGCTTAAGTATATTATCTGATTTAGATATAAATGCCTTAAGAATAGATTACTGTTTTGTAAAGATTTATGAATATAGTTATTTTCAAAAGATCAATTAACCTTACCTTTTCAGATTTCAGTCTCTTTACCGCGTTGTCCATCGCGCCGCGTGCACTTTTTGAATTCCCTCGTTCCACAAACACCGAACCACAAAGCCAAGCGGCTTGGCCAAAAACCGGCACATATATAAGTTCTTTTTTCATTACAAATGTAGTATCGTGTGGACACACTTTTAGAACAACGAACATATCCAAGGAAGCTTGGTGATTGCAAACGATCATGAAGTTGCTTTGGAGTTTGTCTCGATCGAGATTTTCCGCGCCTTCTACCTTGACATCAATGCTGAAAAACCTTGTGGCAAAGTAGTATATTGGATATGCAAATCGGTTGAAGTTATCAGGGTTTCCAGGTCTTAGTAGTCCAATAAACAGTCCATACACAGGCAGAAGGATCATTGTACAGTTGTATGCGAAGTATTTCATTTTGAAGTAGCAATATTGGGATTTTTTAAACAGCAAATACAAGATTATGAATACTACTGCTAATACCAAGAACCAGTGCTTTGAATCCATGATTACCACCGTTATGAAACGAAAGGTTGAGCTTATAAATTCACGCACACACAGATGAAACCAAATGAACTCTGTTTACAAAGGATTGTTCACATGTTACGAAATACCCAGAATGCCATGCAGGCTTCTCCGGTCAACGTTTTGAACAAAAAAGTGTGTAAACAAAGAAATATTAAGGTCATGCAAAAGTACTATGCTGCAAAAAAAATAAATTTGGAAATCTTTTAAAATTGAACAATATTCTGAAACAGAATTTTTCCATCAAACACAATACAGGGAATTTTTTTAACAAACAAAATGAATGCTTCATATTGAATCTGAGAAATACTAAAAAATAAATATTTCATAAATGTTTTAAAAAGTGTTAAAAAAAAAAAAAATACCGAGAAAAATAAAATAAAAGTTCGAAATTCTAAATCGTACTTCGCGCTGCATCCTGGGAGTGAAATATGTGACTTACATCCGGGACTTGAAATATCCTTGACCTTCATTTTGCCGGTTTAGGAAGGACAACGTGGTTTAGAAAACGTGTTGTCTTTTCTTACCAAAAACCCAACTTAAACATTAGAAAACCTACATACTCATGAGCAAAGATACTAAGGATGACTTTCCATACTGTCACGAGGTCTCTAAATACGAAAAACTTGCCAAAATTGGCCAAGGAACGTTCGGGTAAATGTGGCGGTCTTAGCCCGCCATCTTGGTTCCTCTCCCTTGAATTCTAGTCAAAGTCTAATGTAGTTTTCGCTTTTATTAGCGAGGTATTCAAGGCCAGAAGCAGGAAAAACCAGAAAGAAATGGTCGCCCTCAAGAAAGTCCTTATGGACAACGAAAAAGAGGGGGTATAATAGTGTTTATTTTATCAATTCTTGTGCGTTTGTGTCGTTTGATTGATATTCAATTCAAATGTAGTATTTTCGTAATTTATACACATTAATTCATGAGTTCATGGTGTCTTTTTTACGCCATGTTCAGTTCCCCATCACTGCTCTAAGGGAGATTAAGATTCTCCAGCTACTTAAACATGAAAATGTGGTTAACTTGTTAGAGATCTGCCGAACGAAAGGTGAGCATATAACGAACTCATCAGATTATGCAATGATTTCTACCCTCACGAAAATCACTAATCCTATTTTATATGCAATAAAGACGTAAAAAACAATTTTTTATACAGCACCATGATTTTTAAAAGTAATTAAACATGAATTTTCTTATTTTCCTGCCTTGAAAAGCGAAAACAGGAAAATTCATGAAAATTGGGATGAAATTGGAGGGAAAAAAAATTCAAGTTTACAGCCGTTCTCAGTCACACATGCCAGTTCACTATAAAACATTGCCCTCTAGACTTGATTTTGGTGGACGTTAATCATGATTGAGGAAGGAAACTCAGCCAAAATAGTCCTTTGCCGAATGGCAATAAATTAGCATTACAAAGAATTTGTTTCAATTGGACCTTATTTTGATAGACTTGAATCTTGTATTTGTCTTTTTATCAAACCTTTTTGTCCTAGAATACTCGGAAATCAATATTGGAGAGATTAAAATAGATTTAACCCATTTTACGGGCAGAAACTCTACTTAACGAGTTTATCGCTGATCTGCAACAGAGATTTTCAGGTACATGTTGCCTTGGAAATACAGTTGATTGACCTCCACCAAAATCAAGTCTAGACGGCAAGGTTTTACAGTGAACAGGCACGTGTGACTGAGAACAGCTGTAAAAAATATCAATGGCAATGCTATTGGTATCGTTTTTTTTAAAGAACTTTATTGGACCAAGCTAAATGTTGATGTCCGATAAACTAAATACAAAAACATTGGATAAATTAGATAGCTTTTGACAACATTGCCTCCCGCAAGTTTGGCACTTGCCATAGTCTACTTCGGAAAAAACTATATAGAACCTATAGCACCATAAGCTCTGCTTATGCACAGAGTTCAACATTTGAAATGGTTGTAATGGGCTGTACTTACACCCAGTCCACACAAATCTGGATACTTTTTTATGTGAATCAGCCTATTGTCCACACAAATCCTTGGAATCCAGTCACCAAAACGGCATCTTTTTGAAACCGCTCTCCAGAGTGGATCCTTTTGAAACCTCGGGGTTCGCAGATTCATGTAGACACCGGAATTCATCCAGTCTGAGGAGAATAATAAGTATGAATGCAAGGTGATTTTTGAAAAAAAATTAAATAACCATCCTTTTTGGAAGAAAAATTATAAATTTCTGAAGGTGCCCAAAATGCTCTAGATGATTATCGAAAAAAAAATCTGATGTTCTCAAACCAATCTTGTTGCACACTTATCTAAAATCACTAGCATATCTTTTATTAAGGATATACAGGACACAATTGGGACGTTTTTTTAAAAAGCTCTTAAGGCGTTTAGTTTACATCAATTTCCCTAGAAAGTAGACATTTTCTGAAAGCTTAAATGATAAAGATTACATATTTAATTGAAGTTTTAAATAAAACTCATTAGTTTTGGAGAAATCGGGCATATAGTGAGAGAGTGTTGTCTTTGCGCAAGATGTTTATTTGCAGAAGTGTTAATATGAACGGATCAAATTTTTTGACCTTATTATTGTACATATATTGATCTATCAAAGTGTGCCTGTGATTTGTCTTTTGGCGCTTTGTTATTTTTTTTATTGATTTTTTAAGTTCAACCTACATATCTTTCAGTGCATTCTTTCAGTGCATATCTGACGAAAGAAAACGAAAACGAACAAACGCAGGCACACTTTGAAACTAGAGCTATGTTTAAGCCATCATGCTGATTTTTGCACTAATTGGTTGAAAAACCTCTGCAAATAAACCTTTTAAAGTTGTATATTTTATCAAATTGTACTACTGAGAAATTTGTTGTTTTGTTTCAATAGGATTAAAAGATTTTTTTTTTTTCAATGTTAACAAGTTTCGGCTTTGTAAGTCAATATGCGTCACATAAGAAATGTGATCCTTGACTGATCGTAACATGACTAAGACGATCTAGAACTCTAAAAACTAGTAGAATAATAAATTTTCAAAATAAATATCAAAAACTTTGTATGTTGTTGCAGTTCAGTTTGGTTTTAGCTTACTCTGTTCAGTTTGTTTTCGCTGTAACAACATGATGCCATGTGGTCGTGACCTCAAAGATAACAAATTTTGACAGCTCCTGTCAATATTGGAACGCAGTCATTAGACTATCAAAATGCTTTTTCTTTTATATCTTCTTTGCAAAAAATATTTTTGAACTCATTTTTTATAAGATTGTGGATCTCAATCTGTTGTTTGATTTAGTTTGTTTAAAAAAAACGTGTACTTTGAGGTAAATTGTGTCCTGTATATCCTTAATGAGGCTTGGATTGAGCAACAAAGAACTATGTCTGTTTATACATGCTGATTGAGACAATAGCGATAGAGAACTTGGTCAATGTGCTTCCGTTAAACACATTTGGTCTAGACTACCTAATGTAAATTAATGGACAATGTGAACATAAAACAGCCAGAAATGTTATTTTGAATGGAAAATTGAGTCAAAAATAGAGTACAAACATTAAAAGCGTGAAACATAAATAGTACTAAATAGTGATATTTTAAAAATATGATTGTTGTAGTCAACAAATTCAACTGATGAAGGCTAAAGACTTTTAACGTCTAGATACTAAATAGTGATATTTTAAAAATATGATTGTTGTAGTCAACAAATTCAACTGATGAAGGCTAAAGACTTTTAACGTCTTATTAAATGTCATCAAATTTAGTCAGAGACAACCTAATTCTTTTGTAAAAAAAAAAGGTGATATTTTATGCTCATTCTATTGTTTAATTAGCACTATTTAGTATTAATTAGTACTTTGTTTTTCACAGGTATAATACTTGTACTCTACCATTTGTATTATTGTTTATTTTCCTAAGATACATCCATGGGCTTGAAAAGATCTTAGGTCAAGACCTATTTGCCAAGCCCCAAAGTCTAGACAATTATTGTGTTAAATTGATGGAAGAGAATCAACCAAGTTGCCCTCCACAACTGTTGTTTTGATCAGCATGTCACAATGAAAACTGATAATTAATTTGTTCCCAAAATTTATTTGAAAACCATCTCTAACTTCATTTCCAGAAACTCATTTTCATTTACCATTCATTTGTAGCTCAACCCTACAACAGAAACAAAGCCAGCATATATTTGGTCTTTGAGTTTTGTGAACACGACTTGGCTGGACTTCTAAATAATCCCGCTGTGAAGTTCTCCCCGTCGGAAATGAAGAAACTCAGCCAGATGCTTTTGAACGCACTGTACTTCATCCATAGTAACAAGATTCTTCATAGAGATATGAAGGCTGCTAATGTTCTTATTACTAAGAATGGAGTACTAAAACTAGCAGATTTTGGTCTAGCAAGGGCCATACACATAAACAAAGAACAAAAACAACGATACACAAATCGTGTAGTAACACTATGGTATCGACCTCCTGAATTACTTCTTGGTGAAAGGAATTATGGGCCTCCTATCGACCTCTGGGGTGCAGGGTGTATTATGGCTGAGCTGTGGACACGTCGTCCCATCATGCAAGGAAATACTGAACAGAATCAATTAACTTTAGTATCTCACCTATGTGGGTCCATTACACCAGAAGTATGGCCTGGTGTCGATAAGTTAGATCTGTTTGGCAAGCTTGTACTTCCTGAGCATCAGCGACGACGTGTTAAGGAAAGGCTAAGAACCTATGTTAAGGATCAATATGCATTGGACTTACTTGACAAGATGTTAACACTTGATCCTACTCAACGTATTGATGCCGACTCTGCACTGAACCACGATTACTTTTGGACGGATCCCATGCCTACGGATCTAAGTCGAACACTTGCCTTGCACAATCAGTCAATGTTTGAATACCTTGCACCTCCACGACATGGGGGTCAGCGGCCTCCTGCTGCAGCTAAACCAGGGGCAGCTGGTACACAACAGAGTATTGTACAAAGCACTGGGACATTTGATCGAGTCTTCTAAGTGAGAACCACACAAGTTGAATAAAAACTTGCATTGGAGGTGTGTTGCTGTATTTTGAGACATGAACTCAGTCAGTACTGACAGTTATCAAAGAAAATATTTGCTCAATGAAACAATGTATGGAATAGAAAATATAACAAAATGAAAAAAAAAATTGAAAAACTTTACAGAAAAATAACCAAAAAAATCAACAAAAGGAAAACTAAACAAAGAAAAAAGAAACCAACCGAAACAATGAAGGTCAAGGAATATTTTATTTCTCTTATTTTGCACTCAATTTCATCTAGCTAGATAATACCACAATTATTATTATTATACATTTGCGTTTACATTCAGGAGTTTAATCTGCTATAGGATACATATCCACTGATTGATATTGATGAGGATATGATAACAATATAAATATATGTTAAAATTGTTGTTTGCAAGAGCTGCTTAGCTGTAGGAATAATTTTAAGAGTTCAATTAGTTATCCCATGTATTATAATAGTCTAAAATAAATGTACTTTGCGAAAACAAAGAATGACTTATAAATAGATTTATATTTCATGGGATAATGTTTGCACTCTTATTACAAAAAATAGTCCTTATAACGTTATGAAATCTCTGGCAAAATTCAAATTATTTATAAGCCTTATGTTAAAGACAAAAAAAATCAAGACTAAACAGTCGTTGCATATAGAAGTGTAATGTTTTCGTAATATGTAGTACTATTTTGTTCTTTTGTTTTACAAACAATCGTTACCTTATAATGTAACGAGAAGAAATATACCAAGAGGAGCCTATACTAAGACTAAGACTAGATAATTTTTTTGAAGCTTTTTGTATTTATAGTTTTGTGTCCTTGTTTTACAAGAGTTAAATCAGCAGGCTGATATAAACAGAACAACACAGGATTTTAGACTAGTTTGTTTCTGTAGGTTGGAAATATATATGTTTAGTTCTACACCTAACCATAATATTATTAATTACTGTTTGAAAATTCAGAATGTCAACTCACATTCAAACTTTATATGAAATAAAAGTGGTTTTCACTATCAATGTGTGTGGAATTTTCTTTAAAGTAACTTAAGTTATAGGTGAATTGAGTAAACTAACACATTGGTATGTTTTTTTCCCACCAAATTCAAATATTTTGGGAATAAGATTCTTTGTCTTATGTATTTTGAATTGGGTTGAAACGTACATAGCAACATATTGGCCTATTTGGTCTATTGTGGTTGCCCATTCCACAGAATAATTTGAAAACTAAGCTTAGCAATCCAGATAAAAATATTTGCAAAATTACTTGCAAAGTTTCACAAATTATAAGCTTTTCTAAAAATTGTGTTGGTAGAGTGCAAACAATATAACCAAGAAATAGTTAGCTGACTATTTAGTGCAATTTTATGCTTATTCCATTGTTTAATTAGTACTACTTATTTCACGGGTATAGTATTTGTACTCTACTGTGCAGTACAGTGAAAAAAACTATCCATGAAAGAAAATCAAATTGCTACTGTGTAATACAGACTTTAGTTTTCAAAGCAGGCCATGAGCGAAAGACCACTGCTCACATCACATCAAAACATACACATGTACCTGACGCGTGTACATATTTGTTTCATGAAAGTTAATGCACTCTTATCAACTATCATGCTCTTCATAAAACCCTGCTATTGCATCTAATATATCGTCCATATTGTCGCAGTCTCCTGTGTCTGACTTTGAACTTTGACTTCTTAACCTTTCTCTGTGATTTTCCTTCTTTTGTTTCTCTGGAATTGTAGAATATTGAGGAAAAACGTTTAACATGATAAACAATAAAGTTTGGCAATTACAGTTTTCTTAAATAATTTAAAGATGAAATAAAGGATATACTGTCAATTCATAATTGATAACGGTGAAATATTTCCTTTTTTGTCACTCTCATTTCAAGGAAAAAAGTGTATAGCAATAGAGTCTAGCAATATTGACTTTTCTTTATGGTATTATATTTATTATATGTAATTTGTTCTAGTCCTAAAACTCCATTTAATTTACTTTATTGTAAATAATATATAGACCCCCTCGATGAGCTCTTGCTCTTGGGGTTAATATCTGAATAAAATATGTTTATATAAAAAAAAAATATTGACTTTCTAAAATTAAAATAAAACATATAGTTACTTGTATAGGAAACTTTAAGGGACTGAGTACGCTCCCTACTTTTATGTGAAAACTCTGAGGAAGCAAGTTGAAGTTCGATCAAACGAAATTCTGGCTACAAGAGCATGAGTCTCTCGCCTCACTCCCCGCTTGTCCTTTAATCTTCTCCTCATTCTCTCTTGGCAAGAATTTTGTCCGATCGAACTTCAACTTGTTTCCTCAGAGTTCTTGTGCAAAAGTAGGGACTGTTTTACTGTCTAGGGACTGTTTTGCAATCTAGGGACTGTTTTGCTGTCTAGGGACTGTTTTGCAGTCTAGGGACTGTTTTGCAGTCTAGGGACTGTTTTGCAGTCTAGGGACTGTTTTGCAGTCTAGGGACTGTTTTGCAGTCTAGGGACTGTTTTGCAGTCTAGGGACTGTTTTGCAGTCTAGGGACTGTTTTGCAGTCTAGGGACTGTTTTGCAGTCTAGGGACTGTTTTGCAGTCTAGGGACTGTTTTGCAGTCTAGGGACTGTTTTGCAGTCTAGGGACTGTTTTGCAGTCTAGGGACTGTTTTGCAGTCTAGGGACTGTTTTGCAGTCTAGGGACTGTTTTGCAGTCTAGGGACTGTTTTGCAATCTAGGGACTGTTTTGCAGTCTAGGGACTGTATGGTGAATGTATGTTACCTTTTTTGTCACTTCTATTTTGTTGTTGTAGTCCATCTCTGGTGTTCTCAAAAAATCTAGGAATACACACAAAAACACTATCAATTTGATACATACACCTTTAACACCAGATAAAGGAATACCAGTAGTCATTTCTAGAGGTCATGTGTTGATGATTATTAGTGTTAGTGAATAATCTATATAAGACCTACAATGTACGCTATCAAGTCTACTTTTACTATGAGATCACCTGATGAAGACTAAGGCATTAATGAGACAGATGACTACCTAGCCTTTTTCTTATGATCTATATTGCCTTGCCTAAATCATAAGCATGCCACAGGCAGCCCAAACAATCCATTTTTACAGTTTTTTGTTGAAATCTTCCTGTGTTCAAATACATTTCACAGGACTAAGATATATTTTTTGTTAAAATACACATTTTTTGTCCCATATATTTTGTCCCATATATTTTCAGTACATTGAAATTGATGAATAATAATAATTGCTACCTTTGTATTCTTGATATATTGTCTTCCATTTTAGTATTTGCCATTTGCACTAGATGTTGGATGTACTATGTAAATAACACAGAAACAGTTAGTCACACATTATGGCTATTCAATAGACTTATTTACCTTCCTTGTTTGTTGTCCCATTTCAGATCATGTGATGCTACCCTTGAGAATTGTTTCTTTCACATGTAAATGATATAACACGTTCATCATAAAAGAACAATTCTCAAGGGAATGACACATGGTCTGAAATGGGCAATTCGCATACGGAGGTAAAGAGGTCTATTGAATTAAATACATGTCAGCTCTTTTGGTTCAGCAGTAAGTCTCAAGATTTTGAACATTACCTCCCAGTAACAGTGCCCATAGATCTTGGCAGAGATTGTTTTCAAGAAACCTCTGCACAAACCTGCTAGATATTCAGTATAAAGCCCATTTCATTATTTATACTTGCCTGATGTGAAACCATCAGTTGACCATTGTGAATAATAGGTACATCAAGACTTGGGGTGCTTCTTACATTCTATTGAATTATTTGTAGATCAGCCAAAATGGATGATTGGAATAAATAGATGAATGGAATGAATAAGTGAATGAAAGGGATGAAAAAAAGATTAATGGAAAAAATAGATGAATGAAATAAATAGGTGAATGAAATGATTAGATCAATGGAATAAATGAATGAATTGAATAAATAAATGAATGGAATGAAATAAATAGATGAATGGAATAAACAAATGAATGGATGGAATAAATGAATGAATGAATGGAATAAATAAATGAATGAATGAATGGAATAAATAGATGAATGAATGAATGGAATAAATGAATGAATGGAATGAATGAATGAATGAATGGAATAAATGAATGGAATAAATGAATGAAATAAATAGATGGAATGGAATGAATAAATGAATGAATGGAATAAATGAATGAATGGAATAAATGAATGAATGGAATAAATGAATGAATGGAATAAATGAATGAATGAATGGAATAAATATGAATGAATGGAATAAATAAATGAATGAATGGAATAAATAAATGAATGAATGGAATGAATGAATGGAATAAATAAATGAATGCATAAATAAATGAATGAATGGAATGAATGAATGGAATGAATGAATGAATGAATGGAATAAATAAATGAATGAATGGAATAAATAAATGAATGAATGGAATAAATATATGAATGAATGGAATAAATAAATGTCTTGAATGGAATGAAATAAATAGATGAATGGAATAAATGAATAGAATAAATACATAAATTTATTGGAATGAATGAATGGAATGGAAAAATGAAATAAGTGAAAAAATGAATGAATTTGACCTAACAATACTGTGTATTTCTTACCACCATAAAACGTTGTTTCTTTCCTATAATAATACCAGAGTTTTTGTAACCAGACTCGAGGGCAACTTTCAGCTGTACATGAAAGATAAAGACTTGTGCATTAGGTGTGGGCAAAGTTCATAGAGGAGAATGGTTATAAAAACTGGCATGGTTATTTACAGTGAGGACACTCAAACACTTTAATTTTGTGTTACTTTTTTGGACTCCCATCCCATGAGTGAATAGATTAGAAATATGATACATGTATTATGAAAGATAAAGACGTGTGCCTTAGGTGTGGGCAAAGTTCATAGAGAAGAATGGTTATAAAAACTGGCATGGTTATTTACAGTGAGGACACTCGAACACTTTGATTTTTTGTTACTTTTTTGGACTCCCATCCCATGAGTGAATAGATAAGAAATATGATACATTTATTATGAACACTTAGTGTATTTGAACTCAATGCTTCATTTATAGAGGTTTTGAAGGAGTAGAAGCTTCAGAAAATAGTAACATGTAATTTGTGACAATCGAGATTGACATAAATTAATATTTTGCCGGCACAGAGTCTAGTTAGTCCGTGCGTATAGAGCGTCTAGTCCCTTGTGTAATAGAGTGTACATGTATATATAATATGTTGGCCGTAGTGATAGTCATTCTATGGTCAGCCTCACGCTGTGTACTTATTTAGCTTAAGTTTTTCACTATGATTTATATATAGCAGATGCTTAGATTCTCAATGGAAGACACTGTATTG
This sequence comes from Metridium senile, assembly GCA_949775045.1. Lineage (NCBI taxonomy): Eukaryota > Metazoa > Cnidaria > Anthozoa > Actiniaria > Metridiidae > Metridium > Metridium senile. The sequence continues at coordinate 14,216,501 of OX459097.1, read as the reverse complement.
TTGTCATTTCACCATGTAAACCTTAAAACCCCAAAGGTATGCATTATAGCAATTGTAGGGGGTTCACATTCCTATTTTCCACAAAGTGGTTTTGGGTTTTCGTGACTGGCTATAATGTTTAGATTTTGTCATGATAGATATTATCTTTGAATTCTTCAATAAAATGTGTTATCGTGGGCCAGGCTGACCAACCAGCCCATGCGTCAAGTGTTGTGTGGTGTTATTAACTATATGTAGTGGAGACAAAAAAAGAAAAACGTTCACGGTTCGAGAATCCTCACTGTAACTGCTGCTTCAAAACTTCTTAAAAGGAAGCAGTGAGTTCAAATATACTATGTTCATAGTAAATCTTATTTCTAATATATTCCCTCATGGGACTTGGGTTAAAAAAAAAGTAACAAAAAACTCAAAGTGTTCACGGTTCGAGTATCCTCACTGTAACATATTTTTCTCTCTGCATACATTTTTATTATTTCACTTACCAGTGTTTGAGCATCTTCAAGTGTTCGACACTGAACATGCATAACAAAGGGTTCAAACTTAAACACTGCACTTCCCTCAGTTACATCTAATGATTCTAACTGAAATTCAAAAAGGTTCATATCATAAGATGTTAAAGATAATTCCCCTGGGGGTGAGGGTGCGGGAGTACTCAGAGATAAATATATAAATTATGTATGCTTGTTGTCCCTATTACATGTAGCTATAGGGGTAAGGATCAGAAATTTGGTATGATTAAGTGTATTGAAAATGAAAGAACCAATCGCGTTTCCTATACAGTACATGGCTTCGCTTTTCACATATATTCTATTTGGTATCTCTTAGTCTAAATTGTCAATGCCATCTTAAAAGGATATTTAGAGGTGTTTTTAAAAATTATCATGGCATACCCAATACTTTTACCACAGTCCCCCTGCCCTCCCCCCACTAAATGTATTTCAATGACCTACCACTGAGTCTGGTTTTACAATATCATGTGATACAAACAGCCATCTTCCAGATTTTTTCTTTTGGTCGGGATCCTAGATCAGGTTTAACAAAAGAGAACATGAAAACAAACAAACAAGATCCAAAGCATGCAAACAAACAAACAGACAGACAAACAAACAGACCAACAGCTATACAAGCAATAGACCTTTTCACAGTTATCGTCGATCAACCTCACCTCATTAGCATGTAATATATATTCTTTAGAATTTGACTACAGCCTATGGAATTTTTAAGTACTTCAATTGTTTTATAATGTATACATTCCTTAAATTGCAATAGGCTGTAGTTCAATTCTAAAGAATATATTATGCGCTTTCAAGGCATAGGTTGAGAAGGACTATTTGAAAATACAGATAAACAAATAAATTAATAGGCAAAAAAATTGTAGTGGCAACCAAAACAAATAAAATAAAATAAACACTTAAGCTTATGAGTGAAATATCAAATGATAATGATTAACATAAAAGTGCAAAATACACAAGAAAATAATTTAGAATAATCTATTTATTTTATATCGGGATATAACTTATTTAACTTGCCATAAATTTATATATGCCTGAATATAAATAGGCTGCATTAAATATTAAAATACACGAAGAACAGAAAAGAATGTAATAATTTAGAATGTATATAAACTCCCTTCTCTTCGGATACAAAATTGACGAAGCATTAATAGATGTACAAGAAAAAAAATACTTTCATAATATAAAACACACTGGCAGTGTACAAGATGTTACCTCTGAGAACACACAAATCCTTCCTGAGCACGAACTTGTTGTAAAGTAATCTGGTAAACTATTGATATGTCGTACTAAATCTACAATGTGTTCATCTATGCTTCCTTTCTTACTAAGATCAACTTGAGATAAACTTCGATGTTTTTGTTTTTCAAATTCGTCCGCCATGTTCTTTCTTCATTAGAACTTATTCTCTTTCGTCCTTACACAGGAAGCCCAAATAAAGCACCTCTTTAGCTCAACGATTCTCTCATAATAATAAATATATACACCTAATTGCACAGGGAGCCCGGCTTTTTGTCGTTTTTTCTTCTTCCCCCTCCCCCCCCCCCCCCCCCCCCTCTCTCTCTCTCTCTCTCTCTCTCTCTCTCTCTCTCTTTATTTACGCTAATAATACGCTATATTATGTTTGCATCGGGATTCCTGTGGTATGAGACAGTTGCGACGTATTGATGCAATTAACAGTAACTCGATAGGAGGATTAAACTCTTATCTGTAATGCACTCGCTAGTAACCTAGAGAGTGCGTTACAGATAAGAGTTTATCCTCCTATCGAGTTACTGTTAATTATACGTCGGAACTGTTTCACACCACAGGAATCCCGATGCAAACATAATATAGCGTTTTATAATATAGAGTATTATTAGCGTAAATAACGAGAGAGAATAAATGAAAAGAAACGACAAAAAGCCGGGCTCCCTGTGCTAATTGCAATAACATTGTCGTATAAAAAAGAAAATTACAAAATGGGAATTAATTAAAAGACAAAAGAAGAAGTTCAGCTTGAGTAATCAGCTTTTGTCTTTTAATTAATTCCTATTTTGTAATTTTCTTTTTTATATGACAATGTTATTGCAATTAGGTGTATGTCTATATTACAATTATATTATTGGCCTTAAAATATATTTTTACTTGATCACATCCTTGATCATTTTTTATATCAACTGAAAACATCTAAAACTTTATCGCTTGGGCACCCTGTGTTTTTTTAAAGGAAACCGCTGACTTTGTTTTAACACTGTGTTTGTAACTCTAGGTGTTCCTTTAAATTGTTAAAGTAATTTTACACAATATGAAAGCTTTCCGCCCGGGGGGAGGGGGAGGGGTAGGGGGGACTCCCTTAGAAAAGGGATAGGGGTGCTCGACGGACCTTTTAGGGTCGAAAATAAGACCCTCGCGTACCTTTTAGGGTCTCGAACTGGCACCGTACCTTTTAGGGTCAGTTTTCGAACTTAAGATTATACATATTGAAAAATTTTTAAATGTGGTCGTACCTTTTAGGGTCTGAAATCAGTATCTGAGTTAATTTATGCGTACCTTTTAGGGTCATTTTCAAAACCGTGTCCGTCGAGCACCCCTCTCCATTTTTGAAGCCCCCCCCCCCCCCCCCCCACCTCCCCCGGGGGCTTTCCGTATAAAAACTTACGGCCTAAGGAGAGAATTTTGTGATATCACACGTAAGACGTTTACTCTATTTGTAACCGGCCTTGGGGTTCTTTTAAATTGTTTTAGTAATTTTACACAATATGAAAGTTCTCCGAATCAAAACTTACGACCTAAGGAGAGACGTATATACTCTATTTGTAACCCTTGGTTCTTTTAAAATGTTTTAGTAATTTTACACAATATGAAAGCTCTCCGAATCAAAACGTACGTCTGGTTGAGAGAGAATTTTGGTGTACCAGGGGTCCAGCATTGAGGAATTTCACTGTATTTGCACAAGCATACATAAGCAAACAAAGGTCCTTTCCCCTTATGAAGTTTTGTACCTCTACTCCCATGATCCTTTTCGGTAGTTTCTTTTGTTTTGAGCATAGAAATGTCTGATAAAACACTCCTGCTCGTTTAATTATTAAACTATACTTATAATTAAAAAACAACAACAACAAAACATATTACTGAACCGCCTTTTATTTATCAGTGGGCGTTACAGAACACATTTTTGTATAATATGGCACGGTCCTCTCAATATTATTAATTCATTGACATTATAATTACATAAAACATATTAGGTTTGATAATCATTAAAAATACCAACATTATGTCTAATTTTAAATTAAAATATATCTTAGTTACATTTAATAAACGCAATAAACCCGTGAAACAGTTCTAAACACAAACATATAATACATTGCTCCTTGTGTCTCTAAACTAAGTCAATACATGGGTATCACTTGACATCATTGGTAGAATGTAACGATGTCTTGGTGATAATCTGATCGGCTGGTGTAGTTCCATGTAAATACTGTCGCTGACTGGTTTCCCTGTCATATAATGGACCAGCTTTGGTTGATTAGCTAAGTTGGAGTATATTCACAATGAAACTCCTGTAAGCCATTGAATATGGTAAACCGTCTAAAAAGTACTCTGATTAGAATGAGTGCTGTTTCACGGTTTACTACAACAAAGGCAGTGTTCAATTAGGAATTATTTCACGGATTTATGGCCTCTCACGCCGGGCGCACAAGGGTTCGAAACCGACACACTTCGCCATTATTTGTGGCCAGCGGTGTACTTCATTAACACATAAGTCTGAAATCCAAAATGGCGGCCGGTGGCAGGGTTCGATTCAATGTTGAGGAAGTTTTACAGCAGGTTTGGGAGGATAGTGACCAAGAGGAAGGAGAAGTAGTTGAGGAAGAGGAGGTAGATAGGCAGGAGGAAGTATTAGACAACTGGATTGAGACATTTGATGGAGGAGAAGAGTGTGACAACGAATTTTTTCGAGAAAACGCAAAAATGTCACTTCTCCCTCTGGTTCGACAGGCTTTTCTCAAAACATCCACGGACTCAAAAGGTAGGTTTTATTTATTTATTTTAATCATATGTAAAAACAAATATAAATTTGTTATAACCTTTTCGAAAGATAAGTGTTATGAATGTGCTCGAAAGCAATGACAATTCTGTGTTACAGAAACAAGAGCATACAGTTCCTGATAATAGATTTGTGACCTTTAATACATGTTTGCTGTACTTTAATAGAGAAGCCCCCGTAAAAAACTCATTACATCATTAACATAAGCAAGCTCATATGATCTCATTAAGTATTAACTCTTAAAGCATTGGACAGTATATTAGATCTGCAAAATCAATTAAGATTTTAAAGAAAAATCATATAAATACTTTTTGGACATGTATGGTATCTGATCTTCCTAGAACTTATTCAATGTGAAATTACATTTTATGTATTCTCTATTTCATATCTAAACTCTTATGTAGTGTATTATTCAAATTTTTTGTTAGAGCATGTCTTTTATCAATATCATTATTCAATTTATTTATTCTTACTTCTATACAAATTATTTATTTAATTTTCTTCCCTAGAAGGCCCAGTGTAAGATTTGCTATGCTAAACTGGTGTATTTTATAAATACTCTTTAAACCTTCTTTAAATAAAGTTCATCAATCAATCAATTGAATATTTAAAAAAATAATAATATAAAAATATTTTATAAATATTTAATTTTTACACCTACCTTTGAACATCATATTTATAAAGTGCTATTTCATTTATAGATCTTCAGCAAGTTGCCCAAAATATAAATTCCCGGACTCTTAGTGTAAGGTCAATACTAGATCAAGAGAGTAGATTGTGGCTTAGTGCTATACATAGAAGACTGGCAGGAAAAGTGTCCATACGTAGACCCTACTATTCTGAAATTGCAAGAAGTATACCACATTATGTGTTTGTATCTATGCGCCAAGTGTTAAGAGACTTAGATGCTACTGTGCCAAACTGCTATTTCTCTGGAAATAAAAAAGCAGATGTCATTTCCATCACAAATAATGAACTCGTGTATGAGTTGTTTTCGTTTTTGTCTGGTCAAACCATTGATGGAGTGAAGAAGTCCTTTGCACGCACCCTCACAGGTATGACAAGATACAACCACAAGGTGAAAATAATTGTCTCAGACAAAAAAGACTTTGCTTTTGTTTACAAAAAGAAGTGTGGTGCATTAATTGTACAATTTTATTATGGTGAGTGGAACTTTCATGGCAATGCTAAACATTTTAGCTAAATCAAACTGAAATATTTATTTGGATGATCCCTTATGTTGTCAACTTAACAAATCAAAGTCAGTTTTCCATGGGTCTGTACTGTAATCGACAATCAAAATTAGTTTTGATCATTTGTGACGTAATTTTGATTGTCGATTACAGTACAGACCCATAGAAAACTGACTTCGATTTGTTTTTTACCATCAATAAGCGAAAAACAACTAAAAAAAGTTTGAAGAAAACCGTTTTATCCGCTCGCGCACGGATGTCGTGAGCACAAGCAGGTCTCTGGACTGTAATCGACAATGGCTCTCAGCCAATCAGCGTGCGAGAAATTTACAAGTTATGGTAAAAAAATAATTGACTAGATAAATAATTTGTTTTATATCAAAAGACAACCTTTTAGAAACCTCATCCAAATATATATTTGATACTTAAAAGGTTCCCATTTAAATCTGTACTTTCCCATTTAAATCTGTAATTATGCAAATTGTGTTGATGTGTGCTAAACATACAGATCAACCAATCAGAGTATATTATTTCTGCAGTGAACTTCTCTGAATGGTTGATCTGTGTGTTTAGCACACATCAACACAATTTGCATAAGTACAGATTTAAATGGGAAAGTACAGATTTAAATGGGAACCTGTTAATGATAGTTGAAAAATAACAACAGCAACAAATCATGAAAATATTTGTAAATTGCTTTATTATCTTTACATGAATAAAATTAAACTCATCAGATATCATTACATTGTGTTTCATTAGCACTCTAGTCTTATAATTACAACATGTGGAGTAGTACTCATTAGATATCATTACAGTTTGTTAATTTCCAACATGTGCAGTAGCACTCTAGTCTGGTGATTACAACATGTGTGGTAGCACTTATTAGATAACATTACTGTTTGTTAATTTCCAACATGTGCAGTAGCACTCTAGTCTTATATAACAGTGCTTACAACATGTGCAGTAACACTGTTACAATAGACATAATTACTGTTTGTTAATTTCCAACATGTGCAGTAGCACTCACTAGATATAATTACTGTTTGTTAATTTCCAACATGTGCAGTAGCACTCTAGTCTTATATAACAGTGATTATAACATGTGCAGTAGTAACACTGTTACAATAGACATAATTACTGTTTTGTTAATTTCCAACATGTGCAGTAGCACTGTTACAATAGACATAATTACTGTTTGTTAATTTCCAACATGTGCAGTAGCACTCTAGTCTTATATAACAGTGCTTACAACATGTGCAGTAACACTGTTACAATAGACATAATTACTGTTTTGTTAATTTCCAACATGTGCAGTAGCACTCACTAGATATAATTACTGTTTGTTAATTTACAACATGTGCAGTAGCACTCTAGTCTTATATAACAGTGCTTACAACATGTGCAGTAACACTGTTACAATAGACATAATTACTGTTTGTTAATTTCCAACATGTGCAGTAGCACTCTAGTCTTATATAACAGTGCTTACAACATGTGCAGTAACACTGTTACAATAGACATAATTACTGTTTTGTTAATTTCCAACATGTGCAGTAGCACTCACTAGATATAATTACTGTTTGTTAATTTACAACATGTGCAGTAGCACTCTAGTCTTATATAACAGTGCTTACAACATGTGCAGTAACACTGTTACAATAGACATAATTACTGTTTGTTAATTTCCAACATGTGCAGTAGCACTCTAGTCTTATATAACAGTGCTTACAACATGTGCAGTAACACTGTTACAATAGACATAATTACTGTTTTGTTAATTTCCAACATGTGCAGTAGCACTCACTAGATATAATTACTGTTTGTTAATTTACAACATGTGCAGTAGCACTTTAGTCTTATATAACAGTGATTATAACATGTGCAGTAGTAACACTGTTACAATAGACATAATTACTGTTTGTTAATTTCCAACATGTGCAGTAGCACTCTAGTCCTATATAAGTGATTATAACATGTGCAGTAGTAACACTGTTACAATAGACATAATTACTGTTCGTTAATTTCCAACATGTGCAGTAGCACTCACTAGATATAATTACTGTTTGTTAATTTTCAACATGTGCAGTAGCACTCTAGTCTTATATAACAGTGCTTACAACATGTGCAGTAACACTGTTACAATAGACATAATTACTGTTTGTTAATTTCCAACATGTGCAGTAGCACTCTAGTCTTATATAACAGTGATTATAACATGTGCAGTAGTAACACTGTTACAATAGACATAATTACTGTTTTGTTAATTTCCAACATGTGCAGTAGCACTCTAGTCTTATATAACAGTGATTATAACATGTGCAGTAGTAACACTGTTACAATAGACATAATTACTGTTTTGTTAATTTCCAACATGTGCAGTAGCACTTTAGTCTTATATAACAGTGATTATAACATGTGCAGTAGTAACACTGTTACAATAGACATAATTACTGTTTGTTAATTTCCAACATGTGCAGTTGCACTCTAGTCCTATATAAGTGATTATAACATGTGCAGTAGTAACACTGTTACAATAGACATAATTACTGTTCGTTAATTTCCAACATGTGCAGTAGCACTCACTAGATATAATTACTGTTTGTTAATTTACAACATGTGCAGTAGCACTCTAGTCTTATATAACAGTGCTTACAACATGTGCAGTAACACTGTTACAATAGACATAATTACTGTTTGTTAATTTCCAACATGTGCAGTAGCACTCTAGTCTTATATAACAGTGATTATAACATGTGCAGTAGTAACACTGTTACAATAGACATAATTACTGTTTTGTTAATTTCCAACATGTGCAGTAGCACTCTAGTCTTATATAACAGTGATTATAACATGTGCAGTAGTAACACTGTTACAATAGACATAATTACTGTTTTGTTAATTTCCAACATGTGCAGTAGCACTCTAGTCTTATATAACAGTGATTATAACATGTGCAGTAGTAACACTGTTACAATAGACATAATTACTGTTTGTTAATTTCCAACATGTGCAGTAGCACTCACTAGATATAATTACTGTTTGTTAATTTCCAACATGTGCAGTAGCACTCTAGTCTTATATAACAGTGATTATAACATGTGCAGTAGTAACACTGTTACAATAGACATAATTACTGTTTTGTTAATTTCCAACATGTGCAGTAGCACTCTAGTCTTATATAACAGTGATTATAACATGTGCAGTAGTAACACTGTTACAATAGACATAATTACTGTTTTGTTAATTTCCAACATGTGCAGTAGCACTCACTAGATATAATTACTGTTTGTTAATTTCCAACATGTGCAGTAGCACTCTAGTCTTATATAACAGTGATTATAACATGTGCAGTAGTAACACTGTTACAATAGACATAATTACTGTTTTGTTAATTTCCAACATGTGCAGTAGCACCTACAATATTATTATAAAGTTACATTTAAGTTAAAATGGCAATTTTTTAAGGCAGAATCTGCTAACAAAATGTGAATAAATACTGTGTAAAAAGAGAAATTGTGTATCTAATTATTAATTAATAATTTTGAGAAGCATTCTTGAGACATTTGAATCACATTTTTGCATAACATTATATTTTGCTGGATGTCCATTAGAATATGGGGGACCTTTATACAATAATTTTATACATATTTTCAAACTAACCTTCATTTAAAGGCTTTGAGCTTATCTAGTAACTTACCCTGCTTATTGCACTCAAGAATGTCAGTTCTAATTTGATGAGAACAGTAATAGCACTTGTTGTCATTAGGATCTTTATCAAACCCACAGTAACAGAATCCAGGTTGTGAGACACGGGTAGGGATATATTTCAGACCTGAGGAAATAACTGGAGTAGATTTGTTTATACCACGATGACGTAACCACAACAAGGAAATGTACTCATGTCTGAAAATCTGTTCCCACCTGTTGTTGAAGTGAGTGTTTTCACTGTACCTTGAAATTGAGACGTGTTTCGACTCTCTACCCTCCATTGAGTTGAGACCCAATCCCAAATTGTACTTTACCTTCATTTCTTTTGTATGAGCGGGGACTATAAGTCCAAGAGTCCACACTGAAGGATGGAAACTAAAGAAAATTGTGTAAACTCTGAAATAAATTCTGGTTAGTTCTTCAAGTTTATTTACCTCTTCATGTGTAATCTCAACTCTACTGAACAATGAAATGCAGTCTCTCAAGGTAAGACAAAGAAAACCAATTATATGGAGATCTAACATTTGTTTACAAACTCTAGAAAAATGAGAAATGTTCTCAACACAAGAAATTAGATACATAAAATTATTTACAAATCCACGAGAATCCTTACCTGTAAATCGATAGTCAAATTTTTTCTCTTTGTGTCGAAGGTCATTGAACCATCTAATTATTTTACTTGCCAATCTTGTCAGGTGGCACTTACTCTGTAATGTTTTAACATAACAAACAAAAGGTGAGTTAGATGGTAGCTGTTGAAAAGAAGAAGCATTTGAGAGGTTAGACATATATACAACTAGCTCCAGAAGATGACGATGGAGAAGAGCACAAAGGTTATTTTTAAGATGAAGTGGATCCACATGAATCCTGTCAACTATGGACCCTAATAATGATTCAAATTCCTGTCTGCTTTTCTTTGAACTGATAAATTTTGTGATGTTTGAGCGCATAGTTTGCATTTTCACTTTTTTCTTCGACAGTTTGACCTTTTCCTTTTGAACCTCTTTTGCAACCTCAATTCTATTTTGGTAATCCCAGGGATGCCAGGTGTGTTTTTTGTCTTTACCAAATGTGCCATCAAGTTTGGTTCCATTTTCTCCAGTCACATCTGCAAAGGAAGAAAAATAGGTGGCACTATTAGAGAGTTCTCCGCAAATAAATGCTAACATTTTCATGTCATTTGGCAATTCTCCAACTCTAAACTTTACATCAATAGTGACACCATTTTGATCTTTGAGTTTGTAGTTCTTCTTTTCAATCACTTGAATCTCTCCTAAAAGCTTTTGGATGTATCTTTTTACAGGAACACTATCCTCATGGCAATTAGCGCCAAAAATTAAAAAATTTTCATTACTGCTCAATACACCACGTGTTATATTAAGTATCCCAACAAGCCAAGAACATGCAGTGTCGTCCTTTCCAAATGGTGCACCGTCTCCACCTATAGAAATATAAAAAGTGTTTGGCTCGCTGAACCATTTAAAATCATATAAAGATTGATTTGACAAATAATATTGACCAAGGGTGAGAAGTGTTTCTTCTAAATTCCTATAACATCCATGTACCTTATCATTACTGGACAAACCTTCACATAGTGTTTCAGACACACTATAAATAGTACCTATATCTATCTGTTTAATGAAACACATAAGTTTATCATATGAGAGTAATTTAGGAAATGGACAACCAGCAATACATAAGGGCACATTCTGCCTACCACCTGCACTATTAACAGTAAATGAACTTTCCCTGTATACTTTACGATATTTGCGTTTGCCCATAACACCCACGGTGTAATAAACAGCTACACTCCTTATTTTATTATTATCAGATCTTTCATACTGCTTCACTTCCTTCTTGTAATTCTCTACCACTGATTTCTGAATTTTTTTTGACTTTGCCATGACATTTGATAATTCCTTTGAGCTGCATTTTGTTAGTGTGGCATCTATTAACCCAATCTGAGCTGGTGTTGTGTCTTGACTACTACCTGTATAGGTATGTGAAAAAAGGACAGTTAAGACACATATATATGATATAACATTGTGGATATTTAACCCAGTACTACTTTGATAAAACTGACCAAACCAAAAACAGTAAAACTGGACATATACAAAACTGAGAAATCAATCAAATTATAGTGTTCTCACTCTCACAAGAGTTTAAAGCTGTAATTTGATTGGCCTATATATAAGCAATGATTTATCTAAATGGTCCTGTTGAATTGTTGAATATTGATTTTTCTACAAATTAAATGTTTTTTATACCATCATTAAATCATGATGCTATATACCTCCATGAATTTCAAGTGCAGCATCAAATGTTTCTTTCCTTCTCTTTTTCACTAAAGACTGGCTACCCTGAATGTCTCCACTATCATTTAATGCTGTTGGTCTTTTTCTCCTTAACCTAACTGACTTTTCTGGTAAATAACTATTCTTTCTTCTATCTTCCGGGCATAATTCTTTTCCAATACTCCTCAAATCCTCGACTTCTTTCACTACCTTGTCAATCTGAAGAATTCCAAATTACAATCTATTATTCATCTGTAGCAGTTCACTCAATACTAGTACTACTATTTTATTCATACCCATCTCTATATCATGAGAATTGCATTTATTCATTATTCGAAAATAACACCCTATTAAGATGCATGTATAACTACGCTGTATTAAAAAACGAATAACAATGAGAGATTTCCTAATGGTCTAGTGTTTATTATATTGAGTTTACTGAGGTAGCAGTATAGAGCTATATATCAGTTAAAACAAAACGTCAACACTGCAAATCCCTAGTTTTTTTTATACGTAATTTAAAACATAAAACATGATTAGCCAACATATATCAAAGTGTGTCAAAAACTAGGATAAATGTAATGACTCAAAAGATTGAAAATCATATCAAGCGCGCTTTCACCGCGCGTCACTAATTTTGCTCGATCGATCTAATCATTCTTTAAATACTATGAAAACTACAAATGTCTTTTTATTCTTACACTAAAAAAATTATAGTTTTTTTAATATTTAATTGATTATTAAATAAATCTAAAAGCTAATTCAAGCTTAAGTTTCATATCATGTTTTTGCAAGGCTCGATTCAATCCCTGATTCAATCAAAACATGTAAACATGCATTCCAGATTTAAAGGGCAGATTTGACCGTTATTAAGTTGAAAATCACCATTTGAAAAAACTATCTTACCTTCATATCAAGTCTTCGTTGTTGGTGAATTTTAGCTTCAAGTTTCTTTCTTGTCTTCTCTAACTTTTCGTCAGCGGCGATGATATCACTTTGGCTCTGTTCGATATCTCGTCCTTTCATCATCACCGTCTGTCTTAGATCTTTCTTTCTCTTCATATATGCTCCAAGATTGAACCGAGGCATGTTTTTCGTGCGAGATTTTAACAGAAATAACTACATTGTAAGATTGTCACTCAAAAAACAAAAACCAACAAATGTCGATTTGTTTATCAAAGAATCGTTGAAAACCAAAAAACAAGCAAATGATAAACTAGTCTGGATTTTAAATCAAGACTTAAAGATAGCATGTTTGCTGAAAATTGTAATTTACACGTTTTCGCACGATAAAGAACCGTGATAAATTAACCAAAACCCGCCATTTTGTTGTTGTGTTTGGTATCGTTGTCAAGGCCTTAATCCGTTCGGTAACATGCCTCGATCCGATGTTGTACCGACTGAATAAAATCGTCGTAATAACCGACGAAGTCAACCCGACTTTTTAGCTCGTTATTTAGAACCCAGTTCCCAGAAAAAGGCACACGTCCAAGATGGCGTCCTAGGACGTTCGAGTGTAACTTTTGAGGGGTAGCGCGCGCCCGGCGTGTCTACTTTAAAAATATAATAGACTTAATTTACCGCCCAAAGTTTCAAATATTCTACTAGCCTGAATAGCCACTTTTGTTTACCTCGCAGTAATAGTTATAACGCTGAGGGGCTGAGTCGTCAGGGCAAGCTACAAATTGCTTTGTGTCTTGATTGTAATACTTGTTGGTAGGACACGATCTTTCCCCCCCATTCTCATCTTTCCGTTTCTTACTACTTAGAAGATTTTTGAAAATGCGCTTTCTTCCTGAATTTGGTCTTAGATTAGAGTCCCTAGTCTTCCTGCATAAAGAAAGCTGAGCTTGGAGGTACAGTTTGGTCCCTGGGGCGGGGTTAGGGGCGTTACTGATATTTTCGTCAAGTCTTATAGTCCAGGGACTATAAATTGAAGGGTAGGCACCCTTCTCGTTGTTACATGAAAGATCTCCCCTGCTTTGAACACAAATGCCTTTAGGTCCGGGATTACAAACAAAATATGGGTTTCTCTCGGTCATACAGTTACCCCGGTAGTTTTCTTTGTACTCAAAAATAAATTGTGTTCGTGAAACCGGAAGTAATTCGTACCTGGTCTGGTCTGAGCCTAGAAATAAGGGAGAAGACCCTGCAGGAGTGACCTCTACACGTAAGTTGCTATCTATCTGGTAGGTGTCATTTGTAAGTATATAAACCTCAAAACTTCTAACAAAAAGCGCAGTTGTTCTGTCATTAGAAGATAAATCCCCATTTGTCTCCAACCATTCGAAACTAGGAATTCGAAAAGCAACCGCTTCGCCTGAATTTAACTGATGGAGATTGATGCTATCGGATTTACCCGTGTCACTCGTGGGGATTCTCAAGTTCATTCTCACAAGATCACAAGAAGGAGGCCTAAAGCTTAAAGCGTCATCAATATGCGCCTTATTCATTGTATTTAAAGCTTTAGCGCACTGTGAGGACTCAACCCCTGCGTTTACATAAGTTACATAGTTACAATAGTTGGATAGAATTAAGAGAAGATGAAACTGCGATAATACGTATGTGGATAAAGCCATTTGTTCGTATACAAGTTGAGCCGCTACAGACTTTGCTAACTCGTCGTCTAAATTTGGGTAACCTTTGGATAGCGCTTTGGCACCTTGAAGAGAAGTGTGAGCGCGTACCATGGCTGCCAAGCTATCCATGAGATCAAACTGAAAATCAAACCTATTGCTAAGCGTTTCAGAAAGCTGTGGAACAACGAGTTTAATTTTGAAAAAGTGGTTTTCCGCGAAAGATTTAGTTGATAATACAATGCTTTCCTTTGTTGTCATGGAATCCATAATGGACTCTAGATTATCGACTACCTCGCTCCAAGCAGTATCAAGCTTTGCAATTTGAGCTGCGCTAACCCTAGGAGTGTAATCGTTATAACTTTGAATAAAATTTTTCGAAATATTCTTAAATTCATCACTACTGACGTCGTCTTCCTTAAGCTTATCGATAACTTTCTTCACGTTATCTAACTGGCCCCTATTATCAGTAAGTCCTATTGCAATTTCTTTATACGTGTCAGTCGTTATTCCTATTTGTTCTTTAATAGCCCCAGCCTGGACGGCTTCAAGAGTTGTCCTTGCTGCAGCATCAATACGGTCAGCGGCATCTGCCATGCCGCCAAAGTCACCCGTAAAAGCTCCGAGCACAGCCGAGATTCCCGAAGCAATGGCTTTCATCCACATAAAGACAGCATCAATAGATTTAATTATTAATACCTCTGTTTGTAATTTAGAACTTTCGTATGCTAGTTTTTCGTTTAGATCGTTTGAGGTTTTGGTAAAATCATCTAGTTTTCCAGTAATATAAGCTGTATCTGCTTTGGCAATTTCTAGGTCAAAACTGGCCATTGAATCAAAATAATGTTGTAAACTTGCAAAACGATTGCCCATAGAGGCCTCCATGTACGTTTTCAAATCTCTTGAAAACTCGTTTAATGAAGCTTTTAGTTCGAGTTTTGAATTTTGAACAGTATCTTTTATGCTGGAAATTTGAAAAAGCTGTAAACGAGCTTTGTGGTCGACTGACAGATCTATTCGCTTTGTTATTCGATCTTTGCTACTGTATTGGCCAAGAAACAATGCCAGGTTTTCCAAAACAATGTTAAACCCGCATCTCATGTCGTAAGTACTAATTTCGTCGAAATTAGGAGAGCATAACTCACTACTGGTGAGACCCATCTGTTTCTCATTTGGAATCAGACTTGCCATTTCCTGTAAGTCATCGAGCTCATTTCCTCGAATTTTTGTGTACATGATTTTAAGTAGCTCTTGACCCGACTGAACTCTTTTAAGGTCAGTGGTTTTAACATAGAAATTGGCTTTTGGTGTCAAAAGATGCCAAATTAAAACTATAGCTCTCATTGTCTGGGATTCGCTGGAATCCCAGTTGTTAAAATCTGGTCCTAGAGCAGTAGTTAACTTATCCATGCGATAGAACGTTTCCGCTATGTAGCAAACAATATTTTCAAAATCATTGTTATAGGTCTCATTGCAAGCACTTTTCAGACTCACATAAACAGAACCGAATTTACCAAAATGTTCCTTGATTGCCTGCCCATTCTGAGCCAAAGTATTTTCAAAGAAGCTTGGGAACATTGTCATCAAACGGTAACAAAGGGTTTTGTTCCTAGGGACGGACCCCCCGATATTCATGACTTTATAGACTTCAGGTTGGAGGAGGTATAACATTGCTAGTTCCTCCCTGTTTCTAGGAGGACGGTTGTTTGGAATAGTTGGGTCCCAAGCTATATCAGCATTATCTTTCATTAACCCTGTCAAGCTCTCAAAAACATTTGCTAGCTTACAATGCATTTCAGTATCGGTGTTATTCATTTCGTTACACTGTGTACGCATAAACTCCATTACACCACTAGATTTATATTGATCAAAAACTAAATTTAGACTATCGATATTGTTTTTTTCAACATAGTAAAAGATCCGATCAAACACTTCTTTACCAATGCCTTCAAGGTCATCTTTTGCCCAGTTGAGGAGTCTTGGATCATTCCATCGCATCTTTGCAATCCATTTAATTTCCTGGGCTCGATCATTGCTTTGGTGATTGCCAACGTATTCAAACCAACCATACCAATCTTTATGGACGTAGTTTTTTATCATCAAGTTACCGTCATAGGAGACCTTAACAGCGTCTTTGGCAGCGCACAGGAAGTCTTTGGGCCAGCATTTGAAGTCGTCGGTCTGTTTGTACTGTTCGTACTCATCGCAGCCTTTTTCCCAAAGGCTCTTATCGTATCGTGGTCCTGAACTGCGAAGAAAATAATCACGACGATTAAAATAAATCGTTACCGGCCACTTTCACCAGCTTGGTCGTTGTCGATATCATCATCGTCATTATCATCATTACCACTATCGTTATCATTGCCATCAGGCATCATTGCTATCTTTCTATTCATCGTTATCGTCATTATCATCATTACCACTATCGTTATCATTGCCATCAGGCATCATTGCTATCTTTCTATTCATCGATATCGTCATTATCATCATTACTACTATCGTTATCATTGCCATCAGGCATCATTGCATGTCATCCTTCTATTCATCGTTATCGTCATTGGTATCATTACCACTATCGTTATCATTGCCATCAGGCATCATTGCTATCTTTCTATTCATCGATATCGTCATTATCATCATTACCACTATCGTTATCATTGCCATCAGGCATCATTGCTATCTTTCTATTCATCGTTATCGTCATTATCATCATTACCACTATCGTTATCATTGCCATCAGGCATCATTGCTATCTTTCTATTCATCGATATCGTCATTATCATCATTACTACTATCGTTATCATTGCCATCAGGCATCATTGCATGTCATCCTTCTATTCATCGTTATCGTCATTGGTATCATTACCACTATCGTTATCATTGCCATCAGGCATCATTGCTATCTTTCTATTCATCGTTATCGTCATTATCATCATTACTACTATCGTTATCATTGCCATCAGGCATCATTGTCATCCTTCAATTCATCGTTATCGTCATTAGTATCATTACCACTATCGTTATCATTGCCATCAGGCATCATTGCTATCTTTCTATTCATCGTTATCGTCATTATCATCATTACCACTATCGTTATCATTGCCATCAGGCATCATTGCTATCTTTCTATTCATCGTTATCGTCATTATCATCATTACCACTATCGTTATCATTGCCATCAGGCATCATTGCTATCTTTCTATTCATCGATATCGTCATTATCATCATTACTACTATCGTTATCATTGCCATCAGGCATCATTGCATGTCATCCTTCTATTCATCGTTATCGTCATTGGTATCATTACCACTATCGTTATCATTGCCATCAGGCATCATTGCTATCTTTCTATTCATCGTTATCGTCATTATCATCATTACTACTATCGTTATCATTGCCATCAGGCATCATTGTCATCCTTCAATTCATCGTTATCGTCATTAGTATCATTACCACTATCGTTATCATTGCCATCAGGCATCATTGTCATCTTTCTATTCATCGTTATCGTCATTGGTATCATTACCACTATCGTTATCATTGCCATCAGGCATCATTGCTATCTTTCTATTCATCGTTATCGTCATTAGTATCATTACCACTATCGTTATCATTGCCATCAGGCATCATTGCTATCTTTCTATTCATCGTTATCGTCATTATCATCATTACCACTATCGTTATCATTGCCATCAGGCATCATTGCTATCTTTCTATTCATCGTTATCGTCATTATCATCATTACCACTATCGTTATCATTGCCATCAGGCATCATTGCTATCTTTCTATTCATCGTTATCGTCATTATCATCATTACCACTATCGTTATCATTGCCATCAGGCATCATTGCTATCTTTCTATTCATCGTTATCGTCATTATCATCATTACCACTATCGTTAACATTGCCATCAGGCATCATTGCTATCTTTCTATTCATCGTTATCGTCATTATCATCATTACCACTATCGTTATCATTGCCATCAGGCATCATTGCTATCTTTCTATTCATCGTTATCGTCATTATCATCATTACCACTATCGTTAACATTGCCATCAGGCATCATTGCTATCTTTCTATTCATCGTTATCGTCATTATCATCATTACCACTATCGTTATCATTGCCATCAGGCATCATTGTCATCTTTCTATTCATCGTTATCGTCATTATCACAGCATGAAATCGAGTTTTTACGTATCCGTAAAGATCGCGTAAATGATGCGTAATGATATGTTTTACGTACATTTACGGAACTTTTACGATTTCGTAATATTCCTATTTACGCGTCATTTAAGCACGCGTTAAAGAACGTAGTGGGACACTTTACGCAATATTTCCGTACACGTAAATATCTCGTAAATGCCGTTTTTACGGAAAGCGGAGTCTTTACGTATCATTTCCGCCTCATGAAATTATACGCTTATGTTTCGTAAAAATACCATAAATGTTGCGTAAATATCCTGTTTACGTAAAACGCAACCAAATATCACAGCTCCATAATTCGTGAATATGCTTTTATTTAAACTACTTAATGTAATAAATGCATCAAACACACAATGTTTTTGCAAACGGCTTTTATTGAAATACAAAAGCGAAGAATGTTACATTGAATATATAATTGAATAACTCTACTTAGAACATAAGCAGGTATAATTATTTGACAATAAAAATGTATGGCTTTTGGGCAAATTTTTATAATATAAGACAGAACGCTATATTCAAATTTATTAAATAAAACCCTACTTGAAAATGATGTCAGCGACATCGAAACGTCGTGAAATAAGCGTTCTGTCTTATATTATAAAAATAAAAATGTAATAATCTTTAGGACATAATATTATCATTATAAATTTAACCATAGTTAATGCTTGCTATTATTCAACATTATCAATGATAAAATTAGAAAGATAAAGCAATGACATTGTGATATAGATGTAGTTATATTGAAGAAATACTTAACGTTTAGAAACTAAAACCGAGAAACTAAACTGACCATATAAACGAGCGACTTACTAGATCTTTTCCAAATTTGCATTAAATAGAAAATGTCAATATGATCTCAGCGATTGATCCGTGTTTAGTAGTAGCTATAGTTCAAAAATTCGAAGCAAGAAACAATTAAACAAGACATGGTGTGGCGTTAAGCGTTACTATAACGTTAACGACCAATATCGAACATATTTTCAACTCAATGAAGTCTACACTCGCATTAAACATTACAATAATGTAATATAAACCTTTCATTAAATCGACGTTCTTGTTCAGTGAACTTTGCCTTTGTAACACGCAGCTGGATCTTGTCTTTGCCGTCAGCGTTTAGTCTGTCCATATCGTCCAAGTAAAGCAGTTAAAATCATAGCTTTAGCTTTTTTCCTTATGCTCTTACACGTCTTAAACAGATACTGTTTACGCCTAAAAGTATTTAGAAGAACTAATGGTTCCTTTTGAATGAAGAAAGCTAACTTCTCGAGCAGTCTAATATCTGTTGTAGCGCTAACTGCTAACCGACGCTGAATAATTCGTTGGAGCGTGACAGTGATTATTCAAATTTGCCGCTTATAGAAATACTCGCACTTGATTGGTCATTGGAACTTCAACTAATCAAAAATATATCATCGCGTGAAAAATCTATACCTTGTATATTATGCTGTTGATATTTTATTTTGTCCATGTATAGGTTAATTTAAAAACGGATTTCTCAATTCCAGTTGAGCAATTTTTCCCATCCCGATGGATGATTCATTGTTGTTAAAGTAACTCATTGCGATTTTTTTGTGTTATATTTAATCTGATGACACATTTTCAGGCATATATATTTATGAAACAATGCAGCATTTTGTGTTTGTTCGTAAACGTACGAAAACGTCTGTAAATTACCGTAAAAGTCCTATTTATGTACAACAAACGCAAACACGATTTTCAACGTAAATGTCACATATACGGACATTGACAGATCACGTATAGGAACGTAAAGATCACATTTACCGACGTTTACGGATCTTTACGTATGTAAACGTAAAGTTCACATTAACGGACATTTACGGATTACGTATATGAACGTAAAGGAGACATTTACCGACGTTTACGGATCATTACGTATGTAAACGTAAAGGTCACATTTACGGACATTTACGTACTAAGTATATTTTCGTATAGGTAACATTAACGGACATTTACGGATCTTTACGTACATTAACGCAAAACGGAATTTAACGCATTCCGTAAAGGTAATGTAAATATTCGACCAATCTTTACGAACATTTACGGAACCAATAAATGTACGTAAAGACTCTATTTCATGCTGTGTATCATCATTACTACTATCGTTATCATTGCCATCAGGCATCATTGCATGTCATCCTTCTATTCATCGTTATCGTCATTGGTATCATTACCACTATCGTTATCATTGCCATCAGGCATCATTGCTATCTTTCTATTCATCGATATCGTCATTAGTATCATTACCACTATCGTTAACATTGCCATCAGGCATCATTGCTATCTTTCTATTCATCGTTATCGTCATTATCATCATTACCACTATCGTTAACATTGCCATCAGGCATCATTGCTATCTTTCTATTCATCGTTATCGTCATTATCATCATTACCACTATCGTTATCATTGCCATCAGGCATCATTGCTATCTTTCTATTCATCGTTATCGTCATTATCATCATTACCACTATCGTTATCATTGCCATCAGGCATCATTGCTATCTTTCTATTCATCGTTATCGTCATTATCATCATTACCACTATCGTTATCATTGCCATCAGGCATCATTGCTATCTTTCTATTCATCGTTATCGTCATTAGTATCATTACCACTATCGTTATCATTGCCATCAGGCATCATTGCTATCTTTCTATTCATCGTTATCGTCATTATCATCATTACCACTATCGTTATCATTGCCATCAGGCATCATTGTCATCTTTCTATTCATCGTTATCGTCATTATCATCATTACCACTATCGTTATCATTGCCATCAGGCATCATTGCTATCTTTCTATTCATCGTTATCGTCATTAGTATCATTACAACTATCGTTATCATTGCCATCAGGCATCATTGTCATCTTTCTATTCATCGTTATCGTCATTATCATCATTACCACTATCGTTATCATTGCCATCAGGCATCATTGCTATCTTTCTATTCATCGTTATCGTCATTATCATCATTACTACTATCGTTATCATTGCCATCAGGCATCATTGTCATCCTTCAATTCATCGTTATCGTCATTAGTATCATTACCACTATCGTTATCATTGCCACCAGGCATCATTGTCATCTTTCTATTCATCGTTATCGTCATTAGTATCATTACCACTATCGTTATCATTGCCATCAGGCATCATTGTCATCTTTCTATTCATCGTTATCGTCATTATCATCATTACTACTATCGTTATCATTGCCATCAGGCATCATTGTCATCCTTCAATTCATCGTTATCGTCATTAGTATCATTACCACTATCGTTATCATTGCCATCAGGCATCATTGTCATCTTTCTATTCATCGTTATCGTCATTAGTACAGTATCATTACCACTATCGTTATCATTGCCATCAGGCATCATTGCTATCTTTCTATTCATCGTTATCGTCATTAGTATCATTACCACTATCGTTATCATTGCCATCAGGCATCATTGCTATCTTTCTATTCATCGTTATCGTCATTATCATCATTACCACTATCGTTATCATTGCCATCAGGCATCATTGCTATCTTTCTATTCATCGTTATCGTCATTATCATCATTACCACTATCGTTATCATTGCCATCAGGCATCATTGCTATCTTTCTATTCATCGTTATCGTCATTATCATCATTACCACTATCGTTATCATTGCCATCAGGCATCATTGCTATCTTTCTATTCATCGTTATCGTCATTATCATCATTACCACTATCGTTAACAATGCCATCAGGCATCATTGCTATCTTTCTATTCATCGTTATCGTCATTATCATCATTACCAATATCGTTATCATTGCCATCAGGCATCATTGTCATCTTTCTATTCATCGTTATCGTCATTATCATCATTACTACTATCGTTATCATTGCCATCAGGCATCATTGCATGTCATCCTTCTATTCATCGTTATCGTCATTGGTATCATTACCACTATCGTTATCATTGCCATCAGGCATCATTGCTATCTTTCTATTCATCGATATCGTCATTAGTATCATTACCACTATCGTTAACATTGCCATCAGGCATCATTGCTATCTTTCTATTCATCGTTATCGTCATTATCATCATTACCACTATCGTTAACATTGCCATCAGGCATCATTGCTATCTTTCTATTCATCGTTATCGTCATTATCATCATTACCACTATCGTTATCATTGCCATCAGGCATCATTGCTATCTTTCTATTCATCGTTATCGTCATTATCATCATTACCACTATCGTTATCATTGCCATCAGGCATCATTGCTATCTTTCTATTCATCGTTATCGTCATTATCATCATTACCACTATCGTTATCATTGCCATCAGGCATCATTGCTATCTTTCTATTCATCGTTATCGTCATTAGTATCATTACCACTATCGTTATCATTGCCATCAGGCATCATTGCTATCTTTCTATTCATCGTTATCGTCATTATCATCATTACCACTATCGTTATCATTGCCATCAGGCATCATTGTCATCTTTCTATTCATCGTTATCGTCATTATCATCATTACCACTATCGTTATCATTGCCATCAGGCATCATTGCTATCTTTCTATTCATCGTTATCGTCATTAGTATCATTACAACTATCGTTATCATTGCCATCAGGCATCATTGTCATCTTTCTATTCATCGTTATCGTCATTATCATCATTACCACTATCGTTATCATTGCCATCAGGCATCATTGCTATCTTTCTATTCATCGTTATCGTCATTATCATCATTACTACTATCGTTATCATTGCCATCAGGCATCATTGTCATCCTTCAATTCATCGTTATCGTCATTAGTATCATTACCACTATCGTTATCATTGCCACCAGGCATCATTGTCATCTTTCTATTCATCGTTATCGTCATTAGTATCATTACCACTATCGTTATCATTGCCATCAGGCATCATTGTCATCTTTCTATTCATCGTTATCGTCATTATCATCATTACTACTATCGTTATCATTGCCATCAGGCATCATTGTCATCCTTCAATTCATCGTTATCGTCATTAGTATCATTACCACTATCGTTATCATTGCCATCAGGCATCATTGTCATCTTTCTATTCATCGTTATCGTCATTAGTACAGTATCATTACCACTATCGTTATCATTGCCATCAGGCATCATTGCTATCTTTCTATTCATCGTTATCGTCATTAGTATCATTACCACTATCGTTATCATTGCCATCAGGCATCATTGCTATCTTTCTATTCATCGTTATCGTCATTATCATCATTACCACTATCATTATCATTGCCATCAGGCATCATTGCTATCTTTCTATTCATCGTTATCGTCATTATCATCATTACCACTATCGTTATCATTGCCATCAGGCATCATTGCTATCTTTCTATTCATCGTTATCGTCATTATCATCATTACCACTATCGTTATCATTGCCATCAGGCATCATTGCTATCTTTCTATTCATCGTTATCGTCATTATCATCATTACCACTATCGTTAACAATGCCATCAGGCATCATTGCTATCTTTCTATTCATCGTTATCGTCATTATCATCATTACCACTATCGTTATCATTGCCATCAGGCATCATTGTCATCTTTCTATTCATCGTTATCGTCATTATCATCATTACTACTATCGTTATCATTGCCATCAGGCATCATTGCATGTCATCCTTCTATTCATCGTTATCGTCATTGGTATCATTACCACTATCGTTATCATTGCCATCAGGCATCATTGCTATCTTTCTATTCATCGATATCGTCATTAGTATCATTACCACTATCGTTAACATTGCCATCAGGCATCATTGCTATCTTTCTATTCATCGTTATCGTCATTATCATCATTACCACTATCGTTAACATTGCCATCAGGCATCATTGCTATCTTTCTATTCATCGTTATCGTCATTATCATCATTACCACTATCGTTATCATTGCCATCAGGCATCATTGCTATCTTTCTATTCATCGTTATCGTCATTATCATCATTACCACTATCGTTATCATTGCCATCAGGCATCATTGCTATCTTTCTATTCATCGTTATCGTCATTATCATCATTACCACTATCGTTATCATTGCCATCAGGCATCATTGCTATCTTTCTATTCATCGTTATCGTCATTAGTATCATTACCACTATCGTTATCATTGCCATCAGGCATCATTGCTATCTTTCTATTCATCGTTATCGTCATTATCATCATTACCACTATCGTTATCATTGCCATCAGGCATCATTGTCATCTTTCTATTCATCGTTATCGTCATTATCATCATTACCACTATCGTTATCATTGCCATCAGGCATCATTGCTATCTTTCTATTCATCGTTATCGTCATTAGTATCATTACAACTATCGTTATCATTGCCATCAGGCATCATTGTCATCTTTCTATTCATCGTTATCGTCATTATCATCATTACCACTATCGTTATCATTGCCATCAGGCATCATTGCTATCTTTCTATTCATCGTTATCGTCATTATCATCATTACTACTATCGTTATCATTGCCATCAGGCATCATTGTCATCCTTCAATTCATCGTTATCGTCATTAGTATCATTACCACTATCGTTATCATTGCCACCAGGCATCATTGTCATCTTTCTATTCATCGTTATCGTCATTAGTATCATTACCACTATCGTTATCATTGCCATCAGGCATCATTGTCATCTTTCTATTCATCGTTATCGTCATTATCATCATTACTACTATCGTTATCATTGCCATCAGGCATCATTGTCATCCTTCAATTCATCGTTATCGTCATTAGTATCATTACCACTATCGTTATCATTGCCATCAGGCATCATTGTCATCTTTCTATTCATCGTTATCGTCATTAGTATCATTACCACTATCGTTATCATTGCCATCAGGCATCATTGCTATCTTTCTATTCATCGTTATCGTCATTAGTATCATTACCACTATCGTTATCATTGCCATCAGGCATCATTGCTATCTTTCTATTCATCGATATCGTCATTATCATCATTACCACTATCGTTATCATTGCCATCAGGCATCATTGCTATCTTTCTATTCATCGTTATCGTCATTATCATCATTACCACTATCGTTATCATTGCCATCAGGCATCATTGCTATCTTTCTATTCATCGATATCGTCATTATCATCATTACTACTATCGTTATCATTGCCATCAGGCATCATTGCATGTCATCCTTCTATTCATCGTTATCGTCATTGGTATCATTACCACTATCGTTATCATTGCCATCAGGCATCATTGCTATCTTTCTATTCATCGTTATCGTCATTATCATCATTACTACTATCGTTATCATTGCCATCAGGCATCATTGTCATCCTTCAATTCATCGTTATCGTCATTAGTATCATTACCACTATCGTTATCATTGCCATCAGGCATCATTGCTATCTTTCTATTCATCGTTATCGTCATTATCATCATTACCACTATCGTTATCATTGCCATCAGGCATCATTGCTATCTTTCTATTCATCGTTATCGTCATTATCATCATTACCACTATCGTTATCATTGCCATCAGGCATCATTGCTATCTTTCTATTCATCGATATCGTCATTATCATCATTACTACTATCGTTATCATTGCCATCAGGCATCATTGCATGTCATCCTTCTATTCATCGTTATCGTCATTGGTATCATTACCACTATCGTTATCATTGCCATCAGGCATCATTGCTATCTTTCTATTCATCGTTATCGTCATTATCATCATTACTACTATCGTTATCATTGCCATCAGGCATCATTGTCATCCTTCAATTCATCGTTATCGTCATTAGTATCATTACCACTATCGTTATCATTGCCATCAGGCATCATTGTCATCTTTCTATTCATCGTTATCGTCATTGGTATCATTACCACTATCGTTATCATTGCCATCAGGCATCATTGCTATCTTTCTATTCATCGTTATCGTCATTAGTATCATTACCACTATCGTTATCATTGCCATCAGGCATCATTGCTATCTTTCTATTCATCGTTATCGTCATTATCATCATTACCACTATCGTTATCATTGCCATCAGGCATCATTGTCATCTTTCTATTCATCGTTATCGTCATTATCATCATTACCACTATCGTTATCATTGCCATCAGGCATCATTGCTATCTTTCTATTCATCGTTATCGTCATTAGTATCATTACAACTATCGTTATCATTGCCATCAGGCATCATTGTCATCTTTCTATTCATCGTTATCGTCATTATCATCATTACCACTATCGTTATCATTGCCATCAGGCATCATTGCTATCTTTCTATTCATCGTTATCGTCATTATCATCATTACTACTATCGTTATCATTGCCATCAGGCATCATTGTCATCCTTCAATTCATCGTTATCGTCATTAGTATCATTACCACTATCGTTATCATTGCCACCAGGCATCATTGTCATCTTTCTATTCATCGTTATCGTCATTAGTATCATTACCACTATCGTTATCATTGCCATCAGGCATCATTGTCATCTTTCTATTCATCGTTATCGTCATTATCATCATTACTACTATCGTTATCATTGCCATCAGGCATCATTGTCATCCTTCAATTCATCGTTATCGTCATTAGTATCATTACCACTATCGTTATCATTGCCATCAGGCATCATTGTCATCTTTCTATTCATCGTTATCGTCATTAGTATCATTACCACTATCGTTATCATTGCCATCAGGCATCATTGCTATCTTTCTATTCATCGTTATCGTCATTAGTATCATTACCACTATCGTTATCATTGCCATCAGGCATCATTGCTATCTTTCTATTCATCGATATCGTCATTATCATCATTACCACTATCGTTATCATTGCCATCAGGCATCATTGCTATCTTTCTATTCATCGTTATCGTCATTATCATCATTACCACTATCGTTATCATTGCCATCAGGCATCATTGCTATCTTTCTATTCATCGATATCGTCATTATCATCATTACTACTATCGTTATCATTGCCATCAGGCATCATTGCATGTCATCCTTCTATTCATCGTTATCGTCATTGGTATCATTACCACTATCGTTATCATTGCCATCAGGCATCATTGCTATCTTTCTATTCATCGTTATCGTCATTATCATCATTACTACTATCGTTATCATTGCCATCAGGCATCATTGTCATCCTTCAATTCATCGTTATCGTCATTAGTATCATTACCACTATCGTTATCATTGCCATCAGGCATCATTGCTATCTTTCTATTCATCGTTATCGTCATTATCATCATTACCACTATCGTTATCATTGCCATCAGGCATCATTGCTATCTTTCTATTCATCGTTATCGTCATTATCATCATTACCACTATCGTTATCATTGCCATCAGGCATCATTGCTATCTTTCTATTCATCGATATCGTCATTATCATCATTACTACTATCGTTATCATTGCCATCAGGCATCATTGCATGTCATCCTTCTATTCATCGTTATCGTCATTGGTATCATTACCACTATCGTTATCATTGCCATCAGGCATCATTGCTATCTTTCTATTCATCGTTATCGTCATTATCATCATTACTACTATCGTTATCATTGCCATCAGGCATCATTGTCATCCTTCAATTCATCGTTATCGTCATTAGTATCATTACCACTATCGTTAACATTGCCATCAGGCATCATTGCTATCTTTCTATTCATCGTTATCGTCATTATCATCATTACCACTATCGTTATCATTGCCATCAGGCATCATTGTCATCTTTCTATTCATCGTTATCGTCATTATCATCATTACTACTATCGTTATCATTGCCATCAGGCATCATTGTCATCCTTCAATTCATCGTTATCGTCATTAGTATCATTACCACTATCGTTATCATTGCCATCAGGCATCATTGTCATCTTTCTATTCATCGTTATCGTCATTAGTATCATTACCACTATCGTTATCATTGCCATCAGGCATCATTGCTATCTTTCTATTCATCGTTATCGTCATTAGTATCATTACCACTATCGTTATCATTGCCATCAGGCATCATTGCTATCTTTCTATTCATCGATATCGTCATTATCATCATTACCACTATCGTTATCATTGCCATCAGGCATCATTGCTATCTTTCTATTCATCGTTATCGTCATTATCATCATTACCACTATCGTTATCATTGCCATCAGGCATCATTGCTATCTTTCTATTCATCGATATCGTCATTATCATCATTACTACTATCGTTATCATTGCCACCAGGCATCATTGTCATCCTTCAATTCATCGTTATCGTCATTAGTATCATTACCACTATCGTTATCATTGCCATCAGGCATCATTGCTATCTTTCTATTCATCGTTATCGTCATTATCATCATTACCACTATCGTTATCATTGCCATCAGGCATCATTGCTATCTTTCTATTCATCGTTATCGTCATTATCATCATTACCACTATCGTTATCATTGCCATCAGGCATCATTGCTATCTTTCTATTCATCGATATCGTCATTATCATCATTACTACTATCGTTATCATTGCCATCAGGCATCATTGCATGTCATCCTTCTATTCATCGTTATCGTCATTGGTATCATTACCACTATCGTTATCATTGCCATCAGGCATCATTGCTATCTTTCTATTCATCGTTATCGTCATTATCATCATTACTACTATCGTTATCATTGCCATCAGGCATCATTGTCATCCTTCAATTCATCGTTATCGTCATTAGTATCATTACCACTATCGTTATCATTGCCATCAGGCATCATTGTCATCTTTCTATTCATCGTTATCGTCATTGGTATCATTACCACTATCGTTATCATTGCCATCAGGCATCATTGCTATCTTTCTATTCATCGTTATCGTCATTATCATCATTACCACTATCGTTATCATTGCCATCAGGCATCATTGCTATCTTTCTATTCATCGTTATCGTCATTATCATCATTACCACTATCGTTATCATTGCCATCAGGCATCATTGCTATCTTTCTATTCATCGTTATCGTCATTATCATCATTACCACTATCGTTATCATTGCCATCAGGCATCATTGCTATCTTTCTATTCATCGTTATCGTCATTATCATCATTACCACTATCGTTAACATTGCCATCAGGCATCATTGCTATCTTTCTATTCATCGTTATCGTCATTATCATCATTACCACTATCGTTATCATTGCCATCAGGCATCATTGCTATCTTTCTATTCATCGTTATCGTCATTATCATCATTACCACTATCGTTAACATTGCCATCAGGCATCATTGCTATCTTTCTATTCATCGTTATCGTCATTATCATCATTACCACTATCGTTATCATTGCCATCAGGCATCATTGTCATCTTTCTATTCAT
Organism: Metridium senile; assembly: GCA_949775045.1. Taxonomy (NCBI): domain Eukaryota; kingdom Metazoa; phylum Cnidaria; class Anthozoa; order Actiniaria; family Metridiidae; genus Metridium; species Metridium senile. The sequence continues at coordinate 14,186,576 of OX459097.1, read as the reverse complement.
CGTTATCGTCATTATCATCATTACTACTATCGTTATCATTGCCATCAGGCATCATTGCATGTCATCCTTCTATTCATCGTTATCGTCATTGGTATCATTACCACTATCGTTATCATTGCCATCAGGCATCATTGCTATCTTTCTATTCATCGATATCGTCATTAGTATCATTACCACTATCGTTAACATTGCCATCAGGCATCATTGCTATCTTTCTATTCATCGTTATCGTCATTATCATCATTACCACTATCGTTAACATTGCCATCAGGCATCATTGCTATCTTTCTATTTATCGTTATCGTCATTATCATCATTACCACTATCGTTATCATTGCCATCAGGCATCATTGCTATCTTTCTATTCATCGTTATCGTCATTATCATCATTACCACTATCGTTAACATTGCCATCAGGCATCATTGCTATCTTTCTATTCATCGTTATCGTCATTATCATCATTACCACTATCGTTAACATTGCCATCAGGCATCATTGCTATCTTTCTATTTATCGTTATCGTCATTATCATCATTACCACTATCGTTATCATTGCCATCAGGCATCATTGCTATCTTTCTATTCATCGTTATCGTCATTATCATCATTACCACTATCGTTATCATTGCCATCAGGCATCATTGCTATCTTTCTATTCATCGTTATCGTCATTATCATCATTACTACTATCGTTATCATTGCCATCAGGCATCATTGTCATCCTTCAATTCATCGTTATCGTCATTAGTATCATTACCACTATCGTTATCATTGCCACCAGGCATCATTGTCATCTTTCTATTCATCGTTATCGTCATTAGTATCATTACCACTATCGTTATCATTGCCATCAGGCATCATTGTCATCTTTCTATTCATCGTTATCGTCATTATCATCATTACTACTATCGTTATCATTGCCATCAGGCATCATTGTCATCCTTCAATTCATCGTTATCGTCATTAGTATCATTACCACTATCGTTATCATTGCCATCAGGCATCATTGTCATCTTTCTATTCATCGTTATCGTCATTAGTATCATTACCACTATCGTTATCATTGCCATCAGGCATCATTGCTATCTTTCTATTCATCGTTATCGTCATTAGTATCTTTACCACTATCGTTATCATTGCCATCAGGCATCATTGCTATCTTTCTATTCATCGATATCGTCATTATCATCATTACCACTATCGTTATCATTGCCATCAGGCATCATTGCTATCTTTCTATTCATCGTTATCGTCATTATCATCATTACCACTATCGTTATCATTGCCATCAGGCATCATTGCTATCTTTCTATTCATCGATATCGTCATTATCATCATTACTACTATCGTTATCATTGCCATCAGGCATCATTGCATGTCATCCTTCTATTCATCGTTATCGTCATTGGTATCATTACCACTATCGTTATCATTGCCATCAGGCATCATTGCTATCTTTCTATTCATCGTTATCGTCATTATCATCATTACTACTATCGTTATCATTGCCATCAGGCATCATTGTCATCCTTCAATTCATCGTTATCGTCATTAGTATCATTACCACTATCGTTATCATTGCCATCAGGCATCATTGCTATCTTTCTATTCATCGTTATCGTCATTATCATCATTACCACTATCGTTATCATTGCCATCAGGCATCATTGCTATCTTTCTATTCATCGTTATCGTCATTATCATCATTACCACTATCGTTATCATTGCCATCAGGCATCATTGCTATCTTTCTATTCATCGATATCGTCATTATCATCATTACTACTATCGTTATCATTGCCATCAGGCATCATTGCATGTCATCCTTCTATTCATCGTTATCGTCATTGGTATCATTACCACTATCGTTATCATTGCCATCAGGCATCATTGCTATCTTTCTATTCATCGTTATCGTCATTATCATCATTACTACTATCGTTATCATTGCCATCAGGCATCATTGTCATCCTTCAATTCATCGTTATCGTCATTAGTATCATTACCACTATCGTTAACATTGCCATCAGGCATCATTGCTATCTTTCTATTCATCGTTATCGTCATTATCATCATTACCACTATCGTTATCATTGCCATCAGGCATCATTGTCATCTTTCTATTCATCGTTATCGTCATTATCATCATTACTACTATCGTTATCATTGCCATCAGGCATCATTGTCATCCTTCAATTCATCGTTATCGTCATTAGTATCATTACCACTATCGTTATCATTGCCATCAGGCATCATTGTCATCTTTCTATTCATCGTTATCGTCATTAGTATCATTACCACTATCGTTATCATTGCCATCAGGCATCATTGCTATCTTTCTATTCATCGTTATCGTCATTAGTATCATTACCACTATCGTTATCATTGCCATCAGGCATCATTGCTATCTTTCTATTCATCGATATCGTCATTATCATCATTACCACTATCGTTATCATTGCCATCAGGCATCATTGCTATCTTTCTATTCATCGTTATCGTCATTATCATCATTACCACTATCGTTATCATTGCCATCAGGCATCATTGCTATCTTTCTATTCATCGATATCGTCATTATCATCATTACTACTATCGTTATCATTGCCATCAGGCATCATTGCATGTCATCCTTCTATTCATCGTTATCGTCATTGGTATCATTACCACTATCGTTATCATTGCCATCAGGCATCATTGCTATCTTTCTATTCATCGTTATCGTCATTATCATCATTACTACTATCGTTATCATTGCCATCAGGCATCATTGTCATCCTTCAATTCATCGTTATCGTCATTAGTATCATTACCACTATCGTTATCATTGCCATCAGGCATCATTGCTATCTTTCTATTCATCGTTATCGTCATTATCATCATTACCACTATCGTTATCATTGCCATCAGGCATCATTGCTATCTTTCTATTCATCGTTATCGTCATTATCATCATTACCACTATCGTTATCATTGCCATCAGGCATCATTGCTATCTTTCTATTCATCGATATCGTCATTATCATCATTACTACTATCGTTATCATTGCCATCAGGCATCATTGCATGTCATCCTTCTATTCATCGTTATCGTCATTGGTATCATTACCACTATCGTTATCATTGCCATCAGGCATCATTGCTATCTTTCTATTCATCGTTATCGTCATTATCATCATTACTACTATCGTTATCATTGCCATCAGGCATCATTGTCATCCTTCAATTCATCGTTATCGTCATTAGTATCATTACCACTATCGTTATCATTGCCATCAGGCATCATTGTCATCTTTCTATTCATCGTTATCGTCATTGGTATCATTACCACTATCGTTATCATTGCCATCAGGCATCATTGCTATCTTTCTATTCATCGTTATCGTCATTAGTATCATTACCACTATCGTTATCATTGCCATCAGGCATCATTGCTATCTTTCTATTCATCGTTATCGTCATTATCATCATTACCACTATCGTTATCATTGCCATCAGGCATCATTGCTATCTTTCTATTCATCGTTATCGTCATTATCATCATTACCACTATCGTTATCATTGCCATCAGGCATCATTGCTATCTTTCTATTCATCGTTATCGTCATTATCATCATTACCACTATCGTTATCATTGCCATCAGGCATCATTGCTATCTTTCTATTCATCGTTATCGTCATTATCATCATTACCACTATCGTTAACATTGCCATCAGGCATCATTGCTATCTTTCTATTCATCGTTATCGTCATTATCATCATTACCACTATCGTTAACATTGCCATCAGGCATCATTGCTATCTTTCTATTTATCGTTATCGTCATTATCATCATTACCACTATCGTTATCATTGCCATCAGGCATCATTCCTATCTTTCTATTCATCGTTATCGTCATTATCATCATTACCACTATCGTTATCATTGCCATCAGGCATCATTGCTATCTTTCTATTCATCGTTATCGTCATTATCATCATTACTACTATCGTTATCATTGCCATCAGGCATCATTGTCATCCTTCAATTCATCGTTATCGTCATTAGTATCATTACCACTATCGTTATCATTGCCACCAGGCATCATTGTCATCTTTCTATTCATCGTTATCGTCATTAGTATCATTACCACTATCGTTATCATTGCCATCAGGCATCATTGTCATCTTTCTATTCATCGTTATCGTCATTATCATCATTACTACTATCGTTATCATTGCCATCAGGCATCATTGTCATCCTTCAATTCATCGTTATCGTCATTAGTATCATTACCACTATCGTTATCATTGCCATCAGGCATCATTGTCATCTTTCTATTCATCGTTATCGTCATTAGTATCATTACCACTATCGTTATCATTGCCATCAGGCATCATTGCTATCTTTCTATTCATCGTTATCGTCATTAGTATCATTACCACTATCGTTATCATTGCCATCAGGCATCATTGCTATCTTTCTATTCATCGATATCGTCATTATCATCATTACTACTATCGTTATCATTGCCATCAGGCATCATTGCATGTCATCCTTCTATTCATCGTTATCGTCATTGGTATCATTACCACTATCGTTATCATTGCCATCAGGCATCATTGCTATCTTTCTATTCATCGTTATCGTCATTATCATCATTACTACTATCGTTATCATTGCCATCAGGCATCATTGTCATCCTTCAATTCATCGTTATCGTCATTAGTATCATTACCACTATCGTTATCATTGCCATCAGGCATCATTGCTATCTTTCTATTCATCGTTATCGTCATTATCATCATTACCACTATCGTTATCATTGCCATCAGGCATCATTGCTATCTTTCTATTCATCGTTATCGTCATTATCATCATTACCACTATCGTTATCATTGCCATCAGGCATCATTGCTATCTTTCTATTCATCGATATCGTCATTATCATCATTACTACTATCGTTATCATTGCCATCAGGCATCATTGCATGTCATCCTTCTATTCATCGTTATCGTCATTGGTATCATTACCACTATCGTTATCATTGCCATCAGGCATCATTGCTATCTTTCTATTCATCGTTATCGTCATTATCATCATTACTACTATCGTTATCATTGCCATCAGGCATCATTGTCATCCTTCAATTCATCGTTATCGTCATTAGTATCATTACCACTATCGTTAACATTGCCATCAGGCATCATTGCTATCTTTCTATTCATCGTTATCGTCATTATCATCATTACCACTATCGTTATCATTGCCATCAGGCATCATTGTCATCTTTCTATTCATCGTTATCGTCATTATCATCATTACTACTATCGTTATCATTGCCATCAGGCATCATTGTCATCCTTCAATTCATCGTTATCGTCATTAGTATCATTACCACTATCGTTATCATTGCCATCAGGCATCATTGTCATCTTTCTATTCATCGTTATCGTCATTAGTATCATTACCACTATCGTTATCATTGCCATCAGGCATCATTGCTATCTTTCTATTCATCGTTATCGTCATTAGTATCATTACCACTATCGTTATCATTGCCATCAGGCATCATTGCTATCTTTCTATTCATCGATATCGTCATTATCATCATTACCACTATCGTTATCATTGCCATCAGGCATCATTGCTATCTTTCTATTCATCGTTATCGTCATTATCATCATTACCACTATCGTTATCATTGCCATCAGGCATCATTGCTATCTTTCTATTCATCGATATCGTCATTATCATCATTACTACTATCGTTATCATTGCCATCAGGCATCATTGCATGTCATCCTTCTATTCATCGTTATCGTCATTGGTATCATTACCACTATCGTTATCATTGCCATCAGGCATCATTGCTATCTTTCTATTCATCGTTATCGTCATTATCATCATTACTACTATCGTTATCATTGCCATCAGGCATCATTGTCATCCTTCAATTCATCGTTATCGTCATTAGTATCATTACCACTATCGTTATCATTGCCATCAGGCATCATTGCTATCTTTCTATTCATCGTTATCGTCATTATCATCATTACCACTATCGTTATCATTGCCATCAGGCATCATTGCTATCTTTCTATTCATCGTTATCGTCATTATCATCATTACCACTATCGTTATCATTGCCATCAGGCATCATTGCTATCTTTCTATTCATCGATATCGTCATTATCATCATTACTACTATCGTTATCATTGCCATCAGGCATCATTGCATGTCATCCTTCTATTCATCGTTATCGTCATTGGTATCATTACCACTATCGTTATCATTGCCATCAGGCATCATTGCTATCTTTCTATTCATCGTTATCGTCATTATCATCATTACTACTATCGTTATCATTGCCATCAGGCATCATTGTCATCCTTCAATTCATCGTTATCGTCATTAGTATCATTACCACTATCGTTATCATTGCCATCAGGCATCATTGTCATCTTTCTATTCATCGTTATCGTCATTGGTATCATTACCACTATCGTTATCATTGCCATCAGGCATCATTGCTATCTTTCTATTCATCGTTATCGTCATTAGTATCATTACCACTATCGTTATCATTGCCATCAGGCATCATTGCTATCTTTCTATTCATCGTTATCGTCATTATCATCATTACCACTATCGTTATCATTGCCATCAGGCATCATTGCTATCTTTCTATTCATCGTTATCGTCATTATCATCATTACCACTATCGTTATCATTGCCATCAGGCATCATTGCTATCTTTCTATTCATCGTTATCGTCATTATCATCATTACCACTATCGTTATCATTGCCATCAGGCATCATTGCTATCTTTCTATTCATCGTTATCGTCATTATCATCATTACCACTATCGTTAACATTGCCATCAGGCATCATTGCTATCTTTCTATTCATCGTTATCGTCATTATCATCATTACCACTATCGTTATCATTGCCATCAGGCATCATTGCTATCTTTCTATTCATCGTTATCGTCATTATCATCATTACCACTATCGTTAACATTGCCATCAGGCATCATTGCTATCTTTCTATTCATCGTTATCGTCATTATCATCATTACCACTATCGTTATCATTGCCATCAGGCATCATTGTCATCTTTCTATTCATCGTTATCGTCATTATCATCATTACTACTATCGTTATCATTGCCATCAGGCATCATTGCATGTCATCCTTCTATTCATCGTTATCGTCATTGGTATCATTACCACTATCGTTATCATTGCCATCAGGCATCATTGCTATCTTTCTATTCATCGATATCGTCATTAGTATCATTACCACTATCGTTAACATTGCCATCAGGCATCATTGCTATCTTTCTATTCATCGTTATCGTCATTATCATCATTACCACTATCGTTAACATTGCCATCAGGCATCATTGCTATCTTTCTATTTATCGTTATCGTCATTATCATCATTACCACTATCGTTATCATTGCCATCAGGCATCATTGCTATCTTTCTATTCATCGTTATCGTCATTATCATCATTACCACTATCGTTAACATTGCCATCAGGCATCATTGCTATCTTTCTATTCATCGTTATCGTCATTATCATCATTACCACTATCGTTAACATTGCCATCAGGCATCATTGCTATCTTTCTATTTATCGTTATCGTCATTATCATCATTACCACTATCGTTATCATTGCCATCAGGCATCATTGCTATCTTTCTATTCATCGTTATCGTCATTATCATCATTACCACTATCGTTATCATTGCCATCAGGCATCATTGCTATCTTTCTATTCATCGTTATCGTCATTATCATCATTACCACTATCGTTATCATTGCCATCAGGCATCATTGCTATCTTTCTATTCATCGTTATCGTCATTAGTATCATTACCACTATCGTTATCATTGCCATCAGGCATCATTGCGATCTTTCTATTCATCGTTATCGTCATTATCATCATTACCACTATCGTTATCATTGCCATCAGGCATCATTGTCATCTTTCTATTCATCGTTATCGTCATTATCATCATTACCACTATCGTTATCATTGCCATCAGGCATCATTGCTATCTTTCTATTCATCGTTATCGTCATTAGTATCATTACAACTATCGTTATCATTGCCATCAGGCATCATTGTCATCTTTCTATTCATCGTTATCGTCATTATCATCATTACCACTATCGTTATCATTGCCATCAGGCATCATTGCTATCTTTCTATTCATCGTTATCGTCATTATCATCATTACTACTATCGTTATCATTGCCATCAGGCATCATTGTCATCCTTCAATTCATCGTTATCGTCATTAGTATCATTACCACTATCGTTATCATTGCCACCAGGCATCATTGTCATCTTTCTATTCATCGTTATCGTCATTAGTATCATTACCACTATCGTTATCATTGCCATCAGGCATCATTGTCATCTTTCTATTCATCGTTATCGTCATTATCATCATTACTACTATCGTTATCATTGCCATCAGGCATCATTGTCATCCTTCAATTCATCGTTATCGTCATTAGTATCATTACCACTATCGTTATCATTGCCATCAGGCATCATTGTCATCTTTCTATTCATCGTTATCGTCATTAGTATCATTACCACTATCGTTATCATTGCCATCAGGCATCATTGCTATCTTTCTATTCATCGTTATCGTCATTAGTATCATTACCACTATCGTTATCATTGCCATCAGGCATCATTGCTATCTTTCTATTCATCGTTATCGTCATTATCATCATTACCACTATCGTTATCATTGCCATCAGGCATCATTGCTATCTTTCTATTCATCGTTATCGTCATTATCATCATTACCACTATCGTTATCATTGCCATCAGGCATCATTGCTATCTTTCTATTCATCGTTATCGTCATTATCATCATTACCACTATCGTTATCATTGCCATCAGGCATCATTGCTATCTTTCTATTCATCGTTATCGTCATTATCATCATTACCACTATCGTTAACATTGCCATCAGGCATCATTGCTATCTTTCTATTCATCGTTATCGTCATTATCATCATTACCACTATCGTTATCATTGCCATCAGGCATCATTGCTATCTTTCTATTCATCGTTATCGTCATTATCATCATTACCACTATCGTTAACATTGCCATCAGGCATCATTGCTATCTTTCTATTCATCGTTATCGTCATTATCATCATTACCACTATCGTTATCATTGCCATCAGGCATCATTGTCATCTTTCTATTCATCGTTATCGTCATTATCATCATTACTACTATCGTTATCATTGCCATCAGGCATCATTGCATGTCATCCTTCTATTCATCGTTATCGTCATTGGTATCATTACCACTATCGTTATCATTGCCATCAGGCATCATTGCTATCTTTCTATTCATCGATATCGTCATTAGTATCATTACCACTATCGTTAACATTGCCATCAGGCATCATTGCTATCTTTCTATTCATCGTTATCGTCATTATCATCATTACCACTATCGTTAACATTGCCATCAGGCATCATTGCTATCTTTCTATTCATCGTTATCGTCATTATCATCATTACCACTATCGTTATCATTGCCATCAGGCATCATTGCTATCTTTCTATTCATCGTTATCGTCATTATCATCATTACCACTATCGTTATCATTGCCATCAGGCATCATTGCTATCTTTCTATTCATCGTTATCGTCATTATCATCATTACCACTATCGTTATCATTGCCATCAGGCATCATTGCTATCTTTCTATTCATCGTTATCGTCATTAGTATCATTACCACTATCGTTATCATTGCCATCAGGCATCATTGTCATCTTTCTATTCATCGTTATCGTCATTATCATCATTACCACTATCGTTATCATTGCCATCAGGCATCATTGTCATCTTTCTATTCATCGTTATCGTCATTATCATCATTACCACTATCGTTATCATTGCCATCAGGCATCATTGCTATCTTTCTATTCATCGTTATCGTCATTAGTATCATTACAACTATCGTTATCATTGCCATCAGGCATCATTGTCATCTTTCTATTCATCGTTATCGTCATTATCATCATTACCACTATCGTTATCATTGCCATCAGGCATCATTGCTATCTTTCTATTCATCGTTATCGTCATTATCATCATTACTACTATCGTTATCATTGCCATCAGGCATCATTGTCATCCTTCAATTCATCGTTATCGTCATTAGTATCATTACCACTATCGTTATCATTGCCACCAGGCATCATTGTCATCTTTCTATTCATCGTTATCGTCATTAGTATCATTACCACTATCGTTATCATTGCCATCAGGCTTCATTGTCATCTTTCTATTCATCGTTATCGTCATTAGTATCATTACCACTATCGTTATCATTGCCATCAGGCATCATTGTCATCTTTCTATTCATCGTTATCGTCATTAGTATCATTACCACTATCGTTATCATTGCCATCAGGCATCATTGTCATCTTTCTATTCATCGTTATCGTCATTAGTATCATTACCACTATCATTATCATTGCCATCAGGCATCATTGTCATCTTTCTATTCATCGTTATCGTCATTATCATCATTACCACTATCGTTATCATTGCCATCAGGCATCATTGTCATCTTTCTATTCATCGTTATCGTCATTAGTATCATTACCACTATCGTTATCATTGCCATCAGGCATCATTGTCATCTTTCTATTCATCGTTATCGTCATTAGTATCATTACCACTATCGTTAACATTGCCATCAGGCATCATTGCTATCTTTCTATTCATCGTTATCGTCATTATCATCATTACCACTATCGTTAACATTGCCATCAGGCATCATTGTCATCTTTCTATTCATCGTTATCGTCATTATCATCATTACCACTATCGTTATCATTGCCATCAGGCATCATTGTCATCTTTCTATTCATCGTTATCGTCATTAGTATCATTACCACTATCGTTATCATTGCCATCAGGCATCATTGTCATCTTTCTATTCATCGTTATCGTCATTAGTATCATTACCACTATCGTTATCATTGCCATCAGGCATCATTGTCATCTTTCTATTCATCGTTATCGTCATTAGTATCATTACCACTATCGTTATCATTGCCATCAGGCATCATTGTCATCTTTCTATTCATCGTTATCGTCATTAGTATCATTACCACTATCATTATCATTGCCATCAGGCATCATTGTCATCTTTCTATTCATCGTTATCGTCATTATCATCATTACCACTATCGTTATCATTGCCATCAGGCATCATTGTCATCTTTCTATTCATCGTTATCGTCATTAGTATCATTACCACTATCGTTATCATTGCCATCAGGCATCATTGTCATCTTTCTATTCATCGTTATCGTCATTATCATCATTACCACTATCGTTATCATTGCCATCAGGCATCATTGTCATCTTTGTATTCATCGTTATCGTCATTATCATCATTACCACTATCGTTATCATTGCCATCAGGCATCATTGTCATCTTTCTATTCATCGTTATCGTCATTAGTATCATTACCACTATCGTTAACATTGCCATCAGGCATCATTGCTATCTTTCTATTCATCGTTATCGTCATTAGTATCATTACCACTATCGTTAACATTGCCATCAGGCATCATTGCTATCTTTCTATTCATCGTTATCGTCATTATCATCATTACCACTATCGTTATCATTGCCATCAGGCATCATTGCTATCTTTCTATTCATCGTTATCGTCATTATCATCATTACCACTATCGTTATCATTGCCATCAGGCATCATTGTCATCTTTCTATTCATCGTTATCGTCATTAGTATCATTACCACTATCGTTATCATTGCCATCAGGCATCATTGTCATCTTTCTATTCATCGTTATCGTCATTATCATCATTACCACTATCGTTATCATTGCCATCAGGCATCATTGTCATCTTTCTATTCATCGTTATCGTCATTATCATCATTACCACTATCGTTATCATTGCCATCAGGCATCATTGTCATCTTTCTATTCATCGTTATCGTCATTAGTATCATTACCACTATCGTTATCATTGCCATCAGGCATCATTGTCATCTTTCTATTCATCGTTATCGTCATTAGTATCATTACCACTATCGTTATCATTGCCATCAGGCATCATTGCATGTCATCTTTCTATTCATCGTTATCGTCATTAGTATCATTACCACTATCGTTATCATTGCCATCAGGCATCATTGCGATCTTTCTATTCATTCGTCTCGTTGAGACTATGTGAAATGCGCTCAGTATGAGCACTACATTAAAATACATCACTGTTATTGTTGATACCAGTGTTTGATTAGCAACGTTAAATTTATTTAGAAATTTTATTACCTAGAGGATTGTTCTGTCCAGGTGATCGCATCTCGCAAATCTTCCATCCACCTTTGATTTTTATCTCGTACAGCCTCACATCGAGGGTCTTTTGGATCCAAAACTTCTTCGGAGAAACACGAACCCAGAAAGGAGACCAATAAAACACTGATTACTAGCATCTTGCTCTAAAAAAAAGGTAGCAGTTTTTGTTTAATCTAAAAATCATTTATATATAAATATACAAACATTCATAGTACCTTGCTCTAAAAAAGGTAGCAGTTTTTTTGTTTAATTTAAAATTACTTATTATTTTTGTCTTTATCTCAGTCTATCAATTGAAAGTACTCACACATGAACTTATAGAACGCATTAAGAAGTTTTTGGGATTCCATTTGAATGTTAGATTTCGAGTCGAATTACAAACACAAATCATGCATGACTGGTCATCACCATAAGCTGTATCACGTATTCCAGTAGTATTACAACTTGCTTGTAGATTTATTAAACTAAAGCATTTTTGGAATATATTTGGATAAATATATATATAAATATAGATGGAATATATTTCCTTGGTGTTGTATTTGTAGCGGAGCACCATCCTTATGAAAAAATGGTAATATAGTGAAGAAAAGAATCATATTCAAGCTACTACTCATAACCTACAAGATACTTCAAGGATGTGCTCCCGTCGTACCTCAGTGATCTGATAACAATCAAAAGGTCAGTGAGGAAGCTGCGTTCTAACAGTGACAATACTACAGTCTTAACATCTGAACTGTATAGAACAGAAACGTATGGTAAACGTGCGTTTTCTACGGCTGCACCAAGGCTGTGGAATCAACTCCCGCCTTGCGTCAAAACATGTGCCAACACAGAACATTTTAAAAATCAACTGAAAACCTATTTATTCAACTCAAATATCCTTTGAAATTAATTACTGGTACATCTGTATGAGCATTACTTATTTGTAAATATCTATTTATATCTATTTATATCTTCCTATACTTATATCAACATGTATTTTTATATCAATTGTAAGGGTATCGAGAATTATTGGGATGCACTAGAAATAAATTATTATTATTATTATTATTATTATTATTATTATTATTATTATTATTATTATTATTATTATTATTATTATTATTATTATTATTATTATTATTATTATTAATGCATCAAGTCCATTTTTCATGGACAGCCACAAAGGATCGCGGGCGTGCACGTCCGTACGTATGCCGTGCCCATGCATCGCGAAGCTGATTGGCTGTTACATTTCGGCGGGGAAGTGGCGCGCGCGCGCAAAATAGCAGAGCCTGAAAGCAGGTTTTTCTTTTATCGACAAACTAGACGCTCTATGAGCGTGAAGTCGGGCTAGTCATAAAATCAACACAGGAGGCTAAACAATTCTAATTTGATGATAGAATCAGGGCTCCCAGGATTATGCGATTTTTTTCAGCAAATTATGCACTATTTTTTGGCAAATAAAGCGCCAAAAATCGCAAATTATGCGCAGATTATAATGCGAATTTTGTAATATTGCAGAGTATTCTTTAGCAAAAACGTTTCGTGGAAATTACGATTTACGAATGTAAACCAGTAAATCAACAAAGTTAGTAAGGCAACAAAACAACTTACTGACTGACCTGCTACGATTTTAAGTCGTTTATTTTTCTTTTAGAAACTCATTTGTATGTTTTTTTTTCTTTTTGTTTTAGTTCAACAACATTATCCATTATTGAAAACACAGCAAAGAAAGACTTTAGCCGCCAAAAAATCGATATTTTCTTTCCTAAGCTGTGATTGGCAATCTTTCATCCAATCATGGCGCGTGTTATATAAAGAACTAGAGCACCACACGGCCACCACACGGCCACCAGCATGTAACGCCCTGTTGATTTTCGATATCGTGATTGCTTTTGCAAAGAAAATCGATGGATTTTTTACGGAAGCGCTGAGACTTCAGACTTCAGACTTCAGACTTCAGACTTCAGACTTCAGACTTCAGACTTCAGACTTCAAGCAATTTTTCGTCAAAGTCGCGCGGTGTTGAAGAGGGAAGTATTTTGACAAGGTATGAAACTCGGTCACGTGACAAATTTAGTTTCGCGCGGAGTAAATCAGCCATGGGAGAAATTTTTAATTTTTCTTCGAATATATAAAACTTACGTTGATCTTCAACTACATTAAAAAGTATGATCATCTCCGACCTCAGCAAAGGGATTAAAATTAATTTATAAAAAGGGCAGCATGGAATCGAGGTGCGCCACAGGTTGTGGTGACGGATTTCGGAAATTTTACAATCGTGGTGCGATCAGCGATCGTGAAAATATCGATCGAGACTACATTCACGCTCATTAATTCACCGATACAGCCGAAAAAGGTGTTGATTACAGTCTTGCATTTAACTTTTGCATTGTTAAAATGACTTAAAACTCAAAGAAAGAAAAAAAGAGAATGTATTTTATTGTGAAAAATTACTTCATAAAGTAAAAACCACGCTATCAATCAATAAACGATCACACGGTTTTAATTTTGATGAGTTGAGTAGTGTTTGCGCTAATTTCGAAGATTTTCGGACCGTAATATTTTGCAGGTTATCCTTTTAAAGTTGACAAGTATGCGCAAAATTAAAAGCTAGAATTTGGGCTTTGAAAGTTTTGTAAAAATTGATACCCACTTCATCTATCTGTCAGCGAGGTCACTTAAAGGTTACAAATCAACCAATAGAGATATCGGTCGTGGTTTCCTGTTTTGTTTTGGTAATACTCTGCGGGACGTTTTTATAAATCAGATAACAAACGCTCATAAAATACTTTTTAGAGCACAAAGCGGTAAACATGGCGAACAAAAATAAGATTAAATCAAATAGTAAAGCAAGTAAATCAAGAAACATCTAAAATTATGAAGAAATTTAGAAAAGTAACGCAACATGATATTTCATAAACGAACCAAGCAATAATAGGATTATAGGATTATGTCACTTTTCAAGTAAATTTGTTTTCCATAAAAACGAATTTATTTTAATATCTCTGGAAGTATGTAACATTATGATTTTTTGTTTCAATAATTAAAAGTTTATGTTATAAACGTTAAAATCTTTAAATAAACAAAAAATCAGCCAAATTTTTGGCTTAAAGGTTCACAGTAACCTTAACTCTAAATAACTTCTTAAAACTAATTAAAATATTAAGAAACGCTCACACGGTCTCGGAGATCAATATATGTTGACAAACATTATGCATTAAAGTTCAGCAAAAGACGGATAGTTTTTCCAGGTTATCCTTTTAAACAAAGACACCCGATTTCACTTAGAGTCTTTCTCACGCACTACAAATTATTTTTTTACAGACAAAAACTACATAGACGTATTCTTTATTTATTAAGCTTTAAAATGATGTATAATGTCATAAAATATCATTTAATGTGACGCGAAAATAAATTTTTAACGAAAGGTACCCGCGAAGGTTCACAGTAACCTTCAGACGGGAATAACTTAATTAAATGCATGAAACCAAACAGACAATACATCATGATAGGCTATAATCAAATGAAGATAGTTGGCACATACTGACAATAAGATAAACCATTATTTTGTAAAACATAGCGGCTGTTGCTGTCAATCAAATCACAAATACAGTCAGTAACAATTGTCTCTAACCTCTTTCCTCCAAAAGAATCACCTCTCCAAATTTCTTAAAGTAGAACGCTTCTCCTTTGCTTTGCTTTTGTGGCCGTAAGGTTGAAGTTTTCTTTGAAGTAGTGACGGCGACCGTTTCTCACGGGAACCAGGAGAATATGCGAGCAATAGTGGGAGAAACTGGGATTTTTGTAGCTTCATCAATGATTGATCACATGACTTTATGGGTGTTTCCTCATATCTAACCAAGTCATTCTTTCACGGTCACTGCATCATTTGAATAAATTATGCTAATAGAATTCGAAAGCGTAATGTTGTCGTAAACTACTAGTTGTTTAAATGTAAAAATCACCAAACTAAAAAAGAAACGCTGTTTAAATGTGATGGCTTGAAGAGCAATTTCGTAATGTAAATACCAAACAATCGCTAAAAGCGAAACGCACAATGGAGCGCAAAAACACCTTAATTTATTCAACTACCCCTCCCTGGTACGCGCTGATAAAAGGTAAAATGGTAACTCCCTTTTATGGGTTAGCAGGTTTGAGTTATGGCCCATCTTTGCGGGCTGGGTAATCTATGTAAAATATAATTTTCCATGATGTTTTAAAAAGAAGTCAAACAAAAGATATTATTTTTGATACATTTAAGAGGTCCCATTTATTATACTATAATACAGAATACAGTGAAACCCCTCTATACCAGACCCTCGATAAATCAGAATCCTCTTTAAACCGGACGCAACTTTTTGTGTGAATGGAACAAAAGGGAAAACAATAGACAAAACAAAGGCTATTATAATAAGCACTAATTACTTGTAAGCGCAGTCAACGTGCGAGTTAAAACAAAAGGCATTAATACCACTTAGAGGTGTGAGGTTAATAATAATAATAATAATATGCCTCATTTATATAGAGTCTACTAATGTATACACCTAATTCAAAAAAGGTTGACGGGGCGAACGACGATTGGCGATTGGTGATTGGCGATGACTAATATGAATTCCTTCTTATTCGTTTCTAAATTACCCAAACAATGCCTCCACCGATCAGGGAAACCTTCGAGACATCCATCTAAGGTCATCGCTTAACGATGTTTGGGTAATTTACAATAGAATAAGAAGAAATTCGTTTTATCCACAGTCTCGCAATCGCCAATCACCAATCGCCAATCGCCGTTCGCCCCGTCAATCTTTTTTCAATTAGGTGTATATGGAGGACTTATCGGACTGCTGTAAACCAGCAGTTTACAATCATGAGTGTTGTTAGTGAATGCCTCCGAGGCCTGACTGTTGTACCGGCACAACAGGATCTTTAACTTCCACCTTACATAGGATTAGAGTGAAAGCAGACGGGACCTCCGGCTTTACGTCCTTCTCCGAGTAGACGAGGCACATAGAGAGTAAAGTGTGTTCCTATTCTCATTGATAAAAATCCCGCGTAATTTGACATCGAGGCTGAGTTAAGCCCCAAAACAAGGTCTAACCATTGCTGCAAAACCCCAGGAATATAGGCCATTCGCTGGCAACAGTCAAATTGTATTTTTAAACTGTTTAGAATGTAGGCCATTCGCTGGCAACAGTCAAATTTTATTTCAAAAACTCATTAATAATTCATGAGACATTTTCAAAAGAAATCGTGACCGTGACGAGTGTTTTAACTGAAGTTATAGATTCACCCTAATTTACATAAACTTTAACCTTAATTTTCTCTAATAAACTTTCACAAATCCTTGAATTTTTTTTACAATAACACAAAATATAGGTTGGAGCTTTTGAAGTCGTTCAAAAAACTCGCAGATCGTGTTTTATCAGCTTTAAAACCACTTGGCTTCGCCGCGTGGTTTTAAATCCTGATAAAACACTCCTGCTCGTTTATTAAACATTACTTTAAAACTAATTATAGTCCAATTATATTTTTAAACTGTTTAGAATATAGGCCATTCGCTGGCAACAGTTAAATTTTATTTTAAAACTTTTTAGAATATAGGCCATTTGCTGGTAACAGTCCAATTTTATTTTTAAACTGTTTAGAATATATAATATAGGCCATTTGCTGGCAACAGTCAAATTTTATTTTAAAACTTTTAGAATATAAGCCATTCGCTGGCAACAGCCCAATTTCATTTTTGAACTGTTTACAATTAGGTCATCTCGAATTGTTTTTTTCGGATAGATTCAAACACTTAAGGCTTAGGTGGAGGCTCTAAAACGCACTAATGCCGCCCAGGATGTTGAAACAACCCTCGCCCTACTTAGACAGCAGATAACGCGCCCGCCGGCGTTGTTTGACTCACATGCCACAATCGCTGCTCTGGAGCTACTTATTGATAACTGCCGGGCTACAGGAGACCAAAGACTCACCCGATACAACACCAGTCTAAAACAGATCGACGAGGGCCATGGTTAACCACCCTGCCCGACAACAGGTGTTTCTAAAACTCGTGGGATCCAAAGAGGAAGTAGAGGTCTCTAGTGAGAAATCCAGAAAGCACTCAAAAATTCATATCAGCCACAGGCACCCCATCCAAGTACAGCCACTGCTTGCCCAAAGGCATTGGCAACCTCATGCAGGTGCAACCTTATCAGCGTCAAAGACCCACGTGCTTTCTGTGTCAAAGGCGTGGGCACATTGCATGCTCCTGTCCAAACCAGTCAAGATAGATAGATAAAAAAATGCCTTTGTGTCATACAAACATATGTAGAACAAAATCTATTAAAATACTTTCTTTATATATGCTGTTTGTATCTCAGTTCAAGCTCAGGGCTCCATATACAATAACAATTAGACGTAGTACATAATAAAATATATAAATGGAGGACAAAAGGTTTGGGGCGCCTCCGGCAAAACTCGCCCGCACCAAAATCCCATACCCAAATACACCAAATATGCTCAAGGGAAACTAGTTAAAAGTATAAAATATAATATATTAAAAGACCATTTAGCCTCCAGCTCGCAATATTTAGATAATTAATGTATTTCACCATCATAGCTGTAACTATGTATGTACGCTCATCCGACTTCACCAGTAATTCAGATTTAGGCCAGGACGGCAAGTGGTGGAAATAAACACATTTATTTGTTTTGGTTATAATCTATTCCCTAATGATCCAAGTAGTGATAACCGGTTCGATTATTAGAGGTAGATCCTCGGTCCTGACTAGGAAGTTCGGACCACACACCCTTTTAGATTTGTTTTTACGCGCCTAATACGCATCCATCTATCTATCCATGTATTCTTGCGGTTATTTTGGTCAATAACTAAGCAACCCTCTCAGCCGGTCGGGTCGAATCAGAAGGGTTTTCTAAACACGCCCTATGATCTGTCTCCGGACGGATCCCTGGTCCGGCCTGGCTGGCGGTCCTTTCCCTCCCTTTCACTTTTCGCCTTTTAACCACCCAATTTCCTTACATGCAATCTCATATAGAGTTGCCCTAACCGAGAATTTGGCGAACAGCTAGAATATTGCTTGGCGCACCCAAACGTAGAAAAGCAGTGCGTTTGGGAGGGAAATACCGCCAGCTGGGCCGGACCACTGCCGTCATTGGAAATGGTTTCAAGTGGGAAAGCCTGGTCATCACCCACCATATTCACCTTCAGAGACCCTTCAAGTTTCGTAGCCGGCAATCTCCACAACCACCTACCTGCCTGGGAGCAAGTCATTAGCAACTTGTACCCCCACTCCTACCCAGAAGCACATTTTTGGCTGCAAGAAGGCGTCCACATTGAAAATTTCTTCACACACTTCAAGGGTGCTTTCCAAGGAAAACACTACGACTCAGACCGGCCTCCAAGAGCCGCATTCCCCAACTCCCCGCTCATGCGAAAGATTCGAAGAATTTATCTCCAACACTATCTTAGGTAGAGTCCAAAATGGATCTCTGGCAATATAGGGAGAGGTAGCCTCGGTAGACCCCCCGTACCTTGTCATGCCCATAACAATCGAGGCGACAAAACCACGTATGTGCCACGACGAACGATTCCTGAATCTATGGATAAGGGATTGCCCATTCTCCCTAGAGTACCTGACGGACTTGCCTCGCTACGTGCAACACGGCTATTACCAGTCGACAATGGACGATAAGAGCCCAGCCCAGTGCCCGAACATACTTTGGAATCCAGTGGAAGGGCTGGTACTTTGTCTATACAACCATACCTTTCGGTTGGAAGGCAAGTGCCTACATTTATCAATCCATCGGCCTGCTGGCAACAAGCACAATCTGCTCCTACGGCGCACCTTGCACATAAAATATCGATGACAGACACGTTGGGCAGCTCCTCATCCCTCAGCCAACTCAACATCACTTTTCAAACACCCAATTAGCTGAGATGGCCGCTTTCGTAGCCTGCTCTGTGCTGTCGCAATTGGGCTACTTCATTGGTCTAAGTAAAAGCAGTCTTCAGCCACAAAAGGCCGTACGTTTCTTGGGCTACGTGTGCGACTCAGACAGACAGGCTTTTGTCCTACCCGACGACAAACGTCAGAAGTTCGCCCTCCTCCGCAAGGAAATCTTAGGTACGAAAACGGTATCCCTCAAAAAGCAACAAAAATTTGCAGGAAAGACCACGTCGTTTTCTCTCTCAGTACCGGCTACAAAAGTATTTACCAACCGATGCTACCAGGCCATCGGCCGCGCACAGAGAGCTTCATCCACACAAATCTGGGGAGGCACGCTCGAGCGCCAGGGGTATCCACGCCATGAATCACGAGGTTATTGCGATGATGAGCACCGACACCTGCCGATTGCCGTGAGAGAAGCACGAGCCCTGATCCTCCTCACGATGGAATACCTCCTGACCGACACCAACAACGCACGAGTGGATGCCTTTGTTGACAACCAAGCAGTCCTCCACAGCTGGGAAAGACAAACATCTCGGTCCCCACGCATCACCTGTGTTATGAAAGACATGTTCTCTTTCTGTTCAGCGCACAATATCTCGATGTCAGTCTTCTTTGTCCCATCCAAACAAAACATCGCTGATCGGCCCTCAAGGACAGTGTCCGATCTTGACGCCAAACATTCCGTCGAATGTTGATTAAAGACCGACTCTACTTTTGGCCCACACTCGATCGATTTGATGGCAGAGAACGTACGTCACAACACAGCAGGTCGTACTCCCCAACCCCCTGCCCTAGAGCAGCCGGGCAAACAAAGGCCTTGGCTAACATCCCCACCTCAGAGTCGCGCGGTTCCAAAAAGTCTAAGATGGACCAATACCAGAAAAACAACAGCCCAGATTGCTGGCGTATGGCCTTCCCTCCCCTAACAGGGCGGGATGAAAGGTTTTTAATCTCAGCCGAGACAATGAGAGGGATGCGTCATCAAGGAGAATATAGTACTATTCTCATTGATAAAAATCCCGCGTAATTTGACATCGAGGCTGACTAGAGAGCAGAATTTGGTATCATCTAGTGTATTGAAAACGAAAGAACCCATCCCTTTTCCGATACAGTACATGGCAGCACATTTTTCTTTTTATGTTTTAATTTGTTAGAGACTAAAAATTGTCCATGCTATCTTAAAAGAATAATTTAGAGGTAATAATTTAACCCCAAAGTACCCCCCCCCCCCCCCCCCTCCTAATAGGTTTATTCCAATGACCTACCACTGACTCCAGTTTTACAATATCATGTGATACAAATACCCAACACTTTTACCCCAAAGTACCCCCCCCCCCCCCCCCCCCACCCTCCCCCCACTAAATGTATTCCAATGACCTACCACTGAGTCTGGTGTTACAATATCATGTGATACAAATAGCCATCTTCCAGACTTTTTATTTTGGTCCGGTTCCCGGATGTGATAAAACAGACAAATAATAATAAACAATAAACTTTATTTCTTTCTCAAGGCGCTTTACAAAGAAGATAATTAGTAAAAATTCTAAAGCAAATATGACTTATACAACTATAAAAAATGTGATATAACTACTTTTAAAATTCACAATATATACAATTATAAAAATAATAAAAAAATAATAATCCTTAAAATAATGTTTCGTTATTCATATATTTTGTAAAAAAGTATGTTTTCAGTTTTTTCTTAAAGCTTTCAACAGTAGTTATGCTGCGTAAATCATATGGTAGATTGTTCCAAAGTCTCGGAGCTAGATTAGAGAATGCTCTCTCCCCATACGTTTTTGTATGCGACTTGGGTTCTTTTAATAATTTCTTTGAGACAGATCTCAACGATCTGGAGTATTGCCTGTACTGGAGTTTCGATCTTAAATAGTCAGGTGCTTTAGCATTGAGACATTTGAAAACGACCAGTAACGTCTTGAAGGTAGTTCTGTAGTGTACAGGTAGCCAATGGAGTTCCTGTAGCAATGGTGTAATGTGATCAAATTTACGTCCTTGGCATACCATTCTGGCTGCAGTATTCTGAACATATTGCAGCCTCTGTATCTGATATTTAGGCAAGCCAGACAACAATGAGTTACAGTAGTCCAATTTAGACGTCACAAAGGCATGGACTATGGTAGCAGCAGATTCTTTGGTTAAGTACTTGCTGATTTTGGATATATTGCGTAGGTGGTAGAACGACGACTTACAAACAGTGGACAGGTGAGCATTAAAGGACATAGTGCCATCAAATGTCACACCCAAACTACAGGCTGAGGAAGACAGAGCAAGACAAACAAGATCCAAAGCAATTAAGTAAATATGTAGAAAAACAAGAAACAGACAGACAGAAAAACAAACAAGCAAACAAACAAACAAACCAACAGCTGTACACGTAATATAGAATAGAGACCTTGTCTCAACAATCAGCCTCGTTAGCATGTAAATTATATTATATTTTACTTTACTTTAATAAGCAGTTCCACCTGACAAAATTCAAAGCTATAAAACAAATAATACAAGTTTAAATATGTTGCTCTTTTTGTTCAGACAATGTAATTAATGATAATAACAGGAAATAACTGTAATACATCTTTGTAAAAGTAGCAGTAGTATTGTACTGTATTATATTGTATTGTATAGTAATGTAATAGTAGTAGTATTGTAGCTGTTTTATTTAGAATAAAGGAAAACTAATAAAAAAAAAATTTAAAAAAAGCATGTAATAATAAATTATATATTCTAGAATTTGACTACAGCCCAAGTATTTCAATTGTTTGATAATGTATACATTCCTTAAATTGCATGCAATGGGCTATAGTTCAATTCTATAGGTAAATTCATTGGAGGACGAGGGAATTCCACGTTGAATTTCACGAGAGAAATCAATATCGCATGAATCGCGGAGTTTGATTTTTCGAGTGAAATTCAAACGTGGAATTCCAGAGTCCAAAAATGAATTTTCCTTTTATCTCATACTTCAATTTAAGCTGGGTTCCCGCCACTATAGCTTCAAAAACCAGACGCGCGTGTTCCGATGAATTCAGAAACCGGATGAGAGGGTATTCCACGCTAAATACCGTCGCATTCGGTTTCGTTCTCAACCAATCAGCGCGCGAGTTTAAATAAGTATGAGATTCTAAAGAATATATTATGCGCTTTCCGAGGCTGAGGTTGAGAAGAACTATTATAAATACAGATAAGCAAATAAATACGGTAGGCAAAAAAAAATTGATTAATAAAGTGGCAATCAAAACAAATATAATAAATTAAGTGAAATATCAATGGTAATGATTCAATAACATAGTGCAAAACATACACGAAATAATTTAAAATATATATATTATTATATATATATATATATATATATATATATATATATTATATATATTCTCTCCGGATAAAAAAAATGACAATGCATTAATAGATAAAAAAAGGAAAAAATACTTTCATAAATCATACAAGTAAAATGGGCAGTGTACAAGATGTTACCTCTGAGAACACACAAATCCTTCCTGAGCACGAACTTGTTGTAAAGTAATCTGGTAAACTATTGATATGTTGTACTAAATCTACAATTTGTTCATCTATGCTCCCTTTCTTACTAAGATCAACTTGAGATAAACTTCGATGTTTTTGTTTTTCAAATTCGTCCGCCATGTTCTTTCTTCATTAGAACTTATTCTCTTTCGTTCTTAAACAGGAAGCCCAAATAATGCACCTTTTTAGCTCGACGAATATCTCATAATAAGAAATAAATATGTACATACGAAAATTTATAATTTCGGCTTTTCATCAATTCTTACATGATCCATTTCTTGAGTTTTCCTTATAGTGAATTTTTGTATATAATAAAATTATCTAAAACATTATTGCTTGGGCACCCTGTGGCGCCCTGCTGTGGTCTTTACAACAAATCCGCTGACTTTGTTTTACTTTCGCGCCAAAGTTGTTTGAGCTGCATGTTGAATTTTTAGCAGATTTTGCTTCACAAATTGTCGACATTCCATTACACAAAATGCTACGTAGAAAGCCTACAAGGATAGAACTAAAGAGAGATGACTTGGAGGAGTACGAAAAAGCAAAAGAATTGTGGTCAAAGGAGAACGAAACGTTGAACAAGAGCAAAATTGACGAGTCCGAACAGACTCCAATTTCAAATGTACTGACAGAAAGTGAACGAATAGCTAGAGTACAAGAACGTATTGGTTATATAAAACCTGATGTCGTACCTAGTGATGGGACAAGCCACTTTTTATGAAAAACAAGGTCTTTTTTGAATCTTCAAATCAGATATTATGGTCTGATTGAGCCCTTATATTTAAACCGACCAACTTTGATGTCGTATGCGGTCGTATTCTGGGGGTGGTCGTAGTGGCGATTGAGCAAATGATATAATGGTGTCCAGTGCTTGCTTAAAATACTACACAAGAACGAATAATTGAGTGTGTTTGCTGTGGATCCTGGTTAACTCCCACATGGTCGCTCTGTGGAGGGTGTTTTGTCGGGGTGGTCATAGTGGCTAGCAATGATTTTATGGTGTCAGCACTTGCTTATAAGACTACACAAGAACGAATAATTGAGTGTGTTTGCTGTGTATCCTGGTTAACTGCTACATGGTCGCTCTGTGGAAGGTGTTTTGTCAGGGTGGTGATAGTGGCGAGCAATGATTTTATGGTGTCAGACTTCACAAGAATGAAAAATTGAGTCTATTCAAAGTTTGGATGCAAACTTCACACTCTCCCGATGCGTTTCTTGGAATAGATTCAATTTGTTGAGTTTCCGAGAGTGAAATTTCTCAAATTATAATCTTGTCGCAACTGTCAACTGTATCTATGAATATCTAGCCTCACAACAGTGGTATACAAACTTATTAGGAGAGTGCGAAGTTTTGAAGCTTAACAGCTTGACAGAACAAGTGACAGTAGTACAATGATGACAGTGTTCTCTTGCAATGGAGACTTCAGAAAAACTTGAGATAAAGTTGATTTGCTATGGAACCCCTGGTTTACACTTGGTGGAGGTGGGTAGAATTGTGTTCAGTGATTGCCCTATCAAATCCACTACTTTGAGGGGTGGAGTAAAGTCAGTTTTCCTAAGGTAACCCAACTTGGCTTACAATGGATGGCAGAATCTGTGATGAATCTGTGATCATCTATAAAGGCTGGTTTCCACTAGGCATAGGAATAAGCACAAGCAAAAGATAGTTTCTTCTATTTTTCACTTGACATAAGCAGACATAAGAATAAGAAAAACAAACATGTTCATTTTCTTGTGTTTAGCTTATGCTTATGCCTAGTGAAAACCACCAGCCTTAATGTACTGTACATTCAATGGAATTCTTATTTATTTCCATTTTAAAAGTGGTTGGCATATGATGAATTGTGTACAAATCAGGGAAAGATGACAGATGTCATTGAAACATTACTATTTAAACAAAGAAAGCATATAAAAAAACACTTTTGTCTGTGGAATGCGCACCATTTACAGTGCGACTACTGAAACCGGGGCCACCAAAACATTATCCAATCACGATCGAGAATATGAACAATAGAATCTCTACAAATGTTTGATTTTGTTGCTTAAATAAAATAAAATAAAAATAAAATAAAATAAGATCAAAATTGAATAAGAAACATCTTAGCTTATAAGAACCTTGTACAAAGTTTTTGTTTGATCTCAAAAAATATAATATATTATTTTGAAATTTGATTGGGTGACCCCGGTTTCAATAGTCGACTGTAAGAACTGTGTGATGATGGTGCTGAATTACAGAAAAAATTATGCAAAATAACACATTTCTTTTGAAAACAACAACAATTTTGCTGATTTGCATTAATTTGCATAAAGGTTCTGAATCCTCATCTTTCAAGTGAGACCTGTTGTATTCATCACTTGACAAGGAGCCAGAATGCTCCACTATGCCTTGTCATTCTTAATTTCTTCAAACAATTTATACTTTTGTTTGTTGTGCTCTTTGACTTGTTGCACATTTTTATCCTAGCAAGCCTGCCATGTACGTGCTGGAATTACATTGATTGGTATTATATGGTGTAATCCTATTGTAGTCCCTAGGCTTACATATACTCAAAAGACTTTGTTTCATTACAATACAATTGTACAATTATGAAAAGCTCATGAAAGAGGGCTTATAATTTGAATTAAAAAACTTGTGATGAGTATTGTATATCTGATAGAACACTGGTGTTGTATCCCTGGTGTTAACTTGAAATTTCTTTGAAAATTTAAAAATCTTGAAAATTTTGGTAACTAACCAAGAACTAACCTAGAGGTTTTTTAATTTGTTTACAATATTTGTGTCCGTGTTATATCGGCTAAACAATCAATTGTGACAGCATTCTATAAATATTGTAATTATCTCATAAACACCTATCTTGTTCTAGAAAATATAAAATTTTCATTATAGTAATTACAAAATGTGATGAGATCTCCATCTTGGTTAGATGTATAATTTTTTAGAAGATAAAAGTTTATCATATGTTAAAATAATAATAATAACATTTATAATAATGATAATATTTAATATTTTCCTGAAATTGTATACTAAATACTAATAATATTTGAAGTCTTTGTGCAAGATGAAATTTAACAAAATAAATGTGAGACACTTATTTATTTAGAAGGAAAATTACATTCTGAAAACTAAATTTTCCAATTACACTTGAAAAGAGAACCAAATATACATATCCTTTTTTCAAGTAACATTAAGGCCCAGGAAAACGGCTTCAAAATTTCCTTCAACATCCGTTCGATATTTGTTGAACACCAATCAGTGAAGACGTTTGTCACCCCATTTCAACATTGTCATTGAAACCGTTTATCCCCCGATGTTCAACATTGTTCAATTGCAAAAACCATTCTACAGCGTTTAACAAAATCGAACCAAATTGTTGAATGTGTTGAAGCAAATGTTGAAGCTGTTTGCCCGGGCCTTTAGTTTCAAATAATTGGGTCAGCTTCTAGAAAATACCAGGTAAATTTTTCAGCTCAAGTTGACTAGTAAACAAGAACAATGAATACATATATAATTCAGTATCAAAAAGAAGATTGCCACAGCTGGACTAGGTTTCTTACTGAGCAGTACTATATCCTTTGATTAAAAATAACTCTACAGGACATCTTGATAACAAACCTTTCCAATAAATATTCAAAGAAATTTAATAAAAAAACTATGAATAATTTAAAATATTGTATTTAATCATAAACAAAGTGGCTTTTTAGTTACAGTGAAACTAGGAAAATGGTTATGTTAGTATTTATGTCTGGAAAATGTTAGTTTGCAACACTTGCTATCTAGCATTCAATTCAACTTTCTAGTTATCTGACATTTTTGATTGTTTATCACATTTTGTAATCATTTTGTCAATGCTGTGCGCTCAGTTTGAATATTAAAAGAGAACAGAGACTTCTAGTATGTGCTTTACTGGCAAATGCACACACTTGCTGTCTGTAGAATGAACTAGAAAGTTTTCATACAGCATTCGCTATGGCCTCATGCTGTATTTATTTCTTGTTCATTCTATTCATATTTTTGCCCTGACAAATGAAAACGTCTGTGGCTCACTTGTATTCGGCCAGAACACAAAAAACATTCTAGAGATATTTTGTAGTGCCTATGGTTTCTGTGCAATATTCAATATAAATGCTCAAGAGTAATTATGATATGTTATTTGTAAGCAAGTCACTAAGGACAGGAAGCCTGACATTAATAGTGGCTTTGAGGGAGACTAGAAAAATTTAATTGAACAAATTATTTGTAATTATTTGCAGGACCTTTGCACAGTTGCCATTACAAGTAAAAAAGGCTTAATTTGTTCATCTAAGAAAGAAAAAAACTCAACTAGAAGAATAAAATTGATAAAATGAATATATATCCTTTATATAATAAAACAATAAAATTGTGTGACTAATAAGTGTGACTATTTTAAAAAAAGATTCCCAGTTCTGAAATGATTTTAATTTTCTGTGAAAAAATAATAATATTCTTTTTCCTTTTTTTAATTAATTCACAATAATCTTGATATTATTTTTTCACTTCACAATTTTAATTATTTTATCTTATTTGAAAATGATCAGTTTATGTAAAAGCATTTACAACATGACCATAACAACAATAACAGTGTAGGCTTAAAGAAAAACTCATGCTTGATTAGTTTACATTACAAAACCGTGCCACAAAGGCTATAATCTATATATATTATATTAAATCTATAAATTATTTATTTTATTCAGTATATTTAATAATTTATACTAAAATGTATTGACAGTGCTTTTGCCAACATTTCAATGATTTATGAAAATCAAATTCTGCTGGAGAAATTGTCAATCAACCGAGTAGAATTTACTAGACTACAACAAAGATTGAGTGCTTTGGTACTTACGTTTATAAGTGGGTCACGGATCATTTCTCCGTAGATTTATAGGACTTTATAAACCCAACCGCTCCAGAAAGACCCGTTGAAAATCACATAAATTTTTTATATTAATTCAATATATAACATTCCAAAGTAAGCGTTCACAATTATAATTAGAAAATCCATTTATTGAAATGCACTTAAATATAACGCAGAACAATCAATATTTTCGCTTTCGTAGTTACATTTTCGACATTTTTTCATTTAGATGATGATCAGCAAATTCCGAATTAAAGGAAATTATTGCGTGTCTATACAAAAATATAACACATTTTTTTTCATTCACGATGAAATTGTTCTTCACTAGTGTAGCTGTTATGTATATATATATTATCTCTTTCAGTATACATCTCCATGATACACTGTTCTTTTGTAATTCGTATACAATGTTCTCAAGCTGAAACAGCATAAATGTACGTCTAGTAAGTTCGTGTATATATATGTCTTGGTAAAGCACACCCAATGACAAACAAATACCAAATATATTCCGAGAAAGTTCACACATCAGATGGTATTGGTACTGTCGAATAAATTCATGGCGAGTATATGTATATATATATATATATATGATTTCAAACATCCATCCTTAAAGTGTTGATGTCAATATTTTCAAACATAAAGTCAGATGGGATAAACACAGCCGAACATTTTCACTTTCATTTTCATTTTTTTAGGAATAGGAGCAAAAGCTTTATAACACTGTAGAATATACAATGAAAAATGTCGTGTCTTTGTAATATATTTTTTTTATCTTGTCTTTTCCCTGACATGATATATGAGCGCGAGGAATATGGGATATTAAAGATCTTGTTGAAAAGCATTGTATAAAATAACATCACTTTTGCCATGCATGTTCATCGATCGTAATTTCTCTCAGCTTTGAATTTGATAGATAACTGTGTTGAAATCACGTTCCTTCAGTTAGGCGTTCTTGAACGCGTTTTGAGTGAGCGGCAAATCAACCATTCTGTCGATGACCCTCTCTCCTCGTCATTTTATTGCTTTTCTGTCCCTTTTCTGCCGTGTCGCTTCCCCATCAGTTCGCTTCTCTTCGCAGCTTGATGAAGTTTTGAGAGTAGCCTTGAGTACAGCAAAGAATACATGGCACCTTGTGTTTTTGTTATCCAGTCCTGATCGTAAACACACTCATTATTGTCTTTAGCGTTCATGATAACCTCAACGTTCAACCCATCTATTATTGAAGACTCCGAGCCGTAGCCGGACTCATCATCGGCGAAATAAATCGAGTTTTCATCCATCGAGAGAGATCGCATAAGAGCTCGCTTTATTAGCCCTTGCGTTCACTCTAACAATGTTATCATATGTGAGTATCAGTTGTTTTAGCCTGCGTAGCGGCTCTCTAGGGGGAGGGAGAGGGAAAAGGAGGAAGAGAGGGGCTGGGGGAGAAATCTTGTTCTTTTGTGAGTAATACGCAATTGTGATCGTAGTTATGAAAGAGTGAAAACGTCAAGCAAAACTTCATTTTAATAAAAAGCTCGATCTCTGCATTACCTACATATTAACCAGAGCTTTCCGCAGGGAGTTTAAATGGAGGTCCAAGGAAACATTCTGCAGTATTACAATCATAATTTGTGCATCCTATGAAATGTTATGACCGCTTATATTTACACACGAACAAAATACACATTTAAATGTTTTCGTGATTCATTCGTTATCGAACAGATAACTTTTCTTCTAACTTTCCCAATTGATGTGCTAAATGGGGCAGTTTATAGCACATTTATTGGTTTTTCGCAATCAGCTCAAATTCAAAAGATATTTAAGAAAAACCATTTTACAAAAAAGTTGTTTATCGTTGCTATGGAAACTTTGATTAGCATAATTAAAACATCATTCGAAACTTTCATCCAAGACTGTCATTTGGTAAAAAATTCACATTCATGGGGCGAAGATAAGATCATGTAATTGCGAATTCAAAAAGGGATGTGTACGCCATTCAAAACTACCTCGAGCCACCTTAAAGCCCGATAAACGACATGATCTCAGTTTTTACTAAAAACTCACTGTTGAAATCAGGAAACCAATGCCAAAAGGATTCCGCTAAAACTCACTGTTGGAGCAAGGAAATGAAACCGATGCCAAATTATGCCTAATTTTAAACCAAGGAAGCTATTCTTGGCGTAATGATGATGCGTTACTGAGACAGAACGGTTTTATGTGTGGTAATACGGAAAACAAAAGTCGTGTAACTCCTTGTATGACCGATTTAGCCGTTGAAAGGTGAACAAGCTTTGCAAGTATTACTCCTTAGTATTACACCTATTTCAAAAATCGTATATCTTTCTCCACAGTGACTAGTGTCCTCCCTCCCCTCTTTTTCGATCTCCTCCCCTTCCTCTCCTCTTCTTTCTCTTATTTATCTCCTCCCCTTCATTCACAAAATCATATGTAATTTTATAGACATTTATATATATTAATCACTTTTGTATTCCTTTTGTATCAATATATATTATTTGTTCATGTTGTATGCTTTAGTACTTTTAAATACATTCTAATAAAGCGAGAATCCAATCCAAACCACACCAAACCAAACCAAAAACCTCTCTCAACTTCTCCTCTTGGCCTCATTCACGTAACAAATTGTCTGTTTTGCCTGCACAAATTATAGAAGCACTACTGATTTTTCTTAAAAATAAAAATTTAGATGTCACGAGGGAGATATTTGCTGATCTTAAACGTTCAAGTGCTGACATCAGCTCCTTTTCTCTTGTAGATGAAAAAGAGATAGGGAGGAGTTTGCAGGACAACAAGCTAAACAGAAAGTTTACGACTGAGTTTTGCTTTCTAGAAAAGGACCAGGCGATGATTGAAGCGGACTAATTTGTTGACTAATCGGAAGTATTTTAATAATTAAAATTATCTCACTTACTTCAGTAAAATTAAAGAACGGCGATACAAATTATATGCAAACATGTTTTTGCTCTGGCCAATTCAAAATAAATCATAATAATATTCATAAATGATTTCTATAAGACGCAGTTGCAGGTACTGCGTAAATGTTTCAGCAATTAATTTTAAAACTTGTCTGTCAATGCCGTTGCGACATATATTTACTGTATACAAAATATACACAAGTTGGTCACGGCACTGAGTAGACTTGCTCCAAGTCTCGCTCTTTAAATTTTCAGTTGGTTCCTGTGTTTTCTGATAATCATATCGGCCGAGAGCTCGTCGTTCTCCCTCTTTCTCGTGATTCCCTTCGGAAAGCTCTCGGCCGATATAATTATATCGGAAAACACAGAAACTCCAATTAACTATTTTTATGTTGTTTTTTTTTGTTGTTGTTGTTGTTGTTGTTTTTTTTGTTTTTTTAAGAAATGACAATAACTAGCGGTTAATATACTATAGGGAGTGCTGCGGCGGTGTAAAAAATTATTGGGTTAACGTTGAAATTGTGAAATGAGGTATGCATTTCTGGCGTTAGTCTTTGTCTGTCGTTGTAGTGAGGTAGCGAGTGTGTGTCTGAGTCTCCCCCATTAGCAGGGCACACGTGTCCAGTCTAGAAGAATTGAATTTATTTTATAATTTTATTTATAAAAAGTTTCCCCTATAAAAACATTAGTAGTTTGACGATAAGTTATATTTTTACCCTGATTGTTTGAAAAGTCAAAACGAGAAGACCACCCCACAGATCAGCTGTTGATAAAACCTCACTTGAATTAATCAGCGTGATAATTTTCTATCTAAATTGAAATAATGAAACACCGACCGCAACATGGATCATTTGAGTAGCGGTTTGTGGAAACGCCAACAAGTTTTGCAATAATGTATGAGTCACTCTCATAACCACCCCGTCTAACCCTTTGCCCTTTTGAGGGTGCTTAAAAGCCCGATAAATATGATCTCGGCTATTACTAAAACTCACTGTTAAAATCAGGAAAACCAATACCAAAAGATTTCAGTTGGGAGAATTCAGTTTTGCAATAGTGTATGAGTTATCTCTTCACCACCCCGTCTAACCCTTTGCCCTTTCAAGGGGGCTTTTTAAAGCCCGATAAACGACATGATCTCAGCTTTTACTAAAACTCACTGTTGAAATCAGGAAACCAATGCCAAAAGAATTCCGCTAAAACTCAGTTGGAGCAAGGAAATGAACCCGATGCCAAATTATGCCTAATTTTAAACCAAGGAAGCTATTCTTGGCGTTATGGTGATGCGTTAAGGCAGAGTGGTTTCAGGTGTGGTAATAAGGGAAACAACAGTCGTGTAACGTCTTGTATGACGTGATTTATCCGTTAAAAGGTGAACAAGCCAGTTTGAAAGTATTACTCTTCAGTATTATATCTCTCACCTCACAAGTCTCCCCCTCCTTCTTTTTCGATCTCCTCTCCTCTCCTCTCCTCTCCTCTCCTCTCCTCTCCTCTCCTCTCCTCTCCTCTCCTCTCCTCTCCTCTCCTCTCCTCTCCTCTCCTCTCCTCTCCTCTCCTCTCCTCTCCTCTCCTCTCCTCTCCTCTCCTCTCCTCTCCTCTCCTCTCCTCTCCTCTCCTCTCCTCTCCTCTCCTCTCCTCTCCTCTCCTCTCCTCTCCTCTCCTCTCCTCTCCTCTCCTCTCCTCTCCTCTCCTCTCCTCTCCTCTCCTCTCCTCTCCTCTCCTCTCCTCTCCTCTCCTCTCCTCTCCTCTCCTCTCCTCTCCTCTCCTCTCCTCTCCTCTCCTCTCCTCTCGATAATTCCCTTGTGTTGATCCCCTCCCCTTCCTTCACAAAATCATGTAATTTTATAGAAGTTATAGACATTTATATATATTTTAATATGAGTAAAATCACTTTTGTATTCCTTCAACCTCGTTTCCAGGGCCCTCTCCCTTCGCTTTTGGGTGAAAAAAAAAAGCGGAGAGGGCCCTGGGAACGAGGTTGGTATTCCTTATATATATGTGTTCATGTTATATGTTTTAGCAATACCTGTAATAATGCTTTTAAAGGTCATGCTAATAAAGCGAATTCAAACCAAACCAAAACAAAACAAATCAAACCAAACCAAACCAAACCAAACCTCTAGATCTTGGCCTGCAGGGATGCAGGGATGCAGTAAAACTTGAAGCCAGGAGGTTTGTTTCGATGGCTATTAGAACAACCTGGAACGCAGCAGTTATAGTTTGGCATGATTGTTTAGTGAGATAGTTTACAGTAATCAAACAAGAATGCGTACCGAGTAACGATCCCAGACGCCTTTGCGAACCTCACTCGTCCCAGGCCCCAAGCTCGATAGGAAAGTGGCTAATTCACGTAATAAATTGTCTGTTTTGCCTGCACAAATTATAGAAGCACTACTGATTTTTCTTAAAAATAAAAATTTAGATGTCACGAGGGAGATATTTGCTGATCGGAAAAGTGCAAGTGTCCTCAGTGCTAACATCAGCTTCTTTTCTCTTGTAGATGAAAAAGAGAGGGAAGAGTTTGCAGGACAACAAGCTAAACAGAAAGTTTACGACTGAGTTTTGCTTTCTAGAAAAGGACCAGGCGATGATTGAAGTGGACGAATTGGTTGACTAATCGGAAGTATTAATTATCTCATTTCAGTATTCAATTAAAGAACAGAGATACAAATTAAATGGCCAATTCAAAATAAATCATAATAATATTCATCATTTCTATAAGACGCTGTTGCAGGTACTGTGCAAATGTTTCAGCAATTTTAAAACTTGTCTGTCGATGCCGTTGCG
Source organism: Metridium senile (assembly GCA_949775045.1). Classification (NCBI taxonomy): domain Eukaryota; kingdom Metazoa; phylum Cnidaria; class Anthozoa; order Actiniaria; family Metridiidae; genus Metridium; species Metridium senile. The sequence goes on along the minus strand of OX459097.1, from coordinate 14,152,143 downwards.
ACATATATTTATACAAAATATACACAAGTTGGTCACGTCACTGAGTAGAATTGCTCCAAGTCTCGCTAGCTCGTTAAATTTTCAGTTGGTTCCTGTGTTTTCTGATAATCATATCGGCCGAGAGCTCGTCGTTCTCCCTCTTTCTCGTGATTCCCTTCGGAAAGCTCTCGGCCGATATAATTATCGGAAAACACAGGAACCCCAATCAACTGAGAATTTAACTAGCGAGACTTGGAGCAAGTCTAGTCACTGAGGGAAGTGTTATCGGAGGCTGTCTCGCAATTAATCTTAAAGTAGAGCATATTTCTACGACCGTGCTACGATTGGGCTGATTGTTGCCATCATATCTGCTCCTTGAACAATCAAAGTTACAAGTTTTTCTTTTACTCTGATTTTAAATTTTAATCTGATTTCATTGCAGATCAAATTGCATGACTCGAATTGATTTTGGGATACAACAACTAGCCTGAGAAAACAGACGTTGGTTCGCTCTTCGTCCCTCCGCGAAACCTTTTCTCAGGCTACCGGCTACAACATTCAAGAAAACTACAAAAAAGGCTATATCGCCACTGAAGTTTATGGTTTGTGCGCGTCACTATGCATGGTTTTTAATCAAAGACAAAACAAAATTAGAAACATTAGATAAGGGAAAGAAAAGTCCTTTAATCAATATCACTGTATTCAGTGATAAGGCATTTTGGGCTTCCTGTGGTAAGGAATTCGCGGCAGAATGTCAAGGCTTTCCTTGTACGCATTGTTTGCAACTTATTTTCACAATGGTCAACGTTTTAGAAGTATCTGTAAAGTATTTGAGGCTCGAAATGGTTTCTGTATATATCTATATACCTACTTTATATTGCATTTTATGCGGCATTATTGTGAAGCTACACAGTTAACCGATATATCATTTTAAAGCTTATAGATCTAGGATATCATTTGTTTTTAATTATTGCGTTTGACGTTGTCATGACAACAGCAGGCCGCTGCAAAAAGGACCTGAAATTCCTTTATTAAAGCTGATATCTCCAAATCCTTTAGGTGAAAGTTTTTTAAACTTGTACATGTCTAGTTCAATGTCCTACCTGTTCTTGCAACTGAGGAAAAATAAAAAAAATCTGTAATGCGAAACCTTTAAAATATTTAAAAAAATATTTTTTCTAGATATAAATGGTTTTTCATTACAGATTTTTCTTAAAATGGATCTACTAAATCTAAACCTTAATTGGAACAAATTGCCAAAAAATAAAAAAAATCTACCATTTCATTGTGTTGTTATCAATACAAATTTTGTACGCGTCAGAGGGGTCAGAGGGGTCTTGTAAAATTGGCGATATTGCGCGCGAGCTCAAAAAACCATTTCGAGCCTCCTTAAGGCATTTTATTAAGTTTTAATAGCACTTTTCGGTCGTCTTACAGTACTGCCAAAATCGTTTTCGGTCTTGAAATACTGACAAAGTGTAACAGAACATTTATAATTGACGTTTTTGACATTTATATTATTGGAGACTCAAAGCGCGCAATGCATGTTTTCTGTTCTTTTGTTTGTATGAACCAGAATCCTTTTCGGTCTTGTAACACAGCTGCATGCCACAAATCCTCAAACAACGTTTTTGAAACTTCTGTAAATGTAGACTCATAAAAAGCGAGCAGTGTTTTCTGTTCTCTTGTTTGTATGAACCAGAATCCTTTTCGGTCTTACATGCCACAAACCCTCAAACAACGATTTGAAACTTCTGTAAATGTAGACTCATATAAAGCGCTGATAGTGTTTGTTGTTTAACGTACGCTACCTTTAATGTTTTTTCGAACAGTTGGGAATGCTACCTCAAGGGCATATACTTAAAGTGTTGTCATATTTCCCGTAGTTTTACTAATCCATCTTTCTTACGCAGCGACAATGTAGTCTTCATGTCTTCAGGCTCTCATTTGGTGCAAAAATACGGCGCCCTTTACTGTTTTAGCTGTTATTTTTAAATGCACTTAAGCGCACACACGAAGTAAAGCTAATATCATATATGAATGCCTGTCTGTTTGAACAGAAGCTATCGGCTATAAGGGAATTATGGGCATACACCTATTTTAAATAAGGTTGTCGAAGATGATATGTCACTAATATCAGGGCCGAAAGGAATGCTGGGCATACACCTATTTTAAATAAGGTTGTCGAAGATGATATGTCACTAATATCAGGGCCGAAAGGAATGCTGGGCATACACCTATTTTAAATAAGGTTGTCGAAGATGATATGTCACTAATATCAGGGCCGAAAGGAATGCTGGACATACACCTATTTTAAATAAATCTGTCGAAGATGATATGTCACTAATATCAGGGCCGAAAGGAATGCTGGGCATACACCTATTTTAAATAAATCTGTCGAGTACGATATGTCATTTCAGGGTTGAAAAGAATGCTGGACATACACCTATTTCAAATAAAGCTGTCGAGTACGATATGTCATTTCAGGGCCGAAAGGAATGCTGGGCATACACCTATTTCAAATAAAGCTGTCGAGTACGATATGTCATTTCAAGACCGAAAGGAATGCTGGGCATACACCTATTTCAAATAAGGCTCTCGAGTACGATATGTCATTTCAGGGCCGAAAGGAATGCTGGGCATAAGTCCTATTTTAAATAAGGCTGTCAAGTACGATATGTCATTTCAGGGCCGAAAGGAATGCTGGGCATACCCCTATTTTAAATCACGTTGTCGAAAGCAATGGCTTATTCCGTGACAAAAAGCTGAAGTTGCTTGCACGTACACAATAAACCATGAAGCTCGACACTAAAAGCGGCTGCGAGGGAGACTAAACATAACTGACACAGCACAATCATGATCAATCATTAACACCTCGAGTATTGATATTCATGCAGATGCATGCCTATAATATAGGCCATTTACACAGTGACGTCGTAATTCAATTACCAATACCAGAGCGTTATACTCAGGCTATTTACTCATGAGAATACTAAAGAACAATTGGCACTGATTATTTAACACAAGAAAGTGGGCAAAGCATTCTGGTACTGGTAGTATATAAGGCTATAATGCAAATGGCCGATGCCTTGCTGTTTTGAAACGACCAATCGCCTAGAAACCTTTCTGAAATATTAGCGCAAGCGCCTTGAGGTGTCATTATTATAATGTGCCTCCAGGGATCTATTGGATATTACTGACCTCAGCTTGGGGAAACGTCTATATAAGTGAGAGATATGTGCTGAACACCTTAATGGTACGTACGTTAATATACCATAATTGAACGAGTTACTAAAGTGTAGTATTAATAGATGTATGTATGCAAACACATCTGTAGTGTATAGGAATGAAATACACGTATTGCAAAAATCGTTGTCGCAGCCGAAGATACCGTCCACACTCTAAAGCTTGCCAAGGATGTCGGTAATATGAACATAAATTGTAATTTATTACTTACACGTTTTTAAATAAATATTTGTGTCATCATCTATCACAGCAAAACTTGTTATGTTAACGCAATATAACACAAACACGTACAACCAAAATATGCTATGGATAAATCGATAACAAGAGTGGAAATACCAACATCCTTAGCAGCTTCAGAGTGTGGACTGTAGCTTTGATTGCGACAACGATGTTTGAAATAGGTGTACACCTACTACAACCAACGTTGTCATAAGAAAAAAGAACATTTGTATTTAGTGGGTTAGGAATAAATTAAAAGTACAAAAGATGATCACTGAAGCTGAACTCTTTCTTTTGTACTTTTAATTTATTCCTAACACACTAAATACAAATGTTCTTTTTCGTATGTCAACTTTCTTGCAAGTTGGTGTATACAGATTTTAGATGTCTAAATATGGAATGAAAACAAGAGATGATGGGCCTTATAGTCTATAGATTTAGAAACCACCATTATTATCAACATCATGATCATATATAAGTATTTTACGTACATATTTACGTACTTATATTAAAGAGAAAAGCCCCGTGTATCAAGAATATACAGAGACAATGAAGAAACTGTCTGTTGGGATCCCTTTGGTACAGGAAGCCCAACAATAAAGATGATGAAATCAATCTCGTTCCAAGAGACTGCTTTACTTGCTTACAGCGGTATGGTTTTCAGGCAAATTGAATACCGCTTGATGTCAGTATCGCAGGCTCGCGGAACGGATGCAGCATGCATGTGAGGCAAGACATTTTTGAGGGCTGACTCACATTAATGTGATTCGCCAACTTTATTACCAAGGGCCTGCGTTCCTGTTGGACAGCGCCGCCGAGAAACCGTTTCACTCACGGTGTTGGCCTAGGGTACTGGATACGAGATTGGTATTAATTCAAGTCTGTCCTGAGTTGGTATTAAACACAGCCTGTACGTAAATTATCCAAAATAACAGAAATGTTTCAAGAAAACTGACAACGTTAATGGAATAAGCAGAAAATAAATAACCGGAGATCTCCAGGAGTAATCTTTGAATGTACTAGAATTCTAGACTAAGAGTGCTATTTCAATAGGAATTTTCAAGACTTCAAAGGTTATTGAATTCAATATATGTATTCAAGTTCTGAAAGGTTCCATCTTTAATAAGATACTCAGTGCACTTTCTATCGGATTAGACCTCTTTACCTCCGTGTGCAAATTGCCCATTTCAGACCACGTGTCATTCCCTTGAGAATTGTTATTTTATGATGAATGTTATGTCATTTACATGTGAAAGAAACAATTCCCAAGGGTAGCATCACGTGATCTGAAATGGGTAAACAAACAAGGAAGGTAAAGAGGTCTATTGTTCACTTTCTGTATGTTTGCTTTAAAACATATAGCAAAAGCGGCCCATTTACTTTAATCATGGGCCGCCATATTGGTTGAAACAATAGGTTTTGAATCCCTTTAGCTAGCGTAGCGGCTCTCGGGTTATACGCTGCCTAGAATCCCTTGGGTTCCCTTGCCCTCGCTTTAATGCGTTTCAGAACGTTACAAACAAAGGTTTTTGCTCTCATGGGAAAAAGCATGGCCGTCGTACGTGTGATGAAAGCCCATTGACGAGAAGATTTTGGATCGACCATTAATAATAATCGGACTCGGTAAATGTGCCCCTCTTAGGATAGCACTATGTTATATTCCCGGGGAGGGGGGAAATCAGTGGGGGAAAAAGTATCCGGTATGCTGGTCTGGAATTTTCAAAAACACCCCTTAAAGACAGCAAAAACCATATTAGAAGGGCGTGGCGCGGTCGGTTTTTAACCTCGAAGAGTCATACCACTTTAAAACAAATCGAAAAAGGCGCTGCTATGTATACGAAAACCGATGGGAACTTCATTTTTCGATACCCTAAACTATACCAAGAAATGTTAAAATTCTAAATTTAAATGTAAATACTGTATTTACTCGAATAAGTGCCGCGGCGCTTATTGCATTTTTCTAACTATGATCTCACTGTCCCCTTTTCGATCAGATGTACGAATATTGGGAAGATATATAATTTGATGGGCGAGCGGTGAAATATAATTACTTTGAACTGAAGAATATAGCTTTGATTTGATAAAAAATCATTAATTCTAATGCTGTTTTAGAGTAATATTATAGCGTTAAAATGCGGCGCTTATTCGAGGGCGGTGCTTATTCAAGTAAATACGGTACGCAAAATATACCAAATCGCCGATTTTTTATTATAGAAGATACGAGCATACCTGACAATTTTACCCCCTAGTCTCCCTCCCTGCTCCCCCCTCAGGATGTTATTAATGTACTCTCTACAATGATTGACAGTCCGCCAATCATTAGGTGCTGCAATTTCCATCGCAAATGACGGATGCATTATTTCATCAGGACAGGTTTAGTCGGCGGCACGGTCTACAAATAGTCACCCGCAGATTCTAATTATACTATTTTCGACAATAAATAGCAATAACATTATTCACTTTTGGGAAATATACTACCGCAAAGAAAGTGAATTCATAACATTGATAACGCCACAGGATTGGGGCGAAATTATCTCTTTAGAGTATAAATGAAGATGACATATTAGGGGCTGTTTATATAAAGGCGAGTTGTCCCTGCTATAGCCGGGATAACTCTATTGTTTTGTGTCCCCAGGGGAATATAAAACAATGGCGTTATCCCGGCTAGCAGGGACAACTCGCATTCATATAAACAGCCCCTTAGATAGATGGATAGATAGATAGATAGATAGATAGATAGATAGATAGATAGATAGATAGATAGATAGATAGATAGATAGATAGATTCCTTTATTTAAACAGGGTAGCTTTTTCAGGGGGTGGGGGGGGGGGGGAAGTGTCGGCATATATTGAGTCGGGCGGCTCACGTTCAAAAAAGCGAAGGGAGAGGGCCCTGGGAACGAGGTTGGCTCACGTTATCGGAAGCTAAATAGGGGGTTGTTGCAAATTGTATGCTGTTTTATAGGGGTTTAGTAAAAACTGTACGTAATATAGGGGGGAAATGATTATTTTTCCCGACCTGCATGAAGGGGATGGGATGGGGTTAGTGGTGGTGGTGTGGGGGGGGGGGGGGGGGATTTTTGGAAAACACAACATGTGATTTTGCCGACCCCCCTATATACTAATAAATGAAACCCCTTAATTAAAGAAAACTTGCAGTAAATGGGGAGGACGGATTGAGGGTGGGATTGGTTGACTAGTAACCCCCCTTTGGAGTTGAAAATAATAGAAATTACGGATGAGATAGGAACTAAGAAGACTATGTTGCTTTCCAAATTAACACTGAGTCACCCCTCTCCCTTGAAATCGTTCTGGATCCACCTCGGCATGAAGTTGCTTACTCACCATAACTGTATTTTGCACAATTATATCAAAGTACAAGATTACAAGAAGTATAAGTCATTTTCAAATAGATATATTGGAAGAGAAGAGATCATTTACCACTCGTAAAAGCAAATAAATATGTTAGCTTTAGGTTGACTAAAGTTGAAGCTCCAGTTGATTAAATTTACAAGATTTGTGTGCTTAAAATATGGAAGACTTCTGATTTTACTTGTTTCCGTCAAAAATGTTTTTCTTCATACGCAATTTCATGATCACCTAAAGCTTGGAATGACCTAGAAAGTTTGCCCTCTTGTAAGGAAAACATGTCTTTCTTGGAAAACTAATTGCATCTCTTTTTGATGATAAAAAGAAGCTTGCGGCTAACAACTTTGTGATCATTACATCATTGGAAACTTTCCTTTACTCTGTTCTTGGTCGGAAATTAGCTTCCATGCCTCCGGGCTAACTTTACCGCAGAAAAAAGGAATTGATTAAACCTGAAGAACGATCATCAAGTACTTTGAACTAGGCGTTTCTTTTCTATTCTCATCGTTTCTGACGTTGTAAGCTCCTTATCAAGCTTGATCAATAATCTATATCTGATTCTTCAGTGGTACAGCAATTTCCAGATAGCTTGTCCAAATAAATTGGTTATTATTATTTTCAAGACAGAGAGTGAATCCATGCGGGTCCATGGATGAGCAATTTAATATTTTGCAAGTAGTAGTTTTTCAAGACGAAGGTGAATAGTTGTGGCTCCATGCAAGATAAACAATATTTTAACATTCGCTATTCACAATATTAATATATATTGAGAAAGAACATAGACGTTGTGGCTGAGATATTTAATATTGTTATTAATTGTAAGGAATTCGAATAACTCTTACATGCTATATATTTGTGTAATATTTTTCATACCACGAAGGTTTTTATTGCGCACAAGTTCCACTCTTATTTTCAAGTTTTATACTGTTACAATTTTTATCGTAATTGTAATTATTTTCAAGTGGTACGCGACCCTTTTCGTGAAAGTTTGCTTTACTGCACCAATATATAACAATGATCGTGTGTGGTAAAACCAGACTTCGACAGCCATTGCATCAAAAGTTCATAACAATAGTGGTATAGGTTCTAATCTAGCGCCACAAATCCCTCAGGCAAGCCCCAGGGAGTCTCCAGAAAGCTTCTTAGTCATCCACGCAGATTACAAAACCCCGAGGGTATTTCACTTTAGCCAGTTCAATTCAAAATGCTTTGTTTTAAGCAAGAACACATCTATTTTAAAACAGAGTAGGAATTGACGTGTTTCCCCGCTCTATATTAATATGCATGTACATGTTTCGAGTGTGCTTTAACTTGTGTTATTTTAACATTAGTTTATAACTAAATTCACGTCGGCGCCATTGCGGTGTTTTGTCGGAAAGGTGATTGATGGTTCGGGCCCCGAGGCGAAGCGATGGTCAGAAACGCACATGAATTACTAGCAACCCTACTGACAACCCCCAGGCGTTGGAAACTGAAATGTATATGCACAGACTAGCAGTAAACACATTGGGAGAGCACTGTTGAACGAAGCTGGTCAAGGTATGTATACACATATAAGAATTACTATCTACCTTAAGAACTTACACATCGTAAAAACAAGACGGTTTCTTATTGATGTTTC
>OX459097.1:13416209-13538709 GCA_949775045.1 Metridium senile | reverse complement strand
AGAACTCAATTAAATAGTAACAATAGTAACATCACGAGTCAACGAGCTCTATATACTGCTTTAACTACCTACCTGACCTTTATAATCATCTACCAAGCGTTTAAACTGTTTTACATTTGATCTCAACTGTGCATTCTCTGTCTGTAATGTCACTATCTGTATGTATGGTAGGCAAACTACGTTAGTTAATATAGACTGGACAATTAGACACATCAATGCTAACTTATAGAAACCGCATGATACGACTTTTAGCGCAGCTTTTTTTTTTGATTGATTGAATGTTTGTTTGATCGTTGGTTGGTTGATATTTGGTTGGATGATGGTTGGTTGGTTGAATGAATGGTTGATTGCTGTTTGAATGGTTGATTGATTGAATGATTGGTTGATTGAAAGATTGATTGATTGAATGATTGGTTGGAGGTTGGTCAGTGGATTGCTTGTTTGATTGATCGATTGATTGGTTGAACGATTGGTTGATCGTTCGTTTGTTATGATTGTTGTTTGATTGATTGATGAGCTGCTTGCATTGCGCAACGAAATAAAAACTAGCCATGTGGATGTGTGTCCACTTGTTGCGGCTAGTTATACATTTTGGACTGTTTTTAACGTATTTGCCTGCATTCTAGGTATAATATACTCCCTCGTACCTGTAGTTTCATTTCTTCTAACTTAGCTTTAGAGTCTTTCAGCTGAGACTTGGCTTTGACAAGATCATGTGCTTTATTGGTTCCCTATTTGGACGACAAGATGCTTAATCTCTGCACTAATACTGGGAAATAACTGTCTTATGTACCTGCATAGCGTCTCCTTGTATTCTGGACTCGTACTCTATCAGTATTGATCTGAGCTGATCTATCTCTCGAAGTTGAGATGTTCCCTACAGTTATAAACTAACATTATCAATTATCCCCTTTATCACCATCACTGCCTTTATCATCATCATCACTTTTCATTATCATCATCATCACTACTCATTATCATTATCATCATCACCATTTTCGTCTTCACATCACTATTTACCATCATAATCATAATCATAACCATCACCATCATTATCACTATGATTATCATCATGATCATAATCGGCATCATCTGCATTATATCATCTTCACCATTATATCATTACCACAAATATCATTATCACTTTCATTATCATAATGATTATTGGCATCAAAATCACCATCTTCACTGCTCATCATCATCATCACCACCACCACCATCATTATTACTATCACCATCAACAACACTGAACATCATTCCCCATCCTTATCGATGGTTACAGTCAAACCAGCTGATGTATCCCTATCAATGTTAGAAGATTCGATTCATTAATGCAAATAGATAAAAAAATTCAAACTTCTAATCTAGATGGGGACGCATGAGCTGGTTTGACTGTAAACGCTTCTAGTCTAATCATCTAATGTACCTGTGCTTTCTGTTCTTGTAATTGAGATTCAAGATCTTTTATTCTATTTTTTAAAACTTGTACTTCGCTAGAGTTGAAACTTGCCTACATAACATAAACACACTTACTTACTTAAAGATTCTAATAGCTTGAGCCTATAGCACCTAAGGTCCCTAAGCACACTAAATTGTTCTGTCGTAGAAGTCTAAAGTCATACGTTTCATTTATCTCTGATCTAATGCTCTAAATATGTGTTTTGAATATATATACATCATTGATATCTCTTTAAGGTGTAAATATTTTTTCTTTGCATATATATTTATTAACTAAATTATTTATGTAACAAATTGGTTTTAGATAGAGGACCAGCGGGTCATCTGCGGAAGCTGCCACGTGACACCCTCTCTAAATAAAATCACTTACTTACTTAGAAATCTTTGTTTCATGTAAGCTATCTACGCTGCTGTACCTGTAATAACTCCCTATCTGTTCTGGTTCTATAAGACGACACCTCAGCACGGAGATTTTCTAACTCGTCTGACTTAAACCTCGTCTATTAAAGATAAAGTTGAAGTGAGTTATTATTATTATTATAAGTAGTCATCGAAATCATCACTATTGATATCATTATAGTACATTATAAAATAACTATTTGAAATCACGTATTTTGATTGATTGAGGCGCGTGCTTTATGAGAGCACACAGCACGCGCGTTTGCATGTTGATCAATTTGTATTCTATAAAAGAAATAAAAAACTTGCTTTCTGTACTGTATGCAGTTATAAAGCACTTGGGGATTGTCAGAACACTCGAGAAGTGTTGAGAAGCACTCCGCTTCGCGTCGTGCTTCTCTTAACACTTCTCTCGTGTTCTGACAACCCCGCGTGCTTTATAACTGCACACAGCACGCGCGCGCGTTTTCTATTCGTTCATGATCACCACCATTTTGATTGCACCTATCATTACAACTACTATCGTTTTCACTATCACTGACTATCATTATAATTATCATCAAAGTCATCACTAGTGTTATCATCACCATCAGTCACCATGTTATGGTTATCATCATCAACATCATAATTGTTATCGCTATCATCATTATTGTTATTATACTCATCATTATTGTCATCATAATTGTTATCGCTATCATCATTATTGTTATTATACTCATCATTATTGTCATCATTATTGTTATCGTTATCTTCATCAATATCATAATTGTTAGCGTCATCATCCGATGACAATAATGATGATGGTGATCATCATCATCATCATCATCATCTTCACCATCATTATTATTTTTATCGTTATTACCATCATCATTATTATTGCTATCATAATTGTTGACGTTATCATCATCATTATTGTTATCACCACCAACATCATCATTATTGTTATCATCACCAACATCATCATTATTGTTATCATTATCACCACCACCACCATAATCATTTCTATATAACTATTATCGGTGTTTAAGTCAACTAGTCAACAATGTAACTAAGGTTTTGTGCTAGTTAATCTCGTACCTTGTTTCTAAACTCTTCTACCAGGGAATTAGTAACGTCTAGCGCACCTTGTAACTTGTTAACCTCGTTCTCTTTAGTGACAACCTAATACCCCAATATCATAGTGGATTGCGTTACACGTAACACTATCAGATATGTAACGCAATTGCCCTATTTCATTGTGACGTCACAATGTGTTTACAGTGGGGGATAGAATCGCCGAAAACAATGGCAATTTCAACTAAATCTTCCTTCTCTTTGAAAATTGAGCTTCATATTATCTAGTTTTTATGTATGTTATGTGTCTATGTTTATACTTTCATATTTATGGCATTTTGTTGTCATTTCTTTCCTCTCCGTCTTGTAAATGCAATTTTATTGTGTATTCTCGTATTGTTGTTATGAATCTGTCCCCCACTGGCGTCCATGATCCTTAGCGTTAAGACAATAGAATGTTTTGATGCGACGTCATAGTGAAATAGGACAATTATACGGCTGCATATGTCCCAATGGCGAGTATCACAACTAGCCTTTTCTGCATGCAACCCATTTGGGATTCCTTTAGAGTTTTGGGATTCCTTTGGATTAGGGCCAGAGATAACCTGAGTTTCAGCCCCCCCCCCCCCCCCCCCCTCCCCCCTTCTCCGCTACCTGGATACTAAGGTTATGCCAGGGAAGACCATTCATTTTTCGTTCTTCTCCAGTCTTTCTCGTTCGTTTTATCCAAAGGAAGCCCAAAAGAATTGTCCACGGAGCAGGCTAAATTACATATTGCCGTTGTTACACCTTGAAATCTAGCACTATAATCTATGTAACGCTTTAAATATGATAACAATTTTACACTTAGAAAGAGTGCTATCTATCTACCTGTTTTTCTAATCTGTCTACCTTGTCTTCATAATTCTTGATTTGAGATTCCAATCTCTCTACTTCGGTAGCTTTATGTCTAGTCTGGTATAGTTTTTGTAAAAACAATAAGACTGTAACTACTATATGCCATATGCTATATCACCATCATTATATTTACCAGCATCAAAGTCATTACCATCAACACAATCACCATTACCATTATTACAATCACCATCATCATTATTACAATCACCATTGTCATATTTACCAACATCAAAGTCATCACCATCAAAACAGTCACCATTATCATTATTACAATCACCATCACCACCATGACCGACACCATCACCATTATTATTTTTACAATTATCATCACCAACATCATCATCTACATCACCCTCATCATCACCACCACCATCATTCATCTATGTATATACTATATGTCTTAGTACCTCATGCCTATGTTCACCCTCATCATCACCACCACCCTCATCATCACCACCACCATCATTCATCTATGTATATACTATATGTCTTAGTACCTCATGCCTATGTTCACCCTCATCATCACCACCACCACCACCCTCATCATCACCACCACCATCATTCATCTATGTATATACTATATGTCTTAGTACCTCATGCCTATGTTCACCCTCATCATCACCACCACCATCATTCATCTATGTATATACTATATGTCTTAGTACCTCATGCCTATGTTCACCCTCATCATCATCACCACCATCATTCATCTATGTATATACTATATGTCTTAGTACCTCATGCCTATGTTCACCCTCATCATCACCACCACCATCATTCATCTATGTATATACTATATGTCTTAGTACCTCATGCCTATGTTCACCCTCATCATCACCACCACCATCATTCATCTATGTATATACTATATGTTTTAGTACCTCATGCCTATGTTCACCCTCATCATCACCACCACCATCATTCATCTATGTATATACTATATGTCTTTGTACCTCATGCCTATGTTCTTCTACTATATACCGTGTTTCATTAACACACCCTGTGAGCTGGAGTTTCTCTATTTCTAGGGTTTCTTTCTGTATTTGAGACAAACACAATTTCTTTATCTGATCACAAATCTAAAGACCCATGGTCATTTACTGGCATGCTTTGCCTTGTAAATTTTGATTTGAATGTTATAATTCATTCACAGTCAGTCGTATTACGAGAAAACAAATAAACAAAACGCTAAACGATTTACTGAGAGCGTAAATACCCACTCACATCGTAAAAGATATCAAAATGATTTGATTTGAGTGTTATAATTCATTCGCAGTCAGTCTTATCACGAGAAAACAAATAAAACAAAACGCTAAACGATTTAGTGAGAGCGTAAATACCCACTCACATCGTTAAAGATACACCTAATTCAAAAAATGTTGAAGGGGCGAACGGCGATTGCATGACCTAAAGCAACTGTGGGTAATACGAATTTCTTCTTGTTTCTTTCTAAATTCTTTCCCAAACAATGCCTCCACCGTTCAGCGAAACCTTCGAGACACCCATCTAAGGTCATTGCTGACCGGTGGAGGCATTGTTTGGGTAATTTAGAAAGGAACTAGACGCTCTATGAGCGTGAAGTCGGGCTAGTCATAAAATCAACACAGGAGGCTAAACAATTCTACTTTGGGCTTCCTGTGTTCGTTCCCAAAGCATCATGGGGGACTATACGCGACATAAAAGATATATACATACATAGATTGACTAAAAGGTAAACCTAGAGTCGGGCCCTCTAGCCCGACTAATAAGAAAAAAATTGTATTACCCAAAGCTCCTTTCGGTCGTGCAATCACCAATCTCCGTTTGCCCATTCAACCTTTTTTGAATTAGTTGTATCAAAATGTCTGAATGTGCGAAGTTCAAAAGAAACCTTCTTTGTGTATAAACTGTAGAATGCACCATACCTCTTTTCTCATATTGCCGATCTTGTCTTCGTATTCCTTCAAGTATTTTTTTAGTTCTTTGATCTCATCTGATTTCATACTCGACTGAATACAACAGGGAATATATTACTAACTAACAATCTCGTACAATTGTTTTATGTAAAGGCTACATTATTTTACTCGGGCACTAAATAATAGGAAGCATGAGTGAAAACCTTTTCTAACTCGGGCACTGCATAGGAAGCCTGAGTGAAAACCTTTTTTTTTTAATTCGGGCAATTCATAGGAAGCCTGAGTAAAAACCTTTTCTAAATTCGGGCACTGCATAGGAAGCCTGAGTGAAAATCTTTTTTTAACTCGGGCACTGCATAGGAACCCTGAGCGAAAGATTTTAACTCTGACGTCAAGCCCGGTATACATACTACGCCACGTATCAACAACATCATTGTCTATTATTCTCGTCATTTTCTCCGCTCTAATATTACGTCACTCTCAGGTTATTTTACGTTACTACCTGTACACTATATAATACGCTTCTTATGACTACGTCACCGTCTGGTACTATTACGCCACTTTATGTTTTATTATTATTACGTCATTTTCTGTTCCAATATTACGTCACTATCTGTCAACTATTACGTCACTTTTTGTTTTCTATTACGTTGCTATACCTATTCTACTATTTGTTTACTATTACGTTTCTATCTATCTATCTACGTCACTATGTACTCTACAATTACATCACTTTCTATCTTCTATTACGTCACTATTTGTTCTACTATTACGTCACTATCTATTTTTTATTATGTCGTTATCTATCCTATTTTACGTCACTATCAATCTTCTATTACGTCACTATATATCCTCTATTACGTCACTATCAATCTTCTATTACGTCACTATATATCCTCTATTACGTCAATGATCAATCTTCTATTACGTCACAATATATATCTTCTATTACGTCACTATCTATCTTCTATTACGTCACTATCTATATACGCACCTGTTTTCTATATTCGTCTAGTATTGATTTGCTCTCTACCATGCTTGTGTCTAGCTCGCCTTTCTCGCTTTCTAACGACTCTACCTACATTTAGTCGGGAGAAATAGTCAATAAGCCCATCGAGTAATTATAATGGGTCTTAAAAAACTCAATAATAATTCATGAAAAAAAGAAAGAAAAGAAAATCGTTGCCGTGAGTAGCCTGAGAAAACAGACGTTCTTTCGCTCCTCTTACCGCCCGCGAACGATATGTTAGTTTAGCGGGGGGAAGAGGAACGAAAGAACGTCTGTTTTCTCAGGCTATGCCGTGGGCCCGTGACGAGCATTTTAAATACTATTATTAAACATTACATACTAGTCTACAATAGCTACCAGACTTGAACCCATATGCATCCAAAATTCAAAAGCTATCAAACTGTACCTTGTTCCTGTATTCCTCCACCAAGTCGTCATAGTGCTTCATGCTATTCACTAAGCTACCTAACTCGTTCCTAAGATCTGACTGAATACCATCCTGTATTAACAATATAGTCACAATAACAATAGAATTGCTCAAAGTAACAAATAGGAACAGGAAACAAGATGCAAAAAATCATTTTTCATCGATATGTGTTCTCCCTTCATGAACGTTCTCGTTCAGTTGGTAACTGATAAATGCTATGAGTTCTTGAAAAAACGTTAGCTATAAACGTTTGCGCGCATCTAACCTTATTTAACGCTCGTTGCTCATCTTCGTGTATTCGTTCCTCTAAAGCCGCGACATCAGCCTGCAAACGAAAGTATAGGAATAGACAAGTTAGAGTGTTTACACTAAACCCATGTCACAAATACTAGTCATTGTGTATGAGTATGATTGTCGTGGATTATAAGAGCGTATTCGTATGACCCACTTTTAAAATGCAAATGAGAATATGTGTAAAATAATAAGATAATTAGGTGTACGTGTTATAAAATGCTTCAGTGAGTTGCGCTCTCGGCTTCAAATAATCAAAATAAAACGTTTATAGATTTACTCGAAACCACTTTTATCAAAGTTTTCCACAGTGGCTTGTGGCTCAAAGAAAATGAAAGCAAATAGCTACAAACACACCTCATTAACATGTTATTTCACACATATTCTCATTTGCATTTTAAAAGTGTGCTATACGAATACGCTCTAATGTAATTGCAATTACAGAAGCCCGAAAAACAAAATAATTGCTTTATATTCCCCGACCATCATACTCATACACAATTCAATAACCGAGGATCAGACCAACATACAGTGGAACCCCGCCTTACGGCCACCCGCTTAATACGGCCACCCCGTTATTGCGGCCAGTTTTTTAGGTCCCGATGAAATGCATGTCCATACATTTTCTATAAAATTTACCTGCTTAAGGTAGTTCCGGACTCTTGCTACTGCGCATCCATTTCGCGCATCTCGTTTTTCATCATTTATTTGCGGTTTTTTTGAAAATTTATCTAAATAATATCTTAATTTATGTATTATGAAAATATGTATTATGAAATTTATGTTTCCGAAACTACCTTAATGCGGTCACCCAGTCGTTAATAAGACCACTTTGGGCTGCCCCTTCGGTGGCCGGATTAACGGGGTTCCACTGTAAATCTAAATACTAGACAATTATTCTTTTTAACCTACCCTAAGTTGTTCATTCTCAGTTCTAATGGTGTTCATTTCTTGAGTTTTTGTACTTAGTTTACTAGTCAACAGCTCTGTATTGCTCTGAAAACGAGATACAAATTAATATCGACAAGCATAAAAAACACTTTGGCGTTCATAAAATAGGGCAAACCCATCAACTCACATGTACTAATAGTCACTTTCACAGTTCCATGCGCCATCTTGAAAGGTAGCCGGGCCTTTGCATCGAACGTTAAGCTTGAAATGATAGAGAATAATTGTGTAAGAAGGTCTCTATCATTGCAAACTCAACGTTCATCTCGCTTCGGTGCAAAGGCCCGGCTACCTTTCAAGATGGATGGCGCAGGGATCTTTGAAAAAAAGCCTATTATAATTTTTAACCATTCCTTGATCTGGCTGAAGGAGGTAGGTTTATCTGGTCGTCTTTTAAATAACGTCTTACATTTCTTCAATTTTGTCTCACCTGTGACGCTTTCTCTGTATTTTCTATAATATCTTGAAGCTCTTTGATTCGACTAAAAGACAAACAATTAGTGAGTCTTACAATACATTGGATACATCAATGTAAACAAAGGGAGTCAAAGCAAACTCACTTTCGCAAAGTATAATTATCTCCTTCGAGCCCCTCTTTTTCTTGTAGAAGAACGGCCTCGTTTCGTCGATTTTCTAGTATATTAAGCTCCTGAAAGTCAGATCAAAGTCATATTAGTTGATAAGGCGTTATGTTCCTTTTGTGGTAACTATTTCGTATAGTTGATAGGTCTTTATTATAGTTATATATAATCATCATTGTCAATATCACAATCAGAGTCAGCGTCACCATCATCATCATTGTCATCACCATCAATGTCATCACCATCATTGTCATCACTATCATTGTCATTACCATCATTGTCATCATCATCATTCTATGGTCATTTCAACTTACTTTGTCTTTAAGCTTTTCTCTCATGGATTCGATTTCTTTTTCTCTACCTACTACTCTGTCTTTTTGTACCCTATCGATAAAAGCAAATAGTACAGCTATAGATTGTGTAAAATATCATGCTAATGTCAAATAGTACAGCTATAGATAAATAGATAACTAGACTATTCAAATACTTTGTGGAAACACAAAAACAAAACAATTGATAGAACAAACCAGACCTTGCAGCTTTTTTGAGAGCATCTTTTTCACGTCCTGTTTTGTCCTGTGAACAAATAACATACTAGAAGTCAAAAAACAACAAAGGAATTCGTCAGCGAAACGTTATTAACTTACTCGTGATGCCGTAAGTATCCCTTCAAGGTGCTCCAGTTCTACACGACTCTGCTCTAGTTGATCTTCAAGACTCTGCAACGAAAACACATCCATCAAACACATCACGTAAACTGAGTTCATGTAATAAAACATTGTCCATGATCCTCTGCGGTCCCAGCTTTGTAAGATTTTGGTGATTAACTTTATTGAAATAACTATACATGTATGCTCGGAAAGTCACTATTGAATAAATAGAAAACGCGCACGCGTGCTGTGTGCAGTTATAAAGCACGCAGGGATTGTCAGAACACGAGAGAAGTGTTAAAAGCACGACGTGAAGTGCTTCTCAACACTTCTCGATTGTTCTGACAATCCCCAAGTGCTTTATAACGGCGAACGTTAAAAAGTTCCACTACCAAAACGAACCATTTAGTTTATATTTGTGTTTGTTTACCCTGATTTGTACTTTGGCACACCTCATTAGCATGTTTTTTTACACATAAGCTCTTTTGCATGTTAACAGTGAGTTCTACAAAAACGTCCTATTACCAAAACGAACCATTTAGTGTATATTTGTGTTTGTTTACCCTGATTGGTACTTCTGCACACCTCACTAGCATGTTATTTTACACATAAGCTCATTTGCATGTTAGTGTATATTTGTGTTTGTTTACCCTGATTTGTACTTGTAGTCGGTTATTCTCCATCTCTTTTGAACGATACTGGTTCTGTAGATGTGCTCGAGTCGTCTCCATCGTCTTCTTTAGATCTTCAAAGGTTACTGCCTGGTCCTGTAACATAATTATTCAATATACACCTATTTCAAAAATCGTTGTCGAAGCCAAAGCTACAGTCCACACTCTGAACCTTGCAAAGGATGTCGGTATTTCTTCTTTAATTTGTTTATATTCATAGCATATTTTGGATGGAAGTATTTGTGTTATAACACTGTTACAGTGGTAGATAATGAAACACTGATATTTATTTAAAAAACGTGTAATAAATCACAAATCATGATCAAATTACCGACAACCTTTGCAGGCTTCAGAGTGTGGACTGTAGCTTCGGCTGCGACAACGATGTTTGAAATAGGTGTATAATTGTTTGTAGTACAACTACGCAGGTGATTATGGAAAATCGCGTTAAACCACTACACCAGCCATGGCACCAACACATCCTTGTGCACCATCATTATTATCATCTCCATCATTATCATCATTATCACGTGCGATTACCTTAACAATGATCATCGTCGTTATTTCTTTTATCATCCCGACCGTCATGACCATCCCCATCATTACACTATAATCATCATTATTATATGGATAATAGTATTTTACCGGAAACTGAAACACTCTTATTTTCTCTATTTTCACTAGTGAAAGTTATGTACCAAATGTCCCGTATGTACGCGCGCGTCCTCAAAAAAAATTGTATTGTTCTTTTTTGTCCATATAATAAAAAGAACATTACACGTTGGCTTGAAGATATGAACTTTATTTTCTCGTGTTAAAAACAACATTTTACTCTCTCGCTGCAATCGCTCGTAAAATATTGTTTTCACCACTCGAGAATAAAATTCTTTTTTTTCGCGCCACCGTGTAATATCCTCTATTTACTGCCACTAATATCATAGTTATCACCATCACCATCTTAGTCTGCGTAGCGACTCTCTAGGGGGAGGGGAGGGAAAAGGAGGAAGAGTGACGCGAAGCATACATCACAAAAAGTAGGGGTCCAAGGCAACTTCCTTGTGGAACTCCACTGAGCAGGTCAAAGTTCTTAGATTGCTTTTGTTCGACGACAACCCTCTGTTTTCTCCCCAATAAGTATGATTGAAGCCATGATAGAGCTTGACCAGTTACACCGAAATCAGTACGTAATAGATCAATAATCAACAATCTTAAACACTATTGGCCATGTTCTAAACGAGGATGGGCTAGGAGAGGACTGGGTACTAGTTTCTAGAATTAATGCAATTAATAAATAAACTAGTCATAACATGAAAAAGCACAACAAAATATACCATATCACAAGTTTTGATGCTATTTGGTTGTATATTTCCATTGTAATAGTCTCTCAAACATCCATAAGATTACAAAGGAATGTATGGTTTGGAGGGACAGCTGTCCCTCCAAACTATACATTTCTTTATAATTTTTCACATATTGGAAAGGCTGCTTCTTGGTCATTATTCAATAGAATATAATGTAATTCTGTAATATTGTATATTTTGATGTGCTCTTTCATGCTATGGGCTAAATTTCTTAATTACATTAAATCTAGAAACTAGTACCCAGTCCTCTCCTTGCCCGTCGTCATTTAGAACATAGCCAATTACAGTCGCTATATGTAACCACCACCACCATTATTCCCATCATTTCCAATACTCTTACTGTCATCATCGTCATCAAAGGGATAGTACCGTAACCTTACCTTATCTGCCTCTACTTGGTCCAGAAGTGTCTCTATTTGTCTGTCACGCTCAAAAATCTCTAGTTGGAATTTCTACAGGAAAGACACGAAACAGAATTACAAACAAGAAATATGTTTGCACAAACGAGGATTATATTCATAACACTCTCGCTCCATAAGCCTACAGTAATTTAATTCAACTAGCTTTTGACCAACCTGTTCTTCTTCAGGGTAAACATTGTGACAAATTAAAAAATCATGTAAATTAATACACTAAGCTTAGTAAGAGCAAGTTGCTTGAATGATTGGTAAAAGAATAATTGCAAGTCTTGAATTTAAAATTACCTACGAATCAGTTTTTTTCAGAATTATATTTGCTATTTAGTTTTCTATTAATCAGCAATCATTACATAATTTCCAAGAATCTACCGCTTACCTCATTTCTGGCATCAGAATCTGTGAGTTTTCGCAATAGAAGTTCTTGCCGCTGCCGTAACTGTAATTCTTCTTCCTTCACATACAAATACAGAATATATAATTGTATGACTGTTTTATACAAAGTGAATGGATCTAAAAGTGATGACAGTGAATGGGGATTGTCCAGGTGTGTGTAGTCTTCAGAAAGACCGTTGATGCTGGTGCATGACATTTTCATTAGTAGGGGGATTTCATTTATTAGTGTATTTGGAGGGTTGGCAATATTGAGGGGGGGGGGGGGGGGGGCATGTTCTAAATGTTGTAAGCTACTGCATCACTTTATGACAACCTGCCTCTGCAAATAGTTTCCACTGAGGTTGTCAAAACAACAGACACTAACAACACCTGCGCAATTAACCATTTCATCTTTTTTCATTAATTACCTCTTTTTGTTGTGTGTCTCGCAGCATTCTCCGAAGTACTTTGTTGGTTTTTTCAAATTCTTCCAGTTTTTGTAACATTGATTCACGTTGTCTTGTAACCAATGCTGAATCTGCTGCCGATAATCGTTTGTCCTACAAAACACATCCAGAAAACTGCAGCTTTAATTAACACATTTAGACTTGACAAAGAATATTCAGCAAGTAATGAAGACTCATCTAATTTTGATTATAAAAATAAATGAACTTTATGGTGTGCTTTGTTATTGATCAATACCTTTGGCTAATGCACATGCACAATTGCTAACACAAACACACAAAAAGATGTAACTTCTTTCATTTGCGTTTGTGCTAGCACTTGTACCATTTGTGATTCTGCCAGAAGTTTTGCTTTTGCTGATTCCATCAGGTTGGTCCCAATACATTACTTTCTTTTTAGTTTCTTTTAGCTCAGTGTATTTCTACAACTTCTTTCTTGCTCCCAGCACGTATATATCGCAGTTTAAAAAATACTTGATATAAATCACATGCTCTGATTGGATAAAAAGCGTTCTTAACTCAAAAGAGCATGGAACATCTAGAGTGAAGTCATTTAACCCGTGAAATATATATTATACTAATACACCTTAGCAGTCTATAATTCCATTGTTTTCTGTTGTGTCTATTTGACTATTACACCTTGAATATTTAATTTTGTTCACAGGTTAAAGAGAGTCTTATAGAGTCTTCACTCTATTCGTTTGATTTTAGCTACTGAATATATTATTAATTTTAAGAAATAGAAAACTCAGCACGTTGCCTCGTTTTCAATTTCTTCAAATGAATATAAACATTCTCACTGTTTTATGTTCCTTAGATTGTAAGATATATTTATTTATTCATTTCTACTAGTACATGAAATATCATTGATACTTGTTTTCAAAATCATCTTTATAAATACCTGTTTTAGTCTTCGTACAATGTCCCTTAATTTGAAGACCTGTTCTGAGGCAGCTTTGCCATCCATTTCTGCCTCAACAAGTTTCTTAAGGAGTGTACCCTTGTCATCTTCTGCAAATTGAAGCTCATTCCTTTATGGACAAGAAACATGAAAAGATATTAAAATCCTTGAAGAACATGTTTCTGTTTTACTGTGTTTTCCTTTATAATTATACAAAGGCAGGGACACCACAACAGCGTGTAACACCAATTAACAGTTGGCCCTGTAGTATCTGAGACCTGAATGTTGTGCCAGGAGACAATCCCCTATTCTTTGCAAACAACACAACATGATTTTTTACGTCCACCTTAATATGTAGAATTAGAATGAAAGCAGACGGGACCTCCACGACGGGTTTTTACGTCCTTATCCAAGAAGACGGTTGTTTCAATTTCTTTTGTCAACAAATTTGATATTATAGTTACTGTAATAGAACGATTTAAAATATTTTGACTCACTGTTGTCCTTGACTGGTAATCCTAAAGTTCACAATTGAAACAAAATGTCAATTTTCACATGTTTTTGAAAGTATGATGAGACCCTTATCAGTCCAGAACAACAGTAATTCTTATTAGTATAAAAACACATGTAATTATAGAAATCATTCATGGCGATTGGTTGAGAAATTCAGTCATTTTTTCTTGACAATCACCTACAGTGTTTTCAAGCACTTTTAGAAAATTTCATAATAAATAAATTAAACAGTTTTTCTTCAAAAATACATTTTTACTTGTATTATTATAATTATTATTATTATTAATTATTATTTTTGTATTTATACTAAAACAAATATCCACCTGAGTCAGGCTCAGTGAATATATATGAATAATAATCTTGACTCTGTCTCGGTTATCATTCAGCTGTATTTATTTTGACCTCAGAGAATAATTGTCAATTGGTATATTGTCATATCTTGATTTGGTTTATCGAGTCAGGTCCTGTCCATGCACACATCTCAATATTTTTGAGTTTACCAATAATTGTTCTACAGGCTCTCTTTTTCTTAAACATTATTCTATTTTGATCTTTTAAATAGTTAGTTACTACCTTGACACATCAGCGTCTTCTTTGGCTTTAGATAACGAATGTCTCAACACTTCATTCTCTTTGACTGTTGTCGTCAGCTCCTTTTTAAAATCCTGTTAGTGAAAAGGATATTAATTCACGCAGTTACAATATAAAAACAAGATGCAGTGAAGTATGAGTTTAGTACATAACATAGCACATTTAATGTTTCCACCATCAAGAAGGTTTCTTGCACACGTTAGTACTGACACGTACAGTGATAATAAACAATGATAAAAAACATGTTCTTCATGTTCATTTGAAGTCTTCCTTGCACATGCTTTTAGTACTTGGCTTCCTTAGTCCCTTAATTACCAAACACTAAAAGTTTCTGTGATGGAGACAAGTTATACCCAACACTCAAAATTTGTTATACAATCAATGTCATTGACATAACATTGTCCACCAAAATAAGACATTAATACCAAAAAAATGTCATGTGACACAATATAAGTTAACTCTAAAAGCTTAATACTAGCATAAATTGCCAGTACATGGTACCTAAACTAGCTATTAAAGATATATAACACAACAGTACATACATAAAGTTCCCTCTCTTGGTGCTCCAGTACTTTTCTTGAAGCAGCAATCTGTTCATCTTTCTTTTCTACGGTACGCAGCGACCTTTGTAAATCAACCTACATCAAGCAAAAAAACCTCTAATCACTCTGGATACTTGATCATAATATCATGGACATGAGAACTGAATATTATCATTTATAAAACTTGTGAATAATTAATGAGAATTTGACAAAAGAAAACATGTCTGTGGCAAGTAATGTTAATCTCATACAGATAAGTTTTTATTTGCATAAGTTTCAACTTGAATGTTCTTCAGAAGTCCTCCAGAAGTACTTTTATCTTGAAAATTTTAGTAAAATATGAATGAATTAACACAGATCGGCTAATCTGTATAATATATAACTTATAAAGTTCATGACAAATTAATGAGAATTCTACAAAAGAAATGATTTGCAGTCTTCAACCATTGTATATCCCATACAGATCAGACATTCATATTGTATATATTAACTTAATCAACTCATATCGAGAAACAATTATAAATAATATAATTAGTCACTATATAAGCCCACTTCATGGCATTAAAATATTTACCACTGGAAGATTAAAATCTTATATCTCTGCACAACTGACACTGTATGATATCCTGTATATATTGAGTCAGACATGAACATAGTCTACCCCACAGTCAAGTTTAGCCTCGTCACACAACGATGAGGAAGCGTTGTATGACAAGGCTAAACAAGGCTACGGGGGAGACTAACTGTTAGTCTCCCCCGCAGCCTTGTTGCATGAACAAGATGATTTGTAATCTGAGCTATAAAATAACTTAACAATTACTTATTAATAATTATATTAAAACCATTTTTATTCAACATACTTCATTTTTCAATGTTCCCACTTCAGACATCAAACTTGTGATTTTGTGTTCATAGTTTCTCATTCTCCCATTTACAATTTCCTCCTCTGAAGATGAAAGGTCTTCCATTCTTAGGTTGCTATTTCTACCTGGTGGACTGACTTCCAAAGCATGTCTTTGATTCTGTCACAAATAATTCAATAAAAACTTAATATTAATCATTATGATATAAAACACACTGTAGAGAGGCGTGATGGTCTAGTGGTCAGTGGATCGGATTCTGGGCCTACTGGTCTGGGTTCGATTCCCGGCCCGGGCGATTGTGTTGTGTCCTTGGGCAAGACACTTTACTCTCTATGTGCCTCGTCTTCTGGGATAAGGACGTAAAGCAGGAGGTCCTGTCTGCCTACACTCTAATCCTATATAAGGTGGAAGTTATAGATCCTGTTGTGCTATGTTCAGAATGAGTAGGGGATTGTCTGTTGATGTTTGGGAATTATATTTCATTTATTGTTTTATCATGTCTATGATGTCCTTAGACATCGTAGACGTAGAAAATATCACTGACATCTTTCATGTTCTTAGCTTTTAATTAATAAAACAAAATCCTAGAGGTTACAAGCACTTTAACATGTTATCATACCTCCCATCTAAGTGGACCTTTTGTTGTCCTTGCTGGTGCCGGAATGAAAGGAGGTGAAGCAGATTTTGTTCCTGTTCTTGTTCTTCCCTAGAAACAAATACCAGCCTTGTTAGGTAATATCTATCAATCAATTAGTTCAATAATCAATCAATACAAAAATCAAATCAATCAATTTGTCAATAAAGCAATCAATCAATTTGTCAATCAATCTAGATGCACAAAATCAATCAGCCAACCAATCAATCAACAAACACATCAATCAATCAATTTGTCAATCAATCAATGAACAAATCAATTAATCAACCAATCAATCAACCAATCATTGAACAAATCAATCAGCCAATCAATTTGTCAATACATCAATGAACAAATCAATCAACCAATCAATTTGTCAGTCATTGAACAAATCAATCAACCAATCAATTTGTCAATCAATGAACAAATCAATCAGCCAATCAATTTGTCAATCAATCAACTAATCCATTTGCAAGTAAGGCATCAAACAGTCAATCCAGGTATCCATCATTTTATCAACTTATGAAAACAAAATAGAGCAGAGTTCAAATATTTAATTAATGAAAGGGTAGTTAGTGTTAGTGTCAGTCTCCCCAATTATTAGGACACTCTGGGTTGTGTCTAAATAGAAGATTTGAGACATTACTCCTTCATTCAATCCAACAGTGATTAATCAATAAAAAATCAATCAACCAATCAGTAAGTCCTTTTAATCAGCTATTAATTGATTGAAAAAAGTTATTGTTCTTACAGATGATCCTCTGCTGAGAATTCCAGTCATTCTTTTGTCCCTCATTCTCAACCGGTCCTGGAACAGATTCATATTAAAAATATTAAAATAAATACTAAATATTCAAAATAATGTTAAAAATCATAGGCCCAGGAAATTATACACTTTATCATATGACCTGTATTTTGCCCATTGTGCGCTCTTAAGAAAACCTTCACGTGATGGGGTCCGTACAGCTTTTTTCACCTGGTCTGTACAAACACGTACGGACCCGCTACTCGAAACATTACAAATAGATGGCTCACTCTGGGCAAAATATGGGTCATATGATAAAAAAAACTTATTGACTGGGTTAGGTCGGGCCGTACAGGAAAATATTTGGCTCTTGGTCATTTGTACGAAAAATATTTTCCCGTATGGTCCTCCCACTCAGTCAATAAGTACTTAGTATGTAAATATAGAGCTGCCATACCTCTACAGCAGTTGGAGGCCCTTTGGTTTTGTTCTTTTTCTTTTTAAGGTGAACATGAACTGGGGTGTTCCTATTAACGTGTACATGGACTGGCTTGTCCTTGTCGATGGTCATTGTACATTACAAATGTTTGGAATACTGCAATCAAATCACAACAAATATTATCAAATATTAGGTTTAGTTTGACTAAAGGTTTCACAATTTTGGCTAACAAATCCAAAAATATTCCTTTCTCAAAAAGCAATTAATATCATATTTAAATGCCCTGCAAGCATCACCCTGACTCATGGTGCTTTTGCTATATTAAGTCAAAGTGAGGCTTGATTTGAATGCTGTTTTTGAGAATTGAGGTATTCTATAATTATTCTGGCTTTAATTTGATTTTATCAATATTTGTATTGAAGAAATAATTTGATCATTGTTTTGATGAGGTTTTGATGAAGTTTTTAAGTAGTTAAGAATACGTTTATAAATAATAATCACATCTATTAAATAATAAACTTAAAGATATTAATAATACCGCATGAAATTTAGAAATGAAGTTGTCAAATTGAAATGAACATTCCATTCAAAATTATACCATTTTGCCCCATTTTGGTTTGTTTGATTCTTTGTAAAATTAAAATAAGTTCGTTGAAAAAGATTCAGAATAATTTCGCAAAAAAAATAATCTGATAAAATTTACAAAACAAGCAACAACACCGGCCTTCACAACTACAAGTATTAGTATGGCATGTTGCTCGGCGCGAGATCGACCACGTCAACAATGACCGTAAAGACAGAAAAGAATGCAATTCAAAACAACCATTTCGAAATACTTAAATCAACACTTCGAAACACTTAAATCGACTTTAACTAATTGCAATCCTTTGCACGAAGATCTTGAAATTAGCAAGACAAACTTTACAAGTTGTAAAACTTCACTGACCAACAAACTTCTGATCACATTGAATTTCGCGCTCTTTTTGAGCTCAAAAAGCTCGATTTTGAACTGTTATATCTCGCTTACCTATAGAGTTAGGTGTAGAATGTACCATCGAGGTGTAGTTCACTTAATAAAGGAAAGAATTAGCTTAATTTGATGAACATAATCAATTTCCATCACCACCAAAACATGCACAAAATTCCAGCCGTTGATCTCTGAAGACGCTGAAGCTTGACTCTGATTGGCTAGAAACAGCGGTGAAAACATCAATCAACCGTGAAAACCTGAGAACTATTACCTCGTTTTGATGTAGGGCACACAGGAATCCCTCAAAAACAAAAGAAAATGTCAAGAAAATGTGAAAATGTTCATTTAATGAATATATACATAAAATTGCGTTCAAAAGATAGATAAACTTTTCGAGAACTGTTTTGGAATATGAACACTAAAATATTTTATTTATATTTTATTTGAAAAAAATGTATTTTTCTTTTGATTTCAAACTTTTTGATTATATAAAAAAGTTAGATCGTTTTATAAGAAGGTAAAATTTAAATGAACATCTCATCTGCCTACTGAATTATCGAATCGTCATGCCCAGACATGACCAAAATGCGTGAATATCACCACAGGTAGCCCAAGCGAGTTATTTTCGTGAAACAGTGAAAGTCTATGATGAGCATTTTGGGCTTGATTTCATGTTGATTCAATTTAGATCAGTAAGAGGCTTTTTACAAAAACAATAAAAAATTTATTTGCAAGTTTTTAAGTGGCCCAGCCTAATAAATATACCGCGATTTGGGCTTCCTGTGGTGAGGTTGGACTTTAGACGTTTTGACAAACTATTACTGAGCGAAATTCATTTGCTTTACCTGAGAGGAAGCCATCTTTTCAGTCTTTACAGTCTATTTACATTCATTTTTATTTTCATTTATTTACTTTGATTTGTATTTGCTCTTTAGAACAAAATGAATTTGTAACATCCTAAATTATCACATGACGTCACATAGCAACTGACACTTCAAAGAGTCCCAAAATCTCCCATTGACAATATATAATAGCAAAAATCAATGCCTATAAAGCCTCCTATTTTATAGAATAAAACTAAAGTATGTTTTTCAAATTTGCGTGACTTTTTGGGTTGATTTTTGAGTTGATAAAAATTTTAGCCTCGCTTGAGTGCTTATTTGACCGTGTCTGAGAGGAAAGTCTGGTACCTAATATGTGTAAATTCTGCTATAATATAAAATCATGTCGGTCTCAAAGAATCATTTTTCCTCTTTTACCATGGCGGACTTTTCGGACTCCATGAAAAAGTTCGGCTCAGCGTCGAGTACGTTTTTCAGTCGAGCCAAACAGGTAGGTTAGATTGTGCAAAATTTGCAATTTTTAGTTGATTTTTCAGTGCTAAACTATGACGCTTTTGCTGCAGTATACCGAAGAACAACTTGGAAAAGCAGAACCCACTGTTTTGGATGCGAGATTTATGTCTTTGAGTGAAAAGGCTGATCGAACTAAAAGTAGAACAGAACAGCTTTTAAGTCAAACCGAGACTCTACTTCAGCCAAACATTGGTAAGTTAGCTAGATTGAAAGGCATTTTATCGACGTTGGAGTCACTGTTTCATGCTGTCATTGTATTGTGATTTTATTTCATTTCCATTTTGCATCCAACTTCCCATCTATGAAGACGCTTTCTTTATTGCTATTTTTAGACTTTATTACAAGCTAACCAATATCTTGTTGACAGTGACTGCAATTGATAGAAATCTTATCTTAATTCCTGTATTTATTTTGCAAAGTTATTCGATATCGATACAATTGAGTTTCTGAAAATTGTTGCCAGTTTTATAACTTATAACTTTAGAATTTGAATCGCTCTTTTAACTAGCTTATTAGCATATTGGGAGTGTTATGCTTATGAAGAAGTTAATTATTTTAACGTTATAACTTTGATATTTATTTATTTGTCTCTGTCAGTAAAATAGGCCCTAACATAATATGCAGACAATGAAATATCACAGTTTCAGTGTGAATGATAAAATGAAAACGAAAAATAGTCTACATGTTATGTAAACAGAATCCCAGCCTAAAAGGACACATCATCATTTCTCTACGGATCATAAATTTTCACTATAATTAAACTCTAATTTAACTTTTTTGGCTCAATGAATACCATTTAGGCTTTTAAATGATAACAAGAGTTTGAAGCAATGCCTCAATTTCCTGTTTTTTATATATATTGTTTTAATTTGACCAATATCTTAAAATTTGCCTGTATCTATTTTGCAAAATTATATGATAAGAAAAGAAATTGAGTTTCTAAAAATTATTGAAATTACTTGAAATAATCTTAGGCTAGTATTTAGTTAAAATGTGTATTCTTTTTTCTAGAAATCCCCTTTAATTCTTCAGTGAAACACACAGCATGTATATAGCTGTGTTTATCTTGAGGACAAGTAAAAGTGTGCATCTTATCTATTGTTGTTTAATTTAATTGTTTCATTTGTCTGCCACATAAGAAATGACCTGCATTGGTTTGTTAGTCATTTGCAAAATGGTTCATTCAAGGTGAATGTTTGCTACTAAATCAAAGTGTCTGGCAGAAGTAACTATAATGTTGTAAACTCTTTCAACTAACTGTTAAATTACCAGAGGAAATACTTTCCTTTTTTTCATGTGTTGTTATTCTCTTTGCAAGTAAAGTCATTTGAAATTCTACCACAATTTGTTGTAGCAAAACCACAGACTTTTTAAATGGATAGCTGTAAAACAGTAGCCTGTGTAGCCAGTAGCCTTGGGGATTTTGTGTGAGGTGCAGGGTTAATATAACGTAAGAAATAATTTACAGCAAAAACATGTTTTTACAAACTCTTACATGCGAAAACCATAACATCATGAACAAACTCCTTATAAAAAGAATTCAAGAAAATAAAAACATCATTTCTATCATCGTCGTCATCATATTCAATATATTCATCATGATTATCATTTTTTTCTGTTTGAAGGCATTAGTGCAGAGAAATATCTTCTTGATAAACTATCAGTTAAAACGAAAAAGCCATATATACATATACATTATATACATATTTCTTAAAGTCTGTCAAAAAAGGTTCTTGTATAAAGAGGTAGTTGTTAGTAATTTAGGCAAAACAGGTTCTTAATTAGGTTCTTAATTTTTATTAATTAAGGGGATGTGTTATTATTTCTTATTATAAGAATAATAAATAAGCTCGGTTTGGACTAACATTACATATAAGTGTGACTTTAAACAAACAAATAAGCAATTCACAACATGAACTGTAAACAAAGATTTAATACTGTATTATATTATTTATTTTTCCAATAAACTGTGTCAAGTAACTTCTGGGTTGTTTATCCTGTAATTTGGCTGTTACCCACATATAAGAACCTGCTTGATCCTGTTATGGCAAATTTCTGCCAAGAGGTTCTTAATCCACTAGGTTCTTAACTGCGGGTGCTTACTGTATTCATCACCAACATTTTTTTCTGTTTGAAGGAATTAGGGCAGAGGATTATCTTCTTGATAAACTATCAGTAGACAAGAAAAAACCTGAAAGAAACACACACATGCAGACCCTTGGTCAATATATGAGAGATACTGGACATGAATTTGGACCTGGTACAAGCTATGGTAAGAAAATACTGTCAACTTTACCGAATTATGTAACTTACGCACTGTTTCTGTGAGGATACTCGAACCGTGAACAATCAATTTTTTTCATGTTATTATTTTCTAAATTTTCTACTGCTTCCAAAATGAAGCAAAAAAATGAAGTGCTCAGTGAGTTCAAATACACTAAGTGTTCATAATGAATCTTATTTCTAATCTATTCACTATTCACACTGTGCTTCATATAATTATAACCCATACTTTGTCTTGGTTAATATTTGTCTTGGTTAATATTTGTCTTTTATCATATGATGCTCGCTCTTAAGAAAACCTTTGGCATAAGTCATGTGATGGGGTCCGTACGTTCTTTTTTACCTGGTCCGTATAAACACGTACGGACCCGTTACTCAAAACATCTCGAAACATCTCGAAACATCTCATAAAAATGGCCTTTAAATTAAAAACAATTGGGTCATATGATAAAAAACTTATTGACTGAGTTAGGTCGGGCCGTGGTCATTTGTACGGACACAATGACCACAAGCCAAATATTTTCCTGTACGGCCCTCCCACTCAGTCAATAAGTAATTAATATTACACTTTGCCTTTGGTGACTAAATGTTAATTAATGATATCCAGATATTATATTCTGACCATTCCATACAAAATATTCGTTACTATTATTTTTTTCTGTGATTGCAGGCAGTGCCTTAGTCAAAGTTGGCACAACAGAGCAAATGTTGGGGGCATCTGAGAAAGAGTTCATGAAGAAGACAGATTCTCATTTCCTTCATCCCTTACGCTCCTTCCTAGAAAATGACATGAAGACTATTGCAGTATGTGTAAACATATAATCATTAGGCTGTACAACTTATATCTACCGGTATCTTAATCTATTGTAAAGAACAGTATACTAAACAGTTGTTGTTGTTGCCGTAACGTTTCTGTAGTGTATAACCAGTTACTATCATGGCTTCCATCTCAAATAATAGTCAGTGCTGATTTGCAAATAAACTCTGATGATTTCAGTTCATTTTTCTTTTTCAGTTATCACAAATGTGTACAAAATAATTCAATTAGAAAATGCATTATTATTTAGTTTTATTTCACAGAAGAATGACATGCACTCTATTCTAACCTATTGCTTGATCAACAGGCAGAGAGAAGGACCTTATTTGCCAAGAGATTGGATCTTGATTCTTGTAAAAATAAAGTAAGGAAAGCCCAGTCACCAGAGAAAATGCAACAGGTGGGTTATAGAATGGAGAAGGGAATTGACAAACAGATATAGAGTCATACACTTATTTTAAACAAGTTTGACCGAGTGAAGGGTGATTGCACGAATGAAAGGAAATGTTGTTATAAATAATTAATGCAACATATCCAAGTGTTGTTTTTTTTTGCTTGCTAAGCACAGTTTCATAAGCTACTTGTATTAGCTTTTCTTGACTAAATAGGGTTGGAGTTATATATGCAGTCACTTTGCAATATCTGAGTGTTTATCTGATTTGCTAAGCACAGTTTCATAATCTATTGATTAGAAGCTTTTCTTCACTAAATAGGGCTGGGGTTATATATGCAGTCACTTTGCAATATCTGAGTGTTTTTCTGATTTGCTAAGCACAGTTTCATAATCTATTGATTAGAAGCTTTTCTTGACTAAATAGGGCTGGAGTTATGCAGTCACTTTGCAATATCTGAGTGTATTTCTGACTTGCTAAGCACAGTTTCATAATCTCTCTCCCTCCTCTAATCTACCTCCTCCCTCTATTGTTACCTCTTTTTCTCCCTCCTCTCTGTATATTTTTGCTGTTTGTCCCTCCTCCCTGATCTGTTCCTCTCCTCTCTTAAGTCAAGGTTTGAGTGGATGAAACTATACTTTCACTGTATTTTGTCCTGACTTGATTGTTTCATGATCAGTGAAGCGACTTTGGGAAATGTCTGTTTAAATTAACCAAAGTAAAGTAGCATAATTCTGGTACTGGTAGTAAAATGACACCTTCATCAAAATGGCCTTAAAGCTACTGGCTTTTAGATAAGGGAAGGCTCTGTTGACCAAAATAATATAATAACACCATAATAATCACAAACATAATTTAACACAATGCATGAGACTAAGTTTGTGCATCGTTTTATGTTCACATCTTTAGGTTTTCTTTTCAAATAATGCACCAAAACTATAAGGCATTACAAGATTTCTTTGAATTAAATGATTATAATAGTTTCATTGTTTATTACGCATGCTATCTATCTATCTATCTATCTTGGTTACATCTATAATATAATATATACATTTATAAATGTTTTGGGCACATAACAATCATATAGTGTCAAAGAGAGGTTTGTCTGGAAATATATTTTTTTTATAGTTTTGAAGTGAATTTGTAGACTGTTAAGACATATTTATATTAGAAAGGCATGTATTTTTTCTAACTTTACAGAAGTGCATTTATTGCAGACCAAAGATAAACCTTGTATTGTTTTTAAATTTTTGCTAATAAACATTAACTTAATGTCATAAAGTAAACTATATTGTTCTGTAGTCTCACTAAAAATGTCTAAATTAATATGCTAAATTAAGAATGATATCAAAATTTAAAATATTCTAGTTTAGTCTTCCTGGTCTTTTCCCATTCATTTTCCCTTCTATTCTTTCTTCCCTTCACTTTGTCTTATCTTACTGTAGATGCATTCTGCAGCTGCCAAAAATAAGACAACTAATAGCTTGTTTCTCATTAATGAACTTGATCAGGTAAGGCTGTCTTCTTTCTTTCATCTTGAGTTCATTCTTTCATCTTCATTCTTCTGTCTTCTTTCTTTCATCTTGAGTTAATTCTTTCATATTCATTCTTCCATCTTCTTTCTTTCCTCTTCATTCTTTCATTTTCTTTTCCTTTTGTTCCCTTTCTTTCATCTTCTTTCTTTCATTTTCTTTTCCTTTTGTTCCCTTTCTTTCATATTCATTCTTCCATCTTCTTTCTTTCATTTTCTTTTCCTTTCATTCCTTTTCTTTCATCTTCTTTGTTTCATCTTCTTTCTTTCATTTTCTTTTCCTTTTGTTCCCTTTCTTTCATATTCATTCTTCAATCTTCTTTCTTTCATTTTCTTTTCCTTTCATTTTCTTTCCGTTCCCTTTCTTTGATCTTCTTTCTTTCCTCTTCATTCTTTCATTTTCTTTTCCTTTCATTCCCTTTCATTCCCTTTCTTTCATCTTCTTTCTTTCATTTTCTTTTCGTTCCCTTTCATTTTCTTTCCTTCATCTTCTTTCTTTCATTTTCTTTTCCTTTTGTTCCCTTTCTTTCATTTTCTTTTCATTCTTGTTCTAATTTCATTCACAAATTATACTTAAAAACACATATTAAAGACATATTCATGGTAATGATAAATTAATTTTTTCTTACGTCTTCTATCTTTCATCTTCATTCGTTCATCTTGATTTCATTTTTTCATTTTCTTTTTGTACCATTTCTTTCGTTTTCTTTTCATTCTTGTGCTAATTTCGTCCATAAAAAATAAATTCAGGATATGTGAAGTTTTTAATTGATTCTAAACTATTTTTCATGTGTGATAAAGTGGAATTAAAAGTCCTCTAAAAGATTTCAAGTGATCAAGTTTAAAGAGAGCGAAAACACTGTCAGTCTCCATGAAGTAAAATCAAACTGTTACTGTGGAATAGATTTTAGTGACTTTTAGTCATAATTTACCACAGACAAGTGAATTAGTTGTTATGAGGTATTGGTTTTTTTCATGTTTGATTTTCTGCTTGAGTTATACTGAATAAATAGTCACAAGAATAACTACTAGTTAGTAACTATTTTCCTCTTTCATTTCATGGTTTTAGTCACTCTAAAAACTTAAACACCTAAACATTTAAATTATGTCAATACCTAATATTGATAAAAAATATTAGTTAGAACAACATAAAATAGTTTAAAAAATTATTAAGTTATTGGAATAAAAAAATAAACTTTTTTAAGTTTAGATTTTTTTTAATAAAAACATAGATAAATTTGACACATAACTTTTAGAAATCAGACAAAGATTAAATAAAAGGGTGTATTTGAGCAAATATTTTGAGCTTTGAAGATTGACCATGCTCACAAGTTAATAGAGTAAGTTGTAGAAAAGAAACAGAAAAAAAAACCACAGATTCTTGATTCAGTAATGTGGATCTACGTTTTTGTTGAAGGATCTTAGCTTTTTTACAGGTTATAAAATTTTTTATTTCCCTCAAGTGACATTTTCCATTAATGGGATAATTTGTTACTTAGTTTCCATGGAGATACAGGTGTTTCATTGGAACTTTAATTTAACAAACCTGTTTTTATTTCAGGCTGAACAGGATTTACGAGTTGCCCAAGCTGAATTTGACAGGCAATATGAAGTTACCAAGTTACTGCTTGATGGAATCAACACAGCTCATGTAAGAATATATTTGCAATATTAAAATGCTTCTAGAATATTCATCTTTTCAGAAAACAGTCAAATTGTTGTTGAATAATATTATTGTTATTATCATATCATGATAAATTTGATGAGGCTTTGTCTCCCAGCTCTTTGTGGAAACTAACCTGCATTGATTGATATACACCAGCTATTTCAAAAATTGTTGTCCCAATCAAAGCTACAGTCCACACTCTGAAGCCTGCAAAGGATGTTGGTATTTCTTCTCTTGTTATCGATTTATTCATAGCTTATTTTGGTTGTATGTGTTTGTATTAGTATATTAACTTATCAATTTGCTGCAGTGGTGGATGATGAAACAAATATTTCTTTAAGAACCGTGAAATAAATAACAAATTATGTTCATATTACCGACATCCTTTGCAAGCTTCAGAGTGTGGACTGTAGCTTCGGGTGCGACAATGATTATTGAAATAGGTGTATATGTTGGTCTGATCTGCATTTATTAACTTGTGCATGATTATGATTGTCGCAGAATATTAAGCAATTATAAGTAATTGCAACAAGAAAAGCCCGGAAAAAATGTTTTCAACCTGCATTGGATGAACATAAAAGAACTATCAAGGATTAATAAACCCTGACCATTACCACCCTCAATAACTATTGTTCATACCGCTGACACCATACTTCTCACTAACCTACATTGCATGGATGTAAAAGAACTGATGTGGAAGTAACAAACTCTGACCATTACATTCCTACTAACACACAATACCGCAGTATTTTATTCAAGCTAGCTTTTTTTATATTTTATCTACAATATGTAGGCAAGTCACCACCATGTTTTATTTATCTCAGTCATATAATATTATATGCAATTGCTATGTTTTAAAGCCCCTCTTGCATCCAAGATGCATTGCGCGCTTCGATGATTTTCTCACATACGGAAAATACCAATTTTTGTGTAGAATAGCAAAATCTTATAGAATCCGTTTCCATCGTTAGTTAAAAGAGTTAATTTTCATAATTTCTTTTTATAATCGTATAATTTAATATCTAGTTAAGCTTTCTGGGATAATATTTTAGTCGTTCCGACCATTTTTATACATATTTTTGATCTAAATGTCGACCCGACGTCGTTGAAGGCCTCGTCTTCCCGGGCGACCCAAGTCTAAGGATCAAAAGCTCTGTGTTCGACCTATTCAGGGAGAGAAAAATCGCAGTTGGATTCGAAAGAAACACCGATAGTAGCGTATTTATGGAAGTCCTACTGCATCGTGTCAATCATCGTGTTGATACAAGGAATGAAGACTCAACTGCTGTTATAATCCGAAACGGTGTTTGTCATAGTGAAATGGATTTTTAAACAACACTCGGCAAAGCTATCAAAATTAAACAGTATATTCTTGATTGTATTAATGTTTATGTAAACATTTTTTGAACCGTATTCATTCACGTCGTCATCCTGACCTTCTATAGTAATATCCATGGACGTTAACGTTTCGGATTCCATGCATAATATAATTTTTTAGTACACGAAACCACCGAACACTTCAAAGTCTTCGAGCTTGACAGCCTGAATCGAACAACGTGAAAAACCCGTGAGTAGCCCGTATTGCGGGATCGGTTTTCTAACCAATAAGAAAGCGACTTTTAACAATAGATATTTTCAAAACATAAACAAACGGCTGCAATGCACCTTGGATGCAAGAGGGCCTTTAAAGCTTGTTCTGTTATTTTTATCTAATATATAGAAAAGTCACCGCAATGTATTAAAGCTTGATCTCTTATTTTTATCTAATATGTAGGCAAGTCACAGCTATGTTTTATTAAGGCTAGCTCTCTTATTTTTTATCTCATATATATGTAGGCAAGCACATGTACAGCTATGTTTTATTAAAGCTAGTTCTCTTACTTTTTATCTAATGTGTAGGCAAGTCACCGCAATGTATTAAAGCTAGTTCTCTTATTTAATATGTAGGCAAGTCACCATCGTGCTCTTCTCACCTTTGTGGAAGCACAAGCACAATACTATGCACAGTGTCATCAGTATATGCAGGACCTACATCGTCAACTAGGGTCCCCTCCAGGTGACATCATGCCCACAGTGATTGGACCTTCTGCTCCATCTGCCACTGATGTTGGTGCTGTGAAGGATTTGTCTGCAATACCCAAACCAGCACAGACCAGGAAGGCTAAAGTCTTGTATGACTATGATGCTGCTGATGATAGTGAACTTTCACTTCTCTCTGACGAGGTACTGCATTGGTGATGTGTCTGTAGGGAGGGGTGGTTTGGAATGACTGCGACAGACTATGATAATTATAAATTAATAATGGTTATGAGTAGGATTACAATTATTGTTAACAGGTTCCCATTTAAATCTGTACCTATGCAAATTTTGTTGATGTGTGCTAAACACACAGATCAACCAATCAGAGATCAAGTTCACTTCAGAAATAATATACTCTGATTGGTTGATCTGTGTTTTTAGCACACATCAACACAATTTGCATAAGTACAGATTTAAATGGGAACCTGTTTGTTATGATTGTTGTTGATTAAAGTTAATATTATTATCATGATTAGGATAAGGATGACAATAGTTATATTATTATGATTCCTACTGCAATAATAATGGCTACAACGATGAACATGCTGTCTCATCAATGTTGAAGGTCACAATTGTCACTGGGATAAAAATGATATTTGTCATGATTTGTATCTACTATTTAAAAACCTGAGGCATATCCAATAAACATTTGCTGCAAGTTTTTTTTTGAAATGACTCGATCCAACCAATACTAATCAATAATTTTGTTCAGAGAAGATCCTGGTTAAAGTTTATATTCTGAGAGTTATATATTTTATCATTTTATTATCGATGTATTTTGTAAATTTATTATTGCTATACCTTAAATCTTATACTGATGTAAAATAGGATATGTATTTTTATCTTATTAATAAAGGCTATTATTATTATTATTATTATTATTATTATTATTATTATTATTATTATTATTATTATTATTATTATTATTATTATTATTATTATTATTATTATTATTATTATTATTAAATTAGCATGAGTCTTTACACAATATAAAGATACTTGTCATTATTTATTGTGTAAAATATTTATGAATTATTAATGAGTTGTTTTATTTTCTTATTCATTGTTTCTTTAATGTTTTTTTCTATTCAGATCCTGACTGTTTACACTTTGCCTGGCATGGACAATGATTGGATGATGGGTGAAAGAGGACGACAACGTGGCAAAGTTCCTGTCACCTACCTTGAACTGCTTGACTAAAACTCACTAACATAAGACTTGACATTAATTTGATATCTTATTGACAAGTAACAAAAACATCACTTATTGTTATAATTATAAACCATCTTCAAGATTGAGGTGTAGCTGATTTGGGTGCACAATAATGCATGCGGGACGACGTCTGTATGCAGACTTGACTAATGCCAATGACTGCAACTTGTTCATTTTAAGACTGACAATTCTGTAAAGCTTTCAATGAAGGCTAGTTTAATTTTCAGTTTACTTTGGTTAATGCCAATATTACCTATAGCTAAAATAAAGACAAATTTAGCTGAATGCAACTTGATCATTTTTAAGGCCAAGAATTTTGTTAAGCTTGCAAAGAGTGCTAGTTTACAGACTATGGACTACTGAAACCGGGTCCACCAAAACAGATTTATCCAATCATGATTGAGAATATGAACAATAGAATCCCTACATATGTTTGATTTTTTGCTTAAAATGCTATGATTTTTTCGTTATTTGTAAACAGCAATAGATCAAGATTGAATAAGAAACATCTGAGAACTCTCTACAAGTTTTTTGTTTGATCTCCAAAAATATCTATTTTTAAATTTGTTTGGGTGGCCCTCTTTCAATATTCACACAGTAATTTTCAAGGAAAGAAATTAATCATGAAAAATCACTGTAGCACAGCAAATAAGGATTGATTTTTTAGGGACATTTCTGTCATATGTGGTTTAATTGATTGGGATTTTGATCTGGATAGTGCATTAATATGTAAATTTAATTTTGTTAAAAAACCTTTTATACTCATATCCTCGTAATAAATAAAAATGTTAATCCCAACCCAAATTTACATAAGGGACTTGTCAGAAATTAGCAGGGGGGAGGAGGGGGGGGTGGGGGGGTGGAGACTGGGGGAGGGTCATCACTTT
This sequence comes from Metridium senile, assembly GCA_949775045.1. Lineage (NCBI taxonomy): Eukaryota > Metazoa > Cnidaria > Anthozoa > Actiniaria > Metridiidae > Metridium > Metridium senile. The sequence goes on along the minus strand of OX459097.1, from coordinate 13,507,394 downwards.
TTAAGAACCTAAAAAGGGAGGGTCACAAAATAATAAACCACCAAAAATGAGGATTGTGCAAAAGAAGACACTGTGACATAGGGTAGGGTCAAGATATTATGATCCTTTACTTTGGGAGGGTCATGAAATTTTCATCACTTCATTTCAAAACTCCACCCCCCCCTCCCCCCTGCTAATTTCTGACAAGTCCCTAATAATGAATCTTGCATATTTAGATAGATGATAAAGGAAACACCTTTTTTCAAAACTGATTTCAGAAATACTGATTGTAAAAAAGGGATATTAATATAAAATAAAATATGTATGTAAAAACTTGTTTACAAATTCCTGCTCCTTTTTTGTTTGTTATATTATCATTACATATATCCGTGAAACAAAACTAAATTGGCATAATATACTCTATGTAAATATTGCACTATTTAGTAAAAACTTGTGGATATCACTAGAGCAGAGTAGTGCAGTCATTGTATCCTTTCTTGTAGAGCGAAAACATATATACATGATACTGTGCAAAAGTTCTTATTCAGGGGTGGACCATAAGATGTTTGAGGGGGAGGGGGGGGGGGTGGTTTGAGCACAGCATTAAAGAAAAAATCGTGCACAGCAACAAATGACAAAATATTCGTGCAAGTTGAAAAAAATTCCTGCACATACGTAGAATGGGGAAATAATATCCTGCAAAAAAATTTGGTTATACCTGTGGGTACAGCACACACTTGTTTGCATTGATACTACTATCGAAATCACTAGAGTGGTAAAATGCTCGTTTGAAATTCTGTCTCGTTTTTGTACCATGTGATCGCTTCTGGCCAATCATTTTGCTCAAAATTGGTCATGTGGTACAAAAAGACACACCCCCAAGGCCAAATTTTCAACAGACATTTTACCACTCTAGTGATTTTCATAGTATCCATATAATCAGATATGTGATTATTTTGTCATATTTTCATCTTGAATCTCAATGAAATATCCTATGAAACGTTCACATACACTTATAAACTCAACCATTCCAAAAAAAAACCTCTTGTGGCTGGTTTACTTTCTTAAAAAAATGGTCCTCCCCCTCCCATAATAGATTATTTTAATAATGAGTACCCCCTGTCCCCTAAAAATGTACACCTGATTCCCACCGCCTCCCCCCTCCCACGTGTCACTTGTTTTAGTGTGAATCTCTACTGACGGGGACAACGTTTCTAGTACTTAATGAAATTGGCTGTATCTCACTAGCCACTACCAGGTAGTGTCAATGTTTGAAAGTCTCGATTTCTGCTTTTCTGTACTGTTGGGCTTCCTGTGGTATTCAGATTGCACCACCATCTCCACACACGCTGACGTTCGTGGGTTTTCATGTTTATATTGGACCTTGTGAACATTGTAAACCTTTAATACAAGATTCATCGCTTGCAATAGAACGGCAAGCTGCAAAGACTTCATTTTTCAGGTATTTACACTAAAATTGACATTTTTATGGCGAATTTGATTGCATAACTTGACCTTCGATGTGGTGTGTTGTTATGTACCGAAGTTAACTAAATTTCCACCAATTTCTTTCGTTGAAGGTACAGTCATTTGAAGCATAAACATGAGACGTCCAAGTTTTACAAGTCAAATAAGCAGAGATAGTTCGGGAAGACGAACTCCAGTCTCTCCAGGGCCTGATCACGACCCTGTTTCGAACGGTGTAGCCGGCGGTCATGAAGAAGAGCTCGAGCCTCCTCCACCTCGAATATGGAGTTCAACGCGAAAAAAGCTGACAGTTGTTTGCCTTGCTATAGTTTATTTCTCTACTTGTGCATCGTTTTCTGTTCTGTCGCCATTTTTTCCTAACGAAGTAAGTGATAATTAATTTTCTAATTTATGTTATATTAAGGAGGTCGATTACCTGTGGAATTTGTCTTTTTGACCGATTGAAATTGGTGTTTTTTTTGTCTGTTTTCATTGTTCATCATTCTAAGATTAATCTGATAAAAACAGACCATCAATCAGATAGTTTTAGGGATGTTTTGAAAAATCTTGGAAAATGACAAAAAGTACCCACACCAGTCTAGTCTAGGGGGGGTGGGGGTGGGCCGGAAAAAAAGGTGGGGTGGGCCATAATTTTTGAGCATGAAAAAAGGGGTGGGCCATGAAAAATTAAGCAAAACACGGGGGGTATTTGTGGTGCATTGTATAAGGGTGGGCAGGAGCCCATTACCAGGAGCCTTCATCTTACCTATCTCCTCTTGGAGTGAACGTTTTTACAGACCTGTCTATATTTAGAACAGACTTCCCGCCAAGTAATTTCGCCTTAGCCAATCATATTGCGATATCTCTGCTTAGGTCATATATCCATAAATTAACTTTGACATAAACAAAACAGATGGCGGACAGAAGCGAGGAAGGCAAGAGCGAGTCGGAGAGTGAAAACCCCTCTGAAAGTTCAGAAGAATTGTACCATACAGAGTCAGAAAGCGAAGACAGTGATTTAGATAACGAGGAAGAAGAAATTGTTTGTGCTAAGGCAGTTTCTAAAGAAATTATCGAATGAATATTGCTCAAACTATCGAATAGCCTGCGTAGAAAGCATTTCTTTTTGGGGGAACGGGAGAAAGTTGCTTTTTTGGTTGTTTTGGGATAGCTGTTTTACCGATATGGCCGCGCGAAACCTAATACGAGTACAAAAAAAACGAGGGAGGGGGAGGGGAGAAGAGCTGAGGAAACGCTTGCAAACAAACCCCGGGATTCTGAAAAACGCCCCTATGACCTTTCACAGCTGGGCGCCGCTGTCTCGTTTGCTCGGCACTCGTCTATCAACAGTTTTAAAAAGCAAACAGATATCGGATACTCTTATTTATAGCCGTTAAAAATACAAAATTTCGAATCCAACGCAAATTGTAGATAACATTCTCATCTTTAATAAACAGTTGATAGTATTTAATACAAAGAATAGCTAAATAATAAACAGATAGTTCATTGAGTTTGTTTTTATAGTGTGTGATTCGTCCATAATCACGGCAAGGAACGGCGAAAGCTTTCGCCGTCTTAAGACAAGATAGAAAGTTATCGCTCAAAACTCCCTCGGCTGAACCAAATAGAATAGTATTTACAAAGAATAGCTAATAAACAGATAGTTCATTGAGTTTGTTTCTATATTCCATTGTATTCTATAGTTCATTGTGTGTGATTCGTCCACAATCACTGCTTATATATAGCCGTTAAAGATAGAAAGACTTGAATCCAAACGCAAATTGTAGATAACATTCTGATCTTTAGCAAACAGTTGATAGTATTTACAAAGAATAGCTATAGTTCATTGAGTTTGTTTCTATGTTGTGTGATTCGTATGGAATCACGGCTTTCAAGGAACAGCGAAAGCTTTAGAAAGTTATCTCTCAAAATTCCCACGGCTGAACCAAATAGAAGCAGAACCGCTGCAAGTCCTTCCTCACTTATCTCACTTTCTGCTTTCGATTGAGCCTTGATTCCAAAGTGATCTGCCTCTTTTATTAAAACGCAGCACTTTTCTTTGCTAAGTCTTGCCAGCACGAGTACTATTAAAGATTTGAAAGATATAATGTCTGTTAAAACTTCTTCAAAATTGATTTTACTAAACGAAGGCGACGCCATTTATCATGTGTTATTGAACGAACACAATATTAATGCTCTCTTTAAGTGCTCTGGCATACCTCACTGTCAATCTGCTGTCATAAGTACCGAAACGCAGCATTTTGATTGGTGCGTTCGTGGACGAACGAGTTTTTCAAAAACCAGGGGTTTGTTTGCAAGCGTTTCCTTCCCTCCTCTCCCCCTCCCCCTAACTTGATGTTTTGTACTCGTCTTAAGTTTCGCGCGGCCATATCTGTAACACAGCTATCCCAAAACAACCAAAAAACAACTTTCTCCCGTTCCTAGTTTCTAGTACTTAATGAAATTGGCTGTATCTCACTAGGCACTACCAGGTAGTCAGCAATGTTTGAAAGTCTCGATTTCTGCTTTTCTGTACTGTTGGGCTTCCTGTGGTATTCAGATTGCACCACCATCTCCACACACGCTGACGTTCGTGGGTTTTCATGTTTATATTGGACCTTGTGAACATTGTAAACCTTTAATACAAGATTCATCGCTTGCAATAGAACGGCAAGCTGCAAAGACTTCATTTTTCAGGTAATTTTGCTACATTTTTATCAAACAAATTGAGCAAAATCAAATATATCTATCAAGTTTTATTGTCAATATGTGGAATTATCAAACACATACACACAAAATTGAGACATAATTAATGCAAAAGGAGGAATGTCCTTGTCTTTACACGAGGGAAACGGGGACGAAGCATCACTATAAACTGCTAAAACTTCGCTTCGATAAACCTCCTTCGTTGCGAGGTTGTGCAGCTTAGCTTTTCCAACATCTCTTGTATACGCGAAACCTCGATAGCCCTACTTTCCGCCTAGGTGTTCTTCTCTTCTATCGATCTTTTTGCCTCTCATTTTGTCTCTGGAAACGTTTCTGTCGTAAAGCTACAACAGCCTAGCGTTGATCGTTGACCGTTGAATTTTCATCACTCGGCCGCTCGAAAAAGCAAAGCGGCGATTTCTCAGGGAAACAGTCATGATCCTCAGCGCTCTGATCCACAGCAATACACTTCATTTACTTCATTATTTCAAACGGTATATATATTCCTCTTCATTATCATCGCATTTGAATTCTTGTTCGATCCCTCAAGTTATATTCCGTAACTTCACAGTTGCTCAGTTCAGTGACCTCGTTAGCTATGTAAATCAGCTTTCCTGTTGTAGGACTGCATTGTTTCACGGGAAATAAGGCTTAATAATGATTGGATAGGAACAAGAAGGACACTGGAAAGGGGGATCAAGAGAGATGTGCGAGTAAAATTGAGTTACAACGATCGCGTCTTCAGCCGCCTTCAGCCGCGTAACCGCCATATTGGATTTTAATTGCATACCTCATCGAGAGCACTAATTTTTTCGCGGGAAATATGAATCTAAAAATAGACCGGTCTGTAAAAAACGTTCACTCAAGATAGGGGTGGTAGTTGAAGGCTCCGGGTAATGGGCTCCTGGGGGTGGGCTATGTGTAACTATGCATAGACTAAAGGGTGGGCCAATAAAAGTCATTCCTTGGGAATTCTGAATTTTTCGGGCCACCCCCCCCCCTATACTTTATGACCAGTCCCTGATCAAAGATTTTAATGAGAAACAAATTGTTTTGTACTGTGCGCCAAGGTGTGAAACTTGATGGCGTGGATGGATAGAGGTGTGCCGCAGGATGCATAGGCACAGAAATTCAATGACGAACACCAAAATTCCGCCTAGAAGCATTTGACTGACTCGAGGAAAAAAGAACTTTTCTTTCCAAACAAAGAAGGATTTTCACTAAGTACACTTTTAAAAACAACAAGAACAAACAGCCAAATTTCAACATTTGTTACATGCAGTTATGATTTCTTCTATAAATTTCTTGTGAATGTTTACTGAGTTATATTATGTACTGTATTCTTGTAGGCAAAAGGGAAAGGAGCCAGTAGCACAGTTGTAGGCCTGATCTTTGGAAGTTATTCTCTTGTAACCTTTGTTGCATCACCTGCTTTCGGAAAAATGGTAATTAATTATAAGACTCCAATTTTTGGATATTATTAATAATAAATTATATAACCTGAGCATTCAAGTTGATTCATGAATGAATGCAAAACATTTTTTTTATTAAAATGCTCCAGTTTCAACTGAAGTAACTGTTATATCTAGCAACGCTGAACTGTTTTGACAAACAGTTCATTTGCACAGGCTAATAAGCCTCGATTTTTAGTAAAAAGAAATCACAATTTTAAAGCAAAGTGTAGAAAAATATTGCCACTTGACAAGAGAAAACACACTTCAATTTACTCTGTGCAAATATGCCTTTTGTCAGATAGTACAGTATCAAATTCCAGTACTGCAGGTCCTAGTCCAGCCACTGAAAAGAAAATATCACTATGGACTTTTGTCACACGTTGGCCATGTTTATTTCCACGATAGCTAGGAAAAGCTTTGTTTGAAATGGTCTGAAACGCATGAAATCGAGGGCAAGGAGACCCAAGGGATTCAGAACCTACTATTTCATAATAATAATAAAAATAATCATTTAATCATTTATATTGCGCAGTATTTCGATATGTCAGCCTGTGTTAAATGGACAAAAAGGGAATACAATAGCTCAAAATATTTGTGAGAAATTTAGGTTGGGCTCCCACTAACAAAAACACTGTTAATCTTTTTATTTCAGCTTCCTATAGTTGGTGCACGTTTTAGTATTTGTTCTGGGTTATTACTTATGGGAGGAGCTGAATTGTTATTTGGGTCAGTGTCTCCTTTTTTTGTCTTCTTGAAACAGTATCATTATTATCATTGGATTTATTATCACCATAGCTATCATTACCAATATCATCATATATTTTAATGTATCATCATCACCATCGTCATCACTATCATCATCATCATCATTAATATATGTCATCCTCATCACCAATACATAGACATGGTACCATAGACGTATTGTTATATATTATGATGATCATTGATATCAGTATTTCTATTACCAGCACCACCGTCATTTGTGTGACTAGATCATCGTCATCTATACCATCATCATCATAATCCTTCATCTTGTAATAAATAAATTTACCATTGTTTTGTAGGTTTGTGGATCTCATGCCATCAGGGGCAATCTACATATCATTTTGTTTCTTGCTGAGGATTGTGTCAGCTGTTGGAGGTGCTCTTTCAGATACTGCTATTTTTGCTATCGTTGCTGGTGAATTCCCTGATAACCTAGGAGCAGTCATGGTAATATATATTTACTACTTTCTTCCTTGCTACCTCCTTCCCTCCCTCACTCCCTCACACCTTCTTCCTAGCTACTTCCTTCATTTCTTCCCTCCCTCCCTCCCTCCCTCCCTCCTTCCTTCCTTCCTTCCTTCCTTCCTTCCTTCCTTCCTTCCTTCCTTCCTTCCCTCCCTCCTTCCTTCCTTCCTTCCTTCCTTCCTTTTTTTTCATTATTGTCACTATCCATATTGTTATTCTAATATGATAATAGTATTGTGTGTTTTTTGTTTACTCAGGGTACCATGGAAACCTTTTCAGGGTTGGGATTCATGGCAGGACCCCCTCTAGGAGGAGCTTTATATACTGTAAGTGATTAAAACAACCAACTAAACAACTAATACTGGTCTTAATTGTGAGCAAGAATTTAATGGTGATTTTCATAATGGTTTTAGATTGGTGGCTTCAAACTACCATTCTTGGTTCTTGGTGGCGTAGTTCTTCTAACTTTGCCCTTGGTTATGTTTGTTCTTCCTATAACTGGTGAGCATTTACAAATTATATTGTGTTTTTTTATAATATTTGTAAATGTTATTAAAAAATTCATGAATAATTAATGAGACATTTTCAAAAGAAATCATGACCATGACGAGTGTTGTAAATCTGATACAACACTAGTGTTGTATATCCTGATTTGCATAAGTTTTAACTGGTAATTTTACGGCAAAATTTATTTTAATCTTGAAAATTTTGGTAAAATATGAAAGAGCTAACCTATACATTTTTTAAGTAATTTACAACATTCGCGTCCGTGTTGTATCGGCGATACAATCGCGCGCCTTCGGCTTGCGATTGTATCTGCCGATACAACACGGCCGCTCATGTTGTAAACACTACTAACAATAACTGTTATTACACATATTACATGCAAATACAACCGGTAAAATTCAACAATTCTATTGGACAAGTGGGACCGGGCATTAGTCGCTTTTAAGACTCCTCTTCATCATTCTGTAATATACATGTTTGAAGCTAAAAAACTGAGAAAAGGCATATTTTTGCTTTGATTTGCTTTTTTGCCAATGAAACTTATGTTATTTTCTTGAACAAGATGTGCGCGAGCGTGATGCGCAGTGGCAAAGGTCCTGAACTACCTTAACTGTAATAACAGCTTTTCTAAAGAATTTATATTTATATAATTTATTATTATTTACTAGATTCCCATAAGGATGAAGAAGAGACCGGATCTCTTATAGAGACATTAAAAATTCCTGCTATATCTGTTTTAGGTAAGTTAATCAAAGTGCAATCAATTGAATTTTCTTCAAATTCAACATTATAATAGATAACTGAGAGTTTTGATCACAGTTGTAATAATTTAATATTTTAATAATTTGTTTTCGTTGCAACTACAGTGGTACCTCTATTAAGCGGTCACCCATTAAGCGGTCACCCTCTATTAACAGGGTTCGTGCTACTCCTTAAACTCCTTGAAAACTCCTTAGATTTGATTTACGTTTTTAAGGGCACTTGAAAAGCCCTTGAATTTTAGAAAATCAGCAAAAACTCCTTAAAAACTCCTTAATTCTAGCTAAAGTACGGTAAATTTTGATAAAATTTGTTCATTCTGTGCGACGTTAACAATGACAGGAATATCATTTATATATTAAAGTTGTCGCAAAAAGTGCTTAAAAATTACTTTTTAGTCCTTGAAAACTCCTTGAAAACTCCTTAGATTTTGTTTACTGACATCAGCACGAACCCTGATTAAGCAACCACTTTGAAAGTCCGTAGAGTGACCGCTAAATACAGCTACCATTATATAGTAATATAATACATATTTCTTTGTTAAACACAGGTTCTTGTATTGTTCTTAGTGGCGTTATTCTTGGCTTTCTTGATCCTACACTGTCTCCCCATTTGAGTGAGGTATGTTTTGCTGTTTGTTTAATTTGTTATATTTGTGTTTATACTGGAGCAAATTAAAACACCCATTGAGTAAGTCAGTAAGTCGGTCAGCCAATCCATCAGCCAGTTATTCATTCAGTTGGTCAGTTAGTCAGTCAGTCAGCTAATCCCCCAGCCAGTCAGTCAGCTAATCCGTCAGCCAGTTAGTTATTCATTCAGTCTGTCAGTCAGTCAGCTAATCCGTCAGCCAGTTATTCATTCAGTTTGTCAGTCAGTCAGCTAATCCGTCAGCCAGTTATTCATTCAGTCTGTCAGCCAGTCAGCTAATCCGTCAGCCAGTTATTCATTCAGTCAGCCAGTCAGCTAATCCGTCAGCCAGTTATTCATTGAGTTTGTCAGTCAGTTAGCTAATCCTTCAGTCAGTCAGCCAGTCAGCTAATCCGTCAGCCAGTTATTCATTCAGTTTGTCAGTCAGTCAGCTAATCAGTCAGCCAGTTATTCAGTCAGTTGGTCAGTTAGTCAGCCAGTAAGCCAGTAAGTCAGTCAGTCAGCCAGTCAGCTAATCCGTCAGCCAGTTATTCATTCAGTTTGTCAGTCAGTCAGCTAATCCGTCAGCCAGTTATTCATTCAGTCTGTCAGCCAGTCAGCTAATCCGTCAGCCAGTTATTCATTCAGTTTGTCAGTCAGTCAGCTAATCCGTCAGCCAGTTATTCATTCAGTTTGTTAGTCAGTCAGCTAATCCGTCAGCCAGTTAGTTATTCATTCAGTTTGTTAGTCAGTCAGCTAATCCGTCAGCCAGTTATTCATTCAGTTTGTCAGTCAGTCAGCTAATCTTTCAGCCAGTTATTCATTCAGTTTGTCAGTCAGTCTGCTAATCCGTCAGCCAGCTATTCATTCAGTTTGTCAGTCAGTCATCCAATCCGTCAGCCAATTACTCAGTTAGTTGGTCAGTCAGTCAGCCAGTAAGTCAGTCAGTCAGCCAGTCAGCTAATCCCCCAGCCAGTCAGTCAGCTAATCTGCCAGCCAGTTGGTCAGTTAGTCAGTCAGTCAGTCAGCCAGTAAGTCAGTCAGTCAGCCAGTTATTCATTCAGTCTGTCAGTCAGTCTGTTAATCCATCAGCCAGTTATTCATTCAGTTTGTCAGTCAGTCAGCTAATCCGTCAGCAAGTTATTCATTAAGTTTGTTAATCAGTCAGCTAATCCGTCAGCCAGTTATTCAGTCAGTCAGCCAGTCAGCTAATCCGTCAGCCAGTTATTCATTGAGTTTGTCAGTCAGTTAGCTAATCCTTCAGTCAGTCAGCCAGTCAGCTAATCCGTCAGCCAGTTATTCATTCAGTTTGTCAGTCAGTCAGCTAATCAGTCAGCCAGTTATTCAGTCAGTTGGTCAGTTAGTCAGCCAGTAAGCCAGTAAGCCAGTAAGTCAGTCAGTCAGCCAGTCAGCTAATCCGTCAGCCAGTTATTCATTCAGTTTGTCAGTCAGTCAGCTAATCCGTCAGCAAGTTATTCATTAAGTTTGTTAATCAGTCAGCTAATCCGTCAGCCAGTTATTCAGTCAGTCAGCCAGTCAGCTAATCCGTCAGCCAGTTATTCATTGAGTTTGTCAGTCAGTTAGCTAATCCTTCAGTCAGTCAGCCAGTCAGCTAATCCGTCAGCCAGTTATTCATTCAGTTTGTCAGTCAGTCAGCTAATCAGTCAGCCAGTTATTCAGTCAGTTGGTCAGTTAGTCAGCCAGTAAGCCAGTAAGTCAGTCAGTCAGCCAGTCAGCTAATCCCCCAGCCAGTCAGTCAGCTAATCTGCCAGCCAGTTGGTCAGTTAGTCAGTCAGTCAGTCAGCCAGTAAGTCAGTCAGTCAGCCAGTTATTCATTCAGTCTGTCAGTCAGTCTGTTAATCCATCAGCCAGTTATTCATTCAGTTTGTCAGTCAGTCAGCTAATCCGTCAGCAAGTTATTCATTAAGTTTGTTAATCAGTCAGCTAATCCGTCAGCCAGTTATTCAGTCAGTCAGCCAGTCAGCTAATCCGTCAGCCAGTTATTCATTGAGTTTGTCAGTCAGTTAGCTAATCCTTCAGTCAGTCAGCCAGTCAGCTAATCCGTCAGCCAGTTATTCATTCAGTTTGTCAGTCAGTCAGCTAATCAGTCAGCCAGTTATTCAGTCAGTTGGTCAGTTAGTCAGCCAGTAAGCCAGTAAGCCAGTAAGTCAGTCAGTCAGCCAGTCAGCTAATCCGTCAGCCAGTTATTCATTCAGTTTGTCAGTCAGTCAGCTAATCCGTCAGCAAGTTATTCATTAAGTTTGTTAATCAGTCAGCTAATCCGTCAGCCAGTTATTCAGTCAGTCAGCCAGTCAGCTAATCCGTCAGCCAGTTATTCATTGAGTTTGTCAGTCAGTTAGCTAATCCTTCAGTCAGTCAGCCAGTCAGCTAATCCGTCAGCCAGTTATTCATTCAGTTTGTCAGTCAGTCAGCTAATCAGTCAGCCAGTTATTCAGTCAGTTGGTCAGTTAGTCAGCCAGTAAGCCAGTAAGTCAGTCAGTCAGCCAGTCAGCTAATCCGTCAGCCAGTTATTCATTCAGTTTGTCAGTCAGTCAGCTAATCCGTCAGCCAGTTATTCATTCAGTCTGTCAGTCAGTCAGCTAATCTGTCAGCCAGTTATTCATTCAGTTTGTCAGTCAGTCAGCCAGTAAGTCAGTCAGTCAGCTAGTCAGCTAATCCCCCAGCCAGTCAGTCAGCTAATCTACCAGCCAGTTGGTCAGTTAGTCAGTCAGTCAGTCAGTCAGCCAGTAAGTCAGTGAGTCAGGCAGTTATTCATTCAGTCTGTCAGTCAGTCTGCTAATCCATCAGCCAGTTATTCATTCAGTTTGTCAGTCAGTCAGCTAATTGGTCAGCCAGTTATTCATTCAGTTTGTTAGTCAGTCTGCTAATCCGTCAGCCAGTTATTCATTCAGTCTGTCAGTCAGTCAGCTAATCCGTCAGCCAGTTATTCATTCAGTTTGTCAGTCAGTCAGCTAATCCGTCAGCCAGTTATTCATTCAGTTTGTCAGTCAGTCATCCAATCCGTCAACCAATTACTCAGTTAGTTGGTCAGTCAGTCAGCCAGTAAGTCAGTCAGTCAGCTAGTCAGCTAATCCCCCAGCCAGTCAGTCAGCTAATCTGCCAGCCAGTTGGTCAGTTAGTCAGTCAGTCAGTCAGTCAGCCAGTCAGCTAATCCGTCAGCCAGTTATTCATTGAGTTTGTCAGTCAGTTAGCTAATCCTTCAGTCAGTCAGCCAGTCAGCTAATCCGTCAGCCAGTTATTCATTCAGTTTGTCAGTCAGTCAGCTAATCAGTCAGCCAGTTATTCAGTCAGTTGGTCAGTTAGTCAGCCAGTAAGCCAGTAAGTCAGTCAGTCAGCCAGTCAGCTAATCCGTCAGCCAGTTATTCATTCAGTTTGTCAGTCAGTCAGCTAATCAGTCAGCCAGTTATTCAGTCAGTTGGTCAGTTAGTCAGCCAGTAAGCCAGTAAGTCAGTCAGTCAGCCAGTCAGCTAATCCGTCAGCCAGTTATTCATTCAGTTTGTCAGTCAGTCAGCTAATCCGTCAGCCAGTTATTCATTCAGTCTGTCAGTCAGTCAGCTAATCCGTCAGCCAGTTATTCATTCAGTTTGTCAGTCAGTCAGCCAGTAAGTCAGTCAGTCAGCTAGTCAGCTAATCCCCCAGCCAGTCAGTCAGCTAATCTGCCAGCCAGTTGGTCAGTTAGTCAGTCAGTCAGTCAGTCAGCCAGTAAGTCAGTGAGTCAGGCAGTTATTCATTCAGTCTGTCAGTCAGTCTGCTAATCCATCAGCCAGTTATTCATTCAGTTTGTCAGTCAGTCAGCTAATTGGTCAGCCAGTTATTCATTCAGTTTGTTAGTCAGTCTGCTAATCCGTCAGCCAGTTATTCATTCAGTCTGTCAGTCAGTCAGCTAATCCGTCAGCCAGTTATTCATTCAGTTTGTCAGTCAGTCAGCTAATCCGTCAGCCAGTTATTCATTCAGTTTGTCAGTCAGTCATCCAATCCGTCAACCAATTACTCAGTTAGTTGGTCAGTCAGTCAGCCAGTAAGTCAGTCAGTCAGCTAGTCAGCTAATCCCCCAGCCAGTCAGTCAGCTAATCTGCCAGCCAGTTGGTCAGTTAGTCAGTCAGTCAGTCAGTCAGCCAGTAAGTCAGCTAATCTGCCAGCCAGTTGGTCAGTTAGTCAGTCAGTCAGTCAGTTAGCCAGTAAGTCAGTGAGTCAGGCAGTTATTCATTCAGTCTGTAAGTCAGTCTGCTAATCCATCAGCCAGTTATTCATTCAGTTTGTCAGTCAGTCAGCTAATCCGTCAGCCAGTTATTCATTCAGTCTGTCAGTCAGTCAGCTAATCCGTCAGCCAGTTATTCAGTCAGTCAGCCAGTCAGCTAATCCGTCAGCCAGTTATTCATTGAGTTTGTCAGTCAGTTAGCTAATCCTTCAGTCAGTCAGCCAGTCAGCTAATCCGTCAGCCAGCCAGCCAGTCAGCTGCCAGCCAGCCAGCCAGCCAGCCAGCCAGCCAGCCAGCCAGCCAGCCAGCCAGCCAGCCAGCCAGCCAGCCAGCCAGCCAGCCAGCCAGTATTCAAACAGCCAGCCAGCCAGCCAGCCAGCCAGCCAGCCAGCCAGCCAGCCAGCCAGCCAGCCAGCCAGCCAGCCAGCCAGCCAGCCAGCCAGCCAGCCAGTATTCAAACAGCCAGTATTCAAACAGCCAGCCAGCCAGCCAGCCAGCCAGTATTCAAACAGCCAGTATTCAAACAGCCAGTATTCAAACAGCCAGCCAGCCAGCCAGCCAGCCAGCCAGCCAGCCAGCCAGCCAGTATTCAAACAGCCAGCCAGCCAGCCAGCCAGCCAGTATTCAAACAGCCAGCCAGCCAGCCAGCCAGCCAGTATTCAAACAGCCAGCCAGCCAGCCAGCTAGTATTCAAACAGCCAGCCAGCCAGCTAGTATTCAAACAGCCATTCAGTTAATCAGTCAGATTTCACCGTACCACACTTCTATGCAAACCTAACCATATTTTCTTTTGTAGTTTGGTTTAAATGCATCCAAAATTGGTCTGATGTTCCTACTTACTGGAGCAGTTTATGCCATAACAGCCCCAATTGTGGGATGGATAGGTGATTCAACTGTAAGTCAATCAAAAATAATAAAAATATTACAAATACTAAGACAGTATAACTTTATTCCATTGTCTCATCAATGTTTGGGCCAGGACATTTGACTTCTATTGCTAGTTATCTTCATCAAGCAATGGGTAGACTAAAAATTTAAAATTTGCTACTATAAATCAAGTCGACATTGTCAGTGGAAGGTAAACAAATACCGGTACTGACATTTTGAGCAGTTATCTTTCTTCTGAAAAATTGAAAAGAGCAAAGCTCGAACAATTATTTAACATCAGAAATGTCAAACAATAATATTATTGTGATATGCCTACTTCAGCAGAGGGTCGTACAGAGGGGGTCTCTGGCACGGTTCATGGCTGAAAAAAATAGCTGATCAAGGATGTCAAAATTGCATTTTCATGAATCCTAAAAATATGGAAATAACACAATCTTTTACCCTACTCTTACACATAAAAAACTTGGCAAAAAAGGAGTGTTTGAAGAAACTGAATAAAATAAGTATAAAATAAATCAATGGGAGGTCTTGCAACTCAAAATCGCGTCGAATAACTGGCGAAATCATGAATATCATTAAATTTTCATGGGTCATGCAAAACATTTGGGTCACGGATCACGGAAAAGAATTTATTAAATTCACATTCCTCGGAAAATAAAAATTGCTAATCATGCATCACAAGAATACCCTTTACGACCCTCTCAGCAACAGGCCTCAAGATTCACTAGTTTGAGTAATTCATTATGTGGTGATTATTATACCTTCATAACTGTATCTACATCACCACAATGAATTACTGATTTAAATGTGTTACTGTTTTGAGTTACAGTATATATTACAAATTCTAAAAATAAAATGTGTTGTGATGAATTATAGTTCTGAGTTGTTTTCTTATCCTACAGGGAAGAACACGCATATTGATTATTCTTGGAATACTCTTTTCATTTTTGGGATACATGGTCCTTGGACCCTCGCCATTGACACCTTTTCTCCCAGTAAAGTAAGTTTCTTTTAATCAGTAGCTGCATGTCCACTGAATACATTGTTAATCATATTCAATTTGATTGACCTATTTGGCTAATGCATTTGCAGCAATGTATGTTTCAAAGCAAATCAAATCTTTTGGGAATATGTTTGTTTGACTTTTGCATTTCAATGTCATGTATCTAGATTGTTAGAAACTAGACGCACTTAGTGCGTTTACTCAGGCTACGGCATAGAGTAGTTGTGGTTTACCTGTGGCATTACATCATGTGTAATCTCGACACAACGATAGAACCGTAGATAGAAAAGGTAAACCTAGACTCTGCGGGTAGCCTGAGTAATTATGGAACACATGTACAAGTTTACAAATGTATTCCCTTCATATTAATTAAATGCTTTTCAGTTTGTCACTGATTTTAAGTCAATAATTTGACTTTGCTGTAATAATTGTGGCCTTCGATCATCAGTAAAAACTAAACTAGTAATCATTAAAACCTGTTTTTACAGTTTGTTTGTGTAGCTTTCCAGAATTTTACTATGATAACATCACAACTTTAGCCATTATTAAAACTAAATGTAAATATCTATTAACTTTTAACAGAAAAGTTTGGTTAGCAGCTATTGGTTTAGTGTTACTTGGGTTTGCTATTAGTTTCTATCTTGTTCCAGTAATGCCAGACATGATGATCACAGCAAAGTTAGTACAATATTTAAACATTTCTTTATGCAATATGCATTTGTTCCTTTTACCTCTATTCATTATTCAGTAGTTCATTACCCTCCCCTCCCCTCCCTTCATTACTTCCCTCCCCCTTCCCTCCCTCCCTCTTTCTCTATTTCTTCCCAAATTCTCCCATCCTCCCTCCCTCCTTCTCTTCATTCATTCCCCCTTCTATTTTTCCTTTCTTCATCCCCATCCCTCCCTTCTTTACTTTTTCCCCTCCTTTCCTTTCTTCCCTCCTTTCTTTTCTTCACTCCTTTGCTTCACTCCCTTTTCTAATCTAATCTAATCTTCCTGTCCAATCCTTTTGGCTCCCTCCCTTCTCTCCTTCTTTTCTTTATTCCCTCTTTTCTTCCTCTAAACATTGCTTACATTGCCTTTTCCCTTCTTCCTCCCTCCCTCCCTCTCTCCCTCCCTCCCTTCCTCCCTTCCTCCCCATCTCCCTCCCTTCCATCATTTCTTTCTTCTTTACTATGATATATCATACTAGCTAATCTAATAAAATTTAGTTAAACAATAAATTGATTAAATTACTGATTCATCTTTCCATTTTTCCTGGGTCAGAAATAATGGACTTCCAGATGACATAAGAACACATGGCATCTTATCAGGGATATTTGGTGCTTTGATTAGTGTAGGGTAGGTATATTAGCAAAAGCCAAAAATGTTTACACATTCAACCTATAAATTTGTCATTTTTTCATAATTATTCCATTCCTTGGTATTCTATAGTGCTTTTTTGGGTCCAACATTAGGAGGAGCTATGAATTCTTATCTTGGATTTAGATGGTCAGCAACAGTAAGTATTTGAATCAATTTATTTATTTATCTTAGTATTTATCTATTAATTTATTAATAAAGTTAAATCAACATTTTTTATGGTGTTATCAAATTTCATTATATTACCTATCGTTGATATCAAACACCGATGCAACCTATACTAGTTTACTCGCTAGTTTCCATTTCCATTTATTTATTTATTCATTTATTTATTTATTTATTTTTTGGTTTGTTTGTTTGCATGTTTATTTATTTATTTTTATCCAAGCAATACCCAAATGAATTTAATTATTTATATTTAAAACTTTTTCCATTTATTACAATTTTATTTGTATTTCACTTAACATGTTTCATATGTTTAATAGGTGTTGTCAGGAATTCTAGCATTTCAGGTATTGTATGGCTTGTATTTGTGTTTTTTATCCCTTGATATACACTCCTATGCGCAATATTTATTACATCTAACTGTGATCTGTTCTTTCAGGGCGTTGTTTTAATTGTTTTCACTTCATGTGAAACCATTGTTCAAAGGTAATACTGTTATCTTATGGTAATTTTAGAATTAAAAATAAGAAATAACTTGTCCATATAGTTAGGAGAATATGATACAATGGGATGGGATGAAAGGAGATAAATGGATGGGATATGATGGAATGGGGTAGAACTAATTGGGATAGCATAGGATTAGATAGTATGGGATAGCATAGCATTTGATATGATAGGATAAAATGGGATATGATAAGATAGGATAGAATTTGATAGGATAGAATGGGATAGAATAGAAAAGATTAGAATGGGATAGAACCAATTGGGATAGCATAGGATTAGATAGTATGGGATAGCATAGTATATGATAGGATAAAATTGGATAGGATATGATAGGATTGAATTTGATAGGATAGAATGGGATAGAATAGAAAAGATTAGAATGGGATAGGGTAAGATAGAATGTGATAGTATAGGATAGAATAGAATAGAATAGAATAGAATAGAATAGGTTAGAATGGGATAGGATAGGATATGGTAAGATAGAATAGGATAGAATAGAATAGAATAGAATAGGTTTAATATAGAATAGGATAGAATAGGATAGAATGGAATAGGATAGAATAGGATAGGGTAAGATAGAATAGGATAGGATATAATAGAATGGGATAGAATGGGTCAGAATAGGTCGGAATGGGATAGGATAGAATAGAACAGAATGGGATAGGACATAATATAATTGGATAGGATAGGATATGATAAAATAGAATGGGATAAGAAAGGATAGCATAAGATAGAATGGGATAGAATGTATCAAGCACATTATATTACAATATAAAAGCATTTCTAATATTATGTAAATGTTTCTGCATGCTAGGCCACATGCAGGGAGTGAAACATATTCATCACCAGTGAACGAAACAACAAAACTATTAGCAGATCCTCAGGTAAAGCTAAATTATTTACTACAGCTTTAGTCTGACTCTTTGATTTTAAAATATTATTATTACTTTTCATATACACCTATTTCAAAAATCTTTGTCACAGCTGAAGCTACAATCCACACTCTGAAGCCTGCAAAGGATGTCGGTTATATGGACTTAATTTGTGATTTATTGCACATTTTTATAAGAAATATTTCTATTTATATCTTAACCACAACAACAACTTGTTATGTTCATATAGCACAAACACGTACAATCAAAATATGCTATGAATAAACCAATAACAAGAGAAGAAATACCGCCATCCTTTGCAGGCTTCAGAGTGTTGACTGTGGCTTTGTTTGCGACAACGATTTTTGAAATAGGTGTATAAAGGAAGCAATAATATACACAATGAACTTTAACATATTACATTCAAGCACTGGCAGAAACTTATTAATTGGTTGAAATGCGCAACTACCATACATTTCTTTTGATCTATGTTCCAGAATATTCAAATGTTTTGGTTGGATTTTTCCGGCTGTTATTTGAGTCTTAAGAACTATACAAATGAAATAAAGGAATCAAATATCAAGTCTCACTATCTATTGTATGATATATCTCCTCTGAATGCCATCAAAATTAGCCAAAAAATTTGGTTTGAAGCATCCATTTTGATTTGAGCTTCAAAATTATACCAAATATGGTATCAAACTCAGGGGTGGCGAATGTTACCTTCAAAAACGCTAAGTCTCGGAGTCTCGAATTTTCTAAATTGTTGGTCTCAAAATCTCATTTTATAAAAATGAGTCTCAAATTACTTCCAAGGCTAATATGTTCTATGTTATGTTTACATTTCCGAAAAAATGTATAATTTAAGCATAATTAGATTAGATAGTAAGATGTTGTTGCAGTAAAATCTCGTTCTCGGAAAACGTAAAGCAAAAAAATCTCGGTCTCGAATTTTGAAAATCTCAGAGTCTCGATCTCGAATTTTAAAACCTCCATCTCACCATCTCGGAAAATCTCAGAAGGACCATTCGCCACCCCTAAACTCCTAATTTGCAAACCTAAATATGTCTGAGCATGGATATAATGTTGTATGTGTCAACCTCGAGTTTCTGGCATTGAAAAATAAATATTTTATTTCCAGAAAGGCAGAATCTGAGACATGATTAGTTGTGGGATTCTGTTGAGTCTGTTAATATTATGAATCTCAGCTATTTTGAGGTATCAGGAAGGGTGGGGTCAAAACACGCTTTAGTCGGAATATCTGTTTGTGGTTTTAAATAATGAAAATTTTGAATTAATTTTCAAAAACTACTTTTATTCAGCTTTCAAAAAATATATACTTTTACGGGAATATTTTACAAAGCTTGCGCATAATTTGAGTTTGCGTGAGTAGAGGTCCCCAACCCCTCCTGATACCTTAACTTATTGAATAAATACTTGCATGTATAAACTACCTTTCTACAGACTAACATATAAACAAATTAAACAGTATAATGGCATCACTGATGTATGAATTTATTTTTATTTTTTTAAGGTCTAGTGTATGGGTTTCACAAACAGGATCCTACACCATCCGGCATGTGATGGTAAAAATATAATTACTTGCAAGATATACCAAGTTTAATATACATAAATTTGTTCAATAATGAAATGTTGTGCTTGTATATATATATAGTGCAAATTACATTACATAGTCAGTCTGTTTAAACTGGCTGGACATGTTTGATGAACATGTTGGCCCATTTTCATAATAAACATGTTAACTTTTACTTCCGTCTCTGATAACAATTTTTTTTAACTACAGTGGTACCTCTAAGCAGTCATCCATTAAGCGGTCACCCTTTATTAGGAGGCCATAATAAAAAGTCCCAAATCTATTCCTATACCTATTCTATACCTCTATTCAGCATCCAACCTCTATTAAGCGGCCACTTTGGAAAGTCCTGAGGGTGACTGCTTAATAAAGGTACCAGTATAAACCTGTTTGCATACCACTCTTCAAACAGATGCAATGGTTGGACTACCTGTGGTCTGTGGACCTAATCGCCCATAATTTACCTGGAAACTGGAAAACACATATATTATTCTATGCTCATCTTGTGAGGATAGTAAAGATTGATTAAGATGGGAATATATATAGATTGATTGTAGGAAACCCTAACTATAAAATACACAATGTTACGTCAATCAATTCAGTTTTCTAAATCCAAAACAGGTTTTGCTGTCATTTACCTGCTTTTTTACCATAACTTGTAAATTTCTCGCCCGCTGATTGGCTGAGAGCCATTGTTGATTATAGTCCAGACCTGCTTGTGCTCATGACATCCATGCACGAGCGATTAAAAAGGTTTTCTTCAAACTTTTTCTCAATAAGTTGTTTTTCGCCTTTTTATGGTAAATTTTTTTTAACAAATCACAGTCAGTTTTCTTTGGGTCTGTACTGCATTCGACAATCAAAATTACATCACAAATGATCAAAACTTTGCAGTGAAACCCCTCGCCCTCACTCTAGGTTCCACTTGAATTTTGATTGTCAATAGACTCATTCAGCTTCAAACCATGTGTTCATTCCCTTTGGAGTTAATCATTTGTTATGTATAAATATTTTAATACTTGATATAAAAGAACAACTCTCAGGGGAATGCCATGTGGTCTAAAAAGTACAATTTGCATACAGGACTAAAAGGGTCTATTACAGTACAGACCCATAGAAAACTGCCTTCCATTTGTTAAATGTATACCACAGGTAGCCCAAACAAAAAGTTAGTATAAGGGAATGGTAAAGTGTAATATCAACAGAAATATGTCAAAAACAATTTACCTTTCTTACATGGATGTTTTTTCATGTTTTTTGTTGTTGAAATAATTAATTGCAATTTACCATACATTCCCTTTTACTGACTCTACGCTTGGGCTACCTGTGGTATACAAGTATGGCAACTCTTTTGGGCTTCCTTTGGAATAAAAAAATCCAAAGGATAGCAAAGGATACCAAAGGGGCTGCCTGCGGAGGAAGTAATAATGACCGCTGTAAGTTTTGGTCTTGTTGCTGATGTACAATTTGCTTTTGCACCAGATCGAATAGCACCCGGTAGGCCACGGTTTTATCAAAATTCTTTAAAACACCTGAGCAATGCCGTGGCGCACTGGAATAACGAAAAGCTTTCATTCATCGTTCAACTTGGTGACGTAATTGACGGTGTGAATGTTGATAATAATACTTCTCCACAAGCTTTGAACACTGTTTTGACTGAATTAGACAAAACCAATGTTGATGTGATTCATGTTCTCGGTAATCATGAGCTTTATAACTTCACTCGTCAAGAATTGTTGACGACTCCGTTGTATCAAGGTTACAAAGAGCAAAACAAAAGGGGAAAACATGGTCATCTTGTTCGAGATTATTGTTCAAGGGATTCCGCATGGTACAGCACATTTATTGTGAAAGAATCGCCTGGGTTTCGCTTTGTTGTTATTGATACTTTCGATGAAAGTGTACTAGGACGAAGTAAGTCTAGTTTAGAGTACCACAATGCGCTGAATATTATTCGTAAACACAACAATAACGAAAATATATTCGCCGAACCAAAAGGTCAAGGTCCACTGGTGAAGCGTTTCATTGGAGACAATGGTGGCATTGGTAGAGAACAGCTTGAATGGCTAGACGAGGTCTTATCTCAAGCTGACATAAATGGAGAGAAAGTAGTTTTATTCAGCCACGCAACTCTACATCCAAAGTGTGGTGTGTTGCCTGAAGATGTTACTTGGAATTGCGAAGAGGTCATGGAGATGTTATCATGTCATCCTTGTGTAAAGGTGATCTTGTCAGGACATGTTCATGAAAATCTTTACCACTTTGATAGTAATGGTATCCATCACCGCACTTTATTTGCTCTTCTTGAAGCTGATCCCAACTCCAATGCTTTTGCCACAGTTCATTTGTATAAAGATAAGTTAAAAATAGAAGGGCAAGGAAAAATAGATAGTCAGGTTCTTCAATTCTAAATTTCGTGCATGATATGCCATGCATGAGGCTCATGATTTTCTTAGGCCTTTTTTCGTGTTCTCCCAACATCCCGCGTGGTTTATTTCGCCGATAAACCACAGAAATTGCTCGTTTATTGCTTCAATAGAGTGAAATTTGTAACACTGTAACAAATGTTAACTTTACTTTACTGACGTTTTGACCCGGGGGGTGTACTCCCTTTGTCGAAGTGGTAGGGGTGATCGGCGTACCTTTTAGGGTTAGAAATATTTCCTGTACGTACCTTTTAGGGTCCTGGCTCGAATATTAGTTACTTTATATGATTCCGTACCTGTAAGGGTCATTTTTACTCAAAAAAGTAAGTTTGTCTGCCGTACCTTTTAGAGGTTGAAATCAACAAGTCTTTAACAGTTATATTTTTGTCTGTGCGTACCTTTTGGGGGTCGTTTCCAAAACCTGACCTCCGCCGATCACCCCTACCACTTGGACAAAGGGAGAACCCTCCCCCCGGGCGTTTTGAGCTTTTTTAGCCCTTCGTCGGAGTAAATTATATTGACTCTCTCAGTTGACTCTCTCTGAACAATCATTCTTGTAAGTGACCATATCACCACTATTTCCATTTCCCATTTTGTTTCCCATATAGGCTCACGATGGACAGTATCTTGGTGTACGGGATTGTCAGGGGAGTTCTATTCAAATTCAAATTTCCGATATGCAAATTAATTCGGCTGGTATTCGTATCTCTTCGGTAGTATATATTATAATATAGATATCCTTTTGTGCATACTAATTATACATATCGTTTAAATATGACAAAAAAGGAGGGACAACCAACCGAATTCACTTCGTAGCTGAGTGGTTAGGTTTAGGGTGAGGGTTGGGATAGGCATTGTATTAAGCATTTGGCACTGAAGGGTCAGCGTTCAAATCACCCTGGCAGCATCTCTTTCTCGTTTTGTGAGGAGAAGTGAGGAGAACCAAAATCCTCAAAAAGTCCCTCTCGTGTGTTCGGAAACCTTTGAAGTACTTGGTTTGATGGTAGATTTCTCCTTGGAAGGATTTTTTTCTCACTAACCTATCTCCCCCTCAATAATCAATAGTTTACATTGTGGCAGTTTATCTTGAAAGTTTATCTTCAAGTTCTCATATACATCTACCGGAAATAAAGCGTGAAATTTACATAACAATGGGTATCCCACAATCCCCTGCGTTGTATATATTACCGGGAACCGCCCGTTTTGTTCACTCTCGTCCAAACCACGGAGGAGCACTTCGAGACTGTCAACCGTTTTCAAGATCCACGTCATGTCGAGCCAACCTCCCACAGGCGTCCACAATATGTACTGAAGACCTCAGACAGCACTACAAAATGCGAGAGACGAGCTAGAGGCGGCTATCGCCCCACAGATAAACGCAGGCGAAGAACCACCGAGACCTGAAGCGTCGCTCGGACAAGCAGACCAACAATTAAGGTAACTGGAATGTGACATTTACAAAGTGAAATAGGCCAGAAATTTAACAGTCCAGGAGAGACTGACTTGTGGAATACGGCCCAGGCGAGGTCAGAAATTTAACAGTCCAGGAGAGACAAACTTGTGGAATACGGCTCCCTCCAAAAATTGATAGGGGTGCTCGACGGACGGTTTTGAAAATGACCCTAAAAGGTACGCATAAATTAACTCAGATTGTGATTTCAGACCCTAAAAGGTACGACCACATTAAAAAATGTTTCAATATGTATAATCGTAAGTTCGAAAACTGACCCTAAAAGGTACGGTGCCAGTTCGAGACCCTAAAAGGTACGCGAGGATCTTATTTTCGACCCGAAAAGATCCGTCGAGCACCCCTATCCATTTTCTATGGAAGTCCCTCTCTCGCCCCCGGCTCAGAAAACAAGTCAAGACAGTTCCATGACATTTTTAGGGAAAGTAAAAGTTTATTTATGAATGTTGTTTTAATGGGTCTAGTTACAACTATATCAGACATGTCAGATATGATATTACAAGGATAAATTACGGAAAATAACACTGTTGTTGTCAAGACAACACATACCAGGATGATCATAACACATCAGCAACAAGTACACTTGGGGTCAGATTATTCACTCGTAATATAACTAAAGTTATTCCTAATAGTTATTGCTTTTCTGGTTGAACTCTTTATAAATCCTATAGAGTTAATCCTGGGTTGGTGCTCATCCTGGTTTAATTCTTAATAAAACATATAGAGTTAATCCTGGGTTAGTTTGAACTCTTAATAAAACTTATAGAGTTAATCCTTGTTTACCCTGCGAACAGAGTTTCCTTTTTCTTACCAGGTAAGAGAGAAAGAAATCTCTGCTCGCAGGGTAATCCTTGTTCAGTGCTAATCCTGGTTTAGTGCTTATCCTGGTTTTCTTAGGTTGTCTTGGATTTCTTTAAGCATAGTGGGCCGTATGTTGGTAGTCTTCGTGGTATTCTGCCGATTGATGCCCGCCCTTACCACCCATCTTAGGCGGGTTAAGAATGTCATCACACCCAGCCTTCCCAGAATCCTTCTTGCACTCAACAAACCGCTTGATGTGGTCAGATAGGTACGCGAGCGGTGATGCACCCTGGGACAGCACTTGATAATGGAACTCTTTGATATCAAATTTATCCCCTAGATTATCAGTTGCATACTTGCGAGCCTTCTTAATGTCGAGTTGGCCAATCATGTAAGCCGTTGCCTGGCCAAAGACACTTTGGTAGCGAGTAACTTCCTTTTCTGTGAAGTCAGAACCGTCCCAGGCCTTTTCGTCAAACAGCTTAATGGCCTCGGCCCGAGTCATGCCGGTATAGTGAAGACCAGTATCGACAATAAGACGAATTGCGCGCCAGATCTGGTGGGATACAAGGTATTGAAACTATATTAGAATCGTGTTGTTTAACTGGGATAATCCGTAATTTTATATATTTAATTTCTTTCCTCTCTACATTTCTTCTTCCTTTGTTCCCTCACTACCATAGTTTATTTCTTCCTTTGTTCCCTCCCTACCATACTTTATTCCTTCCTTTGTTCCCTCCCTACCATACTTTATTCCTTCCTTTGTTCGGCCCTCACTACCATACTTTATTCCTTCCTTTGTTCCCTCACTACCATAGTTTATTCCTTCCTTTGTTCCCTCACTACCATACTTTATTCCTTCCTTTGTTCCCTCACTACCATACTTTATTCCTTCCTTTGTTCCCTCACTACCATACTTTATTCGTTCCTTAGTTTCCATCCTTCGTTTTCATACTTTCTTTCTCCCTCCCTCTCCCCTCACGATTTATTGATTTATTTGGATTCTTATTACAGCGCGACGCACCTTACCGTGGCCACCTAATTAAAGTTTTGTACAAGTTAACCAATCAGACAGCGAAAATACCTTAATACAAAAGACACGCCGATTGTCAAACGGTAAACACTTTTAAATGTTCAAAGCGAGGACAAGATTGAAGTTTATAAGTGTCTAAAAAGCCTCCCAGGATGTTTAAGTTTGAAAAGGTGTAGCAAATAATTTGAAAAGAGAAACTTTTGAACGCTAAGCTAACTTGTACAAAACTTTAATTGGGTGGCCACGGTAAGGCGCGTTATGCTGTAATATTCCTTTGCATATTTCTTCATTGACTCTCTTTCTATTTTTGTTTTCTTCCATCTTTCTAGCCTAAGAAAACAGACGTTGTTTCGCTCCTCGTCCCCCTGCGAAACTAAGGACGAGGAGCGAAACAACGTCTCTTTTCTCAGGCTACCATCTTTCCTATCATTAGCTAAACGTTTCGATATAAACAAATAAAAAAAATCAATAAAAAAAATTAAACAAAATCATTACCTGCCACTTAAGCATGCCGTATTTCTGCATAGGTTCGTTCTTGTAAGTATCTGTGTCCTCAGCAATGACAGGGTTTTCTGCATATAACGCCCATCCCTCCATAAATGCGGTATATTTTAACCGATTATTAAGCCAGGCGATTGTACCGTGACAGTCATCTTTGAAGTTTTCAATGTTTCCTTGGATCTGTCAAGTATGGAAAATATATATAGTATATATAAGTATAGATATTTTATATAGTCTATTTTAGTGTTTTTACAATGATATATTCGGGTGCACTTAAATTGGAGCCTCGCTCTGTTGTGCTGTCCCACACCATAGTCTTTATTATTAATATTATTATTACTTTATTTTTTTTATTATCTGTATATACATATTTTGTTCTGGTGGAAGTTATTAAATTAAATAAGTAAAAACACACACATTTGAGTTTGATCTTATCAGTGTATTCATATAGACTTCTGTAATGAGCCTATTAATAATAAGTTGTACTTGAATAAAAAATATAAATACTTGTCTTCTGGTTGAGATACTTTAAGTCTTTATTTGCTTTACTGCTGTCTCAAAAGGGTTGGGTTGTAATTACTGAATTGTGCATTCTATGATCGGGTTTCTTGTGATCATGACGCGTTTATGCTTACGTAAAATCACCTTTTAAGCAGCTATAAAATGCACAATTAAACGCTCTCACATTCAATCTTTGTGATATTAACGACTCACTTCCGTTAGCATAGTAACTTGCGTGTATACATGTGGAAGGGGGGCGATTTTACAGACCAAAATATGTATTTGTGCAGTCTTTACCAAAAATAACATTTTGTCTAAGATTGTAGCTTCGCTCTTAATGAAGGGAGTATGCACACGACTCCTTTACGTTAACGTGAGCGTGAATGTAGCGTTTCCACAACATCATGACCTGTATGTGATACTAGCTTCGCACTAAATGAAGGGAGTATATTCATACGACTTCCTTACGTTAACGTGTGAATGTAGCGTTTCCACACGTGTGTGAGCTGGGTTCACGCTTATTCATACTGACGACTCCCTTGACTACGATTACGTGAGCCTGTGTGATGTTTCCACAACCTACCTGTATGTGATGTCCAGGTCGTGATTCGTGAGCATTGACACTCCATTCCGAGTACCTCGGGCCCAAGTTCTTCAAAAAGAATGGTATATTGTATACCGCTGGGTGTTTGCAGTTTTTATCACTGCTATCGTAGCTCTGAATGCCACTTGTTGGGTTGAGATCTGGTTTTAGGTCGACTGGACAATTAGGTACTGTGTCTTTGTCGCCAGTGTAGTAAAACATGGTGGCGACCTTTGGAGCCAGTAAACTCATGGCCTGGAATATAAATAATCGATCATTTGGTCGTGGAATTTGACTAATTTGTTAAAATTATAAAGGTCATTGATGATGAATATGAGATATTAAGTAGAATCATGTTGCCCTACATTGTCTGGCTGCGTATCCAGCGTGGTTGGTCCTTGTGGTGTAGTGGTTAACACATCAGACTAGAAAGCCGAAACCGTGGGGCTCAATTCCCGCTAAGGGCATATGATATTTTTCTATGTATCTGTATTTCATTATATAATGGTTAACGGACTGATTAATCGTTCGAATCATTTGGCCTGTTTAGTATATACGCATCTTTTCCCTAGCCCACATCACATCCACACTTTTTCTCGAGAAAAAATTTGGATGTGACGCAGGCTACACTTCTATTTTACCACTATTATACACTCTCTTACCATTCTAGCTTCCTTAAACCATTCTTGTATGGCTTCCCATCGTTTAGGGCAATTCTTCTTGGCATCTTCTATATTACTGCACCTACTAAACGCCTCGTCACCCATTTCATTGTCTGGTATAGGGTCTTTATTGAAAAACATATCTCTAGAACTAAGCTTGGCTCGAAACACTTTGATAGCTTCAGTTTCATTGGTAATGTTTGTTACTTCTTTTGCAACTTGTACAGCCTGAAATAAACACCTCTATATAAGATATCATGGGAGACCTGGTTCGGCGGGGCAGGCGACAAGTGAACAAAGTTTGTTTTCATGTGCATGTTGCTCTCTGTCATGCCTCAAGGTTTTTTTTCCGTGTTTTGTTGTGTGCTAAATTATACAATATTTGTTGTTATATAGCTAATCATTTTGACTATATAACGAGCATTCTCATTGGTTAATAGATGCTCACGTGATATTAGTTAAATCTAACTGTATCCCGACCAGGATACAAGTGCCCAGCGCATTGAATAATAATTCAAATTTTCTTAATTTACTTGTCTAAAATGATTAATTAGCTATATAACAAAACCCTTAATGACTGATCCCTCGGGAAACCAGTTAGTTTTGTTTCGCTCGAATCTCAATGTTTCCCTCGGCCGGAGCCTCGTGAAACACTGAGATTCTCGGGAAACAAAACTAACTGTTTCCCTCGGGACCAGTCATTAAGTGTATATTATAAATCGCGCGTTATGATTGGGTGAGGAACGTTCTCTATAAATCAACAGTCGTTAAGTTTTAACTACTGAATATTTTATAAAAGAAATAGAGCACTTGGGAATTTTAAGAAGATTCAAGAAACGCTTCTCTCATCTTAAAGTTCTCGCGCGCTTTATATATAACACGATAGAGCACGCTGCCTCGTTTTCTATTTCTTCAATAGTTAACTAGTGAGTGTGGGTCACCCATATACACGTGTATGTTTTGCTTTACCTGTGGATATAGCTTGGCCAGCATTTCATACCCTAGTTTATGCACCTGCATGGGCGTGTCATCGTTAGTGGTAAAGAACGGGAGGATTGCCTCATAAGCTTTCTTGCCGTCCAATTTTCCACCTTTCAGGGGTAGGTTGGGGTCTGTTGGCCAGGATGTGTTCTTGACACTGTTAGTGTAGACGTACATTAAAGGCAGACTAGCAAGACCGCTGGATACTGTACTGTTGACGCAGTGTGGTAAATGGTCTTCCTTGATGTATCTGCAGCATATTAGAGTATTGTTTTAGTATCAGTAAGGGGAAGATACAGGGGGAGATCAAACGGTTCCAGGGAGTCCCCCTTTGTAACGACAATATACTGTTCTAGAATCTCTGTTCTCTGCTCTTGCATGATTACACCCCCTAACACCACAAGAGCCTTTCATTTTCAATTGGGACACCCCCTATCATTACATATCGTTATCATTACATATCGTTATCATTACATATCGTTATCATTGCATATCATTGTATATCGTTATCATTATATATAGTTATCATTATATACATATATGTCGTTATTGTTAATATTATATATCGTTTATATATCATTGTATATCGTTATCATTACATATCGTTATCATTACATATCATTGTATATCGTTATCATTATATATCGTTATCATTATATACATATATGTCGTTATTGTCAATATTATATATCGTTTATATATCATTACATATTGTTATCATGATTGCATATCATTATATATCGTTATCATTATATACATATATATCGTTATTGTTAATATTATATATCGTTTATATATCATTACATATCGTTATCATTATATACATATATATCGTTATTGTTATCATTATATATTGTTATCGTGTTCATTATCCGTCTATCGTTATGTTAACCATGATCATTATTGGTATTACTACTATCCATAGGAGCCCCTCCCAGTGGTTTTAGGGATCAAAGGAGCACGGGCATTTATTTTTAGGGAACAAGGGAGCAAAATAGGATAAAACAATAGTTTTTTAGGGCCGGATCATGGGAGCATAAGGTAAAACATTTTAGGGAGACAATTATTTTACTTATGGGGAACACCTCCCCCCCCCCCCCTCCCCCCTGTGAGGGGTTCAATGTATACTTCACCTTAGCATCTCCACTACTGGTTTGCCGATATTCTCCAGCAAGTATTGTTTCACCGAGTCTTGTACAGTCTTGCCGTTATGTGACTTCTTCCATTCATCGTTCATGGCGGTTGTTATGTTTGAGTAATAGTCGGGCGATAGCATTTCTTGTGTTGACTTTTCGTGAAAGACACCTAGTAAACGTAAACAGAAAAAAGTGACTATTCTCTACTTTTACAATAACCATAATGCCTTCTGTTTTGGGGGGGGGGGGGGGGGGCAGCTATTCTAATCAATGTAGATGAGGTATATGAGTGACCGTCTGGGGTAGTGTAGTCTTTTGAAAGACTGATGGTGTTGATGTCTGACGTTTCGACAACCTGGGTGAAAGCCATCTTCAGTATTTCGTTACTATGAAGATGACTTCTGATCAGGTTGTCGAAACGTCCGTCATTAACACCATCAGTCTTTCCAGGAGCCCATTACCATTACATGGGCTCCTGGTTGATCTTTCTCAAGACCTCACAAACCCGGACGATCACACCTCATCTACATCGATTACACCTAGAACCAGACCATTCACTTTTAAACAAATTTGAATTACAATATCTACTTCCCAAAAACAGAAGGCATTATGATTATGTGAAAGTAGAGAATTAGTAATCTCTACACGGGGACTTGTTATCCCGGTATATTAGCGTCCAGTTATTGTATCGCTATCCCGCTCCAGATCCTATCCCCTATCCCATTTTGCCATCTTGTGTAGTCTCTCCCGCAACTTGAAGCGTTGCATGCACACTGAAAATGGCTGGGGGGGGGGGGGGGGGGGGGGGGGGATGAATGTACCCGGGGGTAAAAGTATCGGGTATGCTCGACGGGACATTTCAAAAACACCTTTAAAAGATACTGGGAAAGTCCTTTAAAAAGGGTGTGACGATTTTTAGAATAAAACGAAAGAATGCGCACATGTACAGACGCGATTGGATTGTACTTTTTGATACACTTAAAAATACCAAGAAATGTCGAAATTTCAATTTTTATACCCTAAAAGATACCAAATCGTTGCTTTTTACCCTTAAGAGATACGACGAGTACACACGATACTTTTACGCCCGAAGAGTTCCCCGGGAGAATGCATCGTTTAATCGATATCAATTAAAATTAAAATATCGATTTATCGATCGGTTTTCCGATATCGATTCTTATCGATTGCACACGCCGGGCAATAGAACAAAGAAATGCAATGCTATATCCACCGATGCATGTGACCGTACTACGCAGTCCTCCAACCATTCCTCCAATATATATCCCATAATCCCGTATATATCCCGTAATCCCGTATATATCCCGTATATATCCCATAATTCCATATATATCCCATAATTCCATATATATCCCATAATCCCGTATATATCCCGTAAACCCTTATATATCCCATAATCCCGCAAAGATTGGTTTCGTGCAAACAAAAGATTATTTGAGATTAAATTAGATTAAATTAGAGTGGTTTTCATTAGCCCATGAAATAAAGTGTAGCATAGTTAAAGTTTGATAGTAAAATAAAGGCTAAATAACAACAAAAGAACGCGTACATAGAGTAAGGTGCATTAAAGAGTAATACACTAAAGTGTGTTTCACGGGTTCTCGTTGTTTGGGATTCCTGTGTTAACGTTCTCGTAAGCGACCACTTTCTTCTGGTCCGAGGGTGGTCCCTTACGAGAGAGTGAACTGTAATAACTCAAAAAAGCTTTTCAGGGTATTAAAAGAGATCACACATCAGACACCTAATAACTTCGGTATCAGTAAAATAATCAGTAAAATAATGAAATTACTGACCCCAAGCCAAATATTGGTTCACTGAAATCAAACCTATATTACTAGGACATTACTAGGATTAATTATATTGCTTCAGATGGCTAGCCATACTCATGATTACGCTACGATCACATGCATAGTTTAATACAGACGGAAAAACTAATTGATCCCTTTTCTCCATTAATTAATCAAAATTGATTAATTTGACTGGTGAAATATTAACAGTGATGAAGTCACTTATGTCAATCATAACATATTTTTTTAGTTTGTTTTAATTTTAATCAAAATTAATTAATTTGACTGATGAAATAACAGTGATGAAGTTGCGTATGTAAATCATAACATATTTTTTTAGTTTGTTTTAATTTTAATCAAAATTAATTAATTTGACTGATGAAATAACAGTGATGAAGTCACGTATGTCGATCATAAAAGATTTTTAGTTTGTTTTAATTTTAATCAAATTTAATTAAATTTGGCTGGTGAAATAACAGTGATGAAGTCACGTATGTCAATCATAAAAGATTTTTAGTTTGTTCTTTAATAATCAAAATTAATTAATTTAAAACTGTCAAATTACTATTATTATTATTATTATTATTATTATTATTATTACTGGACTCATGGACGATGGACGATGGACGATGGACGATGGACGTTGGACGATGGACGATGGACGAGGCCCAATTTTTCGTGACACACATTTGATTTCTTTTATTTACTATTTTTATCTTGTGAGCAGCTTCAGAAATTAAACAAGGATTTTATGGCTTGTTCGTGGTCTCTTATATATATTCAGCTTAGTAAAACAAAACCATGTCTACGTACTTCAGGTTAACACTGATAGTTTATCTATGGTTTCTTATCTGTTATCATGATAACGAGTTCATTTTTTATTTCACAATACTGACCTGTTCACCTTTCCGAGTCCGGCTTTGAAATACATAACGTCAAAAGTTATTGTAAGTTGCAATTCATTTGGATAAACTGCCTAGTTGACAACAATGGACATTACATATTCTGACGTTGTACAAGGTAATTTTATGGTGTTATTGCCATGTATATTTTGTACATT
This sequence comes from Metridium senile, assembly GCA_949775045.1. Taxonomy (NCBI): domain Eukaryota; kingdom Metazoa; phylum Cnidaria; class Anthozoa; order Actiniaria; family Metridiidae; genus Metridium; species Metridium senile. The sequence goes on along the minus strand of OX459097.1, from coordinate 13,475,101 downwards.
TAATTCATACATATACTGATTTGTGTTATTATTTATGTGCGTCGACATCCGTTTGGTAATGGTATGTTTACTCATACTTTAGGTAAGAGAAGATCTTCCTCAAGTAGTGATTCGGACAAAGAGTCCTCAAAGTAAGAGTTTTTATTGTGCATGCTAATTAAATCTCAGCCCTATTGTCTTTTAATATTTTACATGTGTTTTTAACTTCTCTTTAAATAGGAGTGTGGCTGTTGCCGTGTCTTCCCACAAACGCCGAAGTCACAAAAAAAGTTATTCAACTGATAAAGGTTAGTAAGTGCAAATAAATGGATGAGATAAACTGCAATGCCATTCAGTGACCGCTCGTTTATACACCTAATCCAAAAAACGTTGTCTGGTCCGCCGCACAGTCCTCGCACCAAGACTGTGAAAGATATTGGTTATATCTAATCAGTAATTAATTTATTTGCATGTTCACACTCTAGTGTGGTACTTTTTTCAACGAAATAGTGTTGTGCCTACTTTTATTTTCTTGTTTTATCACTCTCATCAAAATATTCACTGTGTTTTCCTTCACGGTCTTGGCGCGAGGACTGTGCGGCGGACCCGACAACGTTATTTGGATTAGGTGTATATTGCCTGTCGAGCTTATAGCTATGACTAGCCTCGTTTCTGGTACCGCTCGGATTGTTCCCTTTAGTTCTAATTTGTGTCTAATTCGTTATTGTTTAATTCTTTATTTTAAGGCGCAATATGGAGAAAGGCATTGAAGTAAGTCAATGAAAATTATAAATTATAATAATCTATCTTAAAAAACTTTTAATGTTATCGTTTCACGTTATTTATTACTTCTGTTTCAATTCTAATATCAAGCTCTACCCGTTCATGCAATAACGATGTAGAAGTGATCTCAAGTGGTTCAGAATATGGATCACCAGTAAAGAACACTCCATCAGATCGGTATGTACTTCGTAACCTTTTATCTTTTATATGTAAACCATCAAAGTGTCGGTTTTTAGATGGGGAAAACTCATGGGTGGTCACAGTTCACAAGTCAAAGTGGTACAGATACGAGTGCTCAAAGGCATATCTGAAGACCCCCTCCCTAAAAAAAGTGGAAAAAAAGTGAAAAACTTACTTTGAGCCCCCTGTCTGTGCATTTGTTTTTTTTAATGCCTTTTCTAGTTTTACCCTCCAGACAATCATTGCATCGTCCCTAAAAATTGGGTTGTATGTACATTTTTTACTTCTGCTCTCCAATTCAATTCTCATTTTCAATTTGAAATTAATTAAAGTTATCATTATGTCTATATATCTGTCAGATTGGAGCAAATTATTGTATCCAGTGATTCTGAGTGTGGATCCCCTGCTAAGAAGAGGTTTAATTCTTCGTAAGTGTTCATTTCTGGCTAATTTATTCATTATCCTTAATACTTCTCAGCTAAAGATTCGAAATGTGTTTTATTTTTCAGAGCATACGGAGGTTGTATTGGCCAGCTAAGTAGACCACGTTCCCCACAACTACATCCAATAGGAGTAAAGGTAATATTCATCATTTGCATGTCATGTCCTACGCGTATTATATCAGTTAGGCATAAACATCTGGCATAAACATTAGGGTAGTTTGGGACTCTTGTATTGTGCAGTGAACTTATTTTCAAACTTTGTCTAGGTAAAGCTAAAAAACAGAAATAATAATAAACACAAAATTGGGGAAGGGTTGCCTTGCTCATTTTGGAATTGCGAGGAGTTACACAAGTTCAAATAATCACTAAAAAATGACATGAAAAGAAATAGTCAAGGATTTTGAATCTGTTATATATTAATTTATTATTTAATTGTCAATGAAATCCCTAAATTTCTCTGTTTCAAAAATTCGATATTTTCGATTTTATTTTCACATGTGAAAATATAACCACTATGGTTACACAGCTTTACGGAAACTTTTTGTGTCAAAAAATATTTTCTTTCCTTTTAATTGATAGTTATCAACATTACATGATATGGTCGCTTGGAGATACGAATTTTATCTTCTGCGCTAACTCGTGAGATATCATTTCAACACTCAAAGATAAAATTCGTATCTCCGCGCAACAATGTAATATCCTCTATTTATCTAATGAGTTGTCTAACCTCATTCCACCCACACAGCACGAATTCAAAGTGAAACCTGAATATCGGCAAATTCCATTTTCCTTGGATAAGAAAGAGTAAGTCTTTTCCTTTCTTCCATTAATTCTTCCATTTTTTCTGTCTTTTCTTTCTTTCTGTATCTCTTTTCTTCTTTCTTTCTTTCTCATTTTCTTTTAATTTTCCCTTTCCTTCTTTTCTCGTTTTCCTATCTGTGATCGAAAAATTAAAACGTATAAATCAATGGAGTAGATATCGTTCTAATTTAATGAAATAAATCAATTTGTAGGCCGGAAAGCGACGAGTCATCTACAGTCGAGAGCGAAGATTCCGAAGATTCCTCATCAGAAAATACCAATAGTCCCATTTCTGGTCAGTATTTTGAAAATGACAAGAGACTTCCTGTGTATGAATGGGGACTCTCCTCTGGCAAAAGGATGCATGAAATTGCAAAGATCTTGCTTTTGAAGGCGTCAACGTCAATCGTTGCTACAGGAATCCCAACAAATGTAAACCGGAACGTAACGTTTATAGTTGATACAAAACACCTGGAAAACGTCGAAGATTTAAAATGCGACGAACTTGGCTCATGGTCATGTACAGGAGTCAAAACAGATATATTTAAGAAAAAAAACACAAAAGTAAAAAAAGTTTCCAAGACCGATACAAAAAAGAGTGACAGGTATAAGTTCACCAGACGATACTATGTGAATGACAGCCTAAAATCACTAAAAAAAACTATAACAACTGCCGAGGACTGCAAAGACAACCTTCCATATCGTTTTGTTTTTGTGCAGTATATGTTTTTGCAAGGAGAACAGACCGTGACTGTCATGCCACATGGCAACAGCAAAGATAACAAACCATACAAACGGACAATGAAAAGCACACTAGGTCAAATAAAAGCCGACGTCGAAAAGTGTGTTGACCCTAGAAAAGTAATTCACAATATAATAAACAATAAAGGAGGGATCGAAAAAATTCAGTCTGGCGGGGAACTTCCTAGAAATAGGAAACAAATCTATAATGCTGTGCAGGTGGCTACTAAGAATGACAAAATTCCTGATCCCCTAGAGTATTTAATGAAGAAAAGTAAACTTGAACTTCAAGACGAGAACTCCGCCTTTATTCGCTCGGTGCAAACTACACCCGAACCAATGATTTTTTTAGCGACAAAACAGCAACTTATAGACATCGAGCGATTCTGTACAAATCCTGAAAACTTTTGTGTTTTGGGCGTTGATGCCACATTCGAACTTTGTGACTATTATTTAACATTTGCCACTTATCGCAATCAAATGCTGGAAACTAAAAATGGTAAACATCCTACCCTCGTCGGTCCTGCTATTCTTCATAAGAAAAAACTGGAACGCTCCTACCACGTTCTACCGTCAGAAATGACACGATGGCATCCCCCTTGTGCCGGCGTTTTGGCCGTCGGTACGGATGGTGAACTAAATCTAGCAAATTCCTTGTTGAATGTCTTTCGTAGCGCCGAGCACCTGCGCTGTGACCTTCATATGAAAGATAACTTAAAATCAAAGTTATCTTCATTGGGGATTCCTCATGCCATTTCCAAAGAATATATGGACGATATTTTTGGGCGTGGCAATGAGGCTGGTCTGGTGCATTGCTTGTCGGCAGAAGACTTCGACGTCGCATTTGAGCAGTTAAAGCAAAAGTGGGAAACACGACACTCCAAAGGGAAAGAGTTCACGACCTACTTCCTTAATAAAAAGGCAGGGGACATCAAATCGACCATGACCGTAGAAATACGATCTATGTGCGGCCTGGGATATCCACCTGAAGTGTATACTCAAAATGCAAGTGAGTCGATGAACAAAATTTTAAAAGACGAAGACAAAGACGATCCAACAACCAGAAGGACTAAAAAAACTGTTTGCGATATCGTGGACAGAGTTAGAAAGGTTGTCGAGAGACAGCAAAACGAACAGTTTCTTGCCGTAATTGGTAGGGGGGAATACCAACTTGGCAAGAATTTTAAATTTCTTGAAGTGGGAGATAAGTACTTCCAAATGAATGACAAACAAAAACAGCAAATGAGGAAAAAGTTTTTTAACTGTTCACTGTCAAAAGAGACTGCAACCAAAAGTAGTGGCACAAATGATTTTACCACACACACCAAATCTCTTTCAAACCAACTATCCGTAGCGCCCGAAAAGAGCGAAATAATATCGGTGCCCTTCACGATACTAAAAGAGATGTTTGCTGATGCTTCAATTTTCATCAAATCAAGCTCGAGTATCGTGAAGGCCCCTGATATGTGCACTTCAACGATCAATGGAAGCAGCGAAGAGTTATGGTTTGTGGCATCTAAAGTTGGTCTTAAAAAGCCACATTCCATAAATGTAGCTGCAACAGGGAAAGTCGAGTGTGATAGTTCCTGTGTTGATTGGGCACGACACAGAATATGTTCTCATACTCTTGCTGTTTCGGAAAAACGCGGATATCTTCGACAGTATCTTCAGTGGTTTCGTAAAAACCGAAAAACTGGAAGCATCACAAACATGGCCGATGTTGGGATGCCAAAATCAAGTGGCCAAAAGAAGAAGGCAACCCAAAAGCGTAAGGGGCGTGCTAACATCGCTACACCTGTAGTACAAACGTCACTGCCGGACCAAAACAGATGGTCTTCTGTTCCCTGCAATCCAATCATTTCCACAGCGTCTAATAACAGTACTATCTATCAAGCACCATTGCCAGCACAGACATGCGCTGAACAAGGTTCAGCTGTTTATAACCCGCCAATTTTTTATCCATCTCCAATACAGACCCCGCAAGTGCCAGTATTTCCACGCTTTGATGCATACTCGACCATAACTACAAAGCCAAATCCACATCCTGGTTGCTTTGAGGTGACACTTTTACATCTTTGTGACTCAAGAGTGTCGACCTGTCATGGGTGTGGCCAGCCTATACGGACGCCGGGAATGCCTTTACCTCCTCCTGCTGATCTTGTCGTTGTTACAAAGATGCGTCGAGACTATACCACTACAGTGGGAGAAAAAAGACAAGGAAAACTTGGAAATGTTTATTTTCACGCGAATTTGAGCTGTATTCGTACTAAACATGCAAGCTTTATGCTAAACGTTCTTTATGTGCAGCCTCATGTGCGTCAACTATTAACGCCGTTACACAAACAATACCTGTTAACTTCCATTGGATTTTCAGTTTAAGCACCCAATCACCCAATCACGTTTTTGCATATGAAACTCATTGTTTTGAATGACCAAAATATACAATAAGTAGACTAGACATTTATATGAAATAAACGCATGTGCCTACTGCAGTTTATTACCTACATAAATGGCAGTTTTCAAGTATGTATATGAGTAGTATTCTAATTTCGAAATGAGATTACTAGTTTATTTCTGACAATGTAATAATACTGTAATTGACACTGTCTTGAATATTTGTCAAATAGCAATGTTAAAAATAAAAGAATAATATAAGCCCCAATGCCCCGAATGAAATACAGTTAACTATAAAATCAAATTATTATATTTATGAAGACTAGTACTGATACAAATAGGCTTTTTTAAATTAATTTATTATTTAGCTTTTTAAATTATCCTTATATAATTTTGTTTTGTTTTTGTTTATATACATATATGTATTATCATTTTTGTTTATATATATATATATACCTACTTGCAATAAGGTTGTCATACAAAAATAGAACATTTGTCATAAAGAGAATAGAACATTTGTGATTTAGTAGGATAGGAATTGATTAAAAGACAAAAGAAGATCACTCAAGCTGAACTCTATCTTTTGTCTTTTAATTAATTCCTTTCACACTAAATCACAAATGTTATATTTTTGTATGACAACCTTACTGCAAGTAGGTGTATATGTATTATCATTTTTTAAATAATTTCAAAAATTTGCAATATTTTAGCTATGTTTTTAGTTATGTGAATTATCTTTTTATTATATGTAGTTTTTGTATCACAGGGCCCCACTGAAAATCACTACTGTGAGTGGGCTCCCTGAATAAAAAAATATTTATTATTATTTGACGTCAGTTTAGCAACATAACCTAATTGTTAGTATCATGCATATTCGCCAACTTAAATTTGTTATTGATTTTTACTGAGAATTGTTTTTTCGTTTTCGACTGCTGCATAATAAAATGGCATAAGCATCGACACTATATTTTGATTCATTTTGGTACCGACGAGATTAAATGGCTAATTTGGATAGAAACACTCGATAGTGCACTGACATGATGACATGATGAGTTGTAGATTGCTTATATAAATTATCTACTACGCGTTATCGTGATAACAGATACTGAAGAAACCAGACATAAACTATAAGTACGCAGACAAGATCACGAATAAGCCATAAAATCCTTGTTTAATTTCTGAAGTTGCTCACAAGATAAAAATAGTAAAATAAAATAGAAACACAATCTAAATAAAAGAAATCAAATGTGTGTCACGAAAAATTGGGCCTCGTCCATCGTCCATCGTCCATCGTCCAACGTCCATCGTCCATGAGTCCAGGTTTTAGTACATGCCGACAGTTTTTTGTGTTAGATAATTTGTGGAATGTTTGACATTGGCAGTTAGATGTGCAATTTTTTTCTAATTTCTTCACGCTTATTAACGAGTATGCGGTACCTGGAATCGAAAATTGAATCGCTATCGAAAGTGATCAAAGTCAAAATGATTAAATCAGATTTTATTAAAAATTAGAATTTCAAAATTTATTCTGATTCCATGTCAGTATTTGTTTTAGATTTAAATCTAGAATAACCAATTAATCAATTTTTATCAATTGATCTTAATCGCTTTTCAGCTATCAATTTTGATCAATTTTGATCAATTGCTGATAAAAATTGATAGTCAATTAGTTAATTGAAACAAATTATCAATTTTATCAATTGATTACGTCGGCCATCAACTATTGAAAAGTTGTACAATTAAATGCACTTCAAACCTACAACATTCTAAAAATGTGTTGCTTACTGTCTATACAGTATTTCGTTAACGTTTCAATGTCTAAATTAAATTTAACCAATCATTGTTTTACGTTTTCCCTTATAATTATCTAGTTATCAAATATGAATAAAAAAACATACTATATCATCAATTCACAAGACCTTTCTGTGCAGTATTTGTACCGTTTAGTACGGTGGACCATATACGCAATGCTTGAATATATATTTTTGGGCACAAGTATGTTATAAATGAATAAAATGTTACTTCTTAGTGAACAAATACATGTATTTATTCAATGAAATATATTTTTAAACGCATAAACATATTTCTCAATACACAAAAGTTACTCACAGTACACGAATATATTTTCTCAATGCACAAAAGTTACTCACAGTACACGAATATATTTTCTCAATACACAAAAGTTAAGACTCGCAATACACGAATGTATTTTCTCAATACACAAAAGTTAAGACTCGCAGTACACGAATATATTTTCGCAATGCACAAAAGTTTTATCGGAAACTGGGACCGACTCTGCACTAATAGAGACCTGGTTTCGTTTGGGGGAAGCCATATTTTGTCTTCGCAAGCTAGCATGTTTTGTTACAACTGTGGTGCATTAATACAACATTTATTACTCAGATACTATTTCCAGAAGGGGTTCTCACTAAAGAAGATGTTGTTTTTGGCGAAATATCACGACACTGAAATGTCTCTGTGAAGTCTTCAAACACAATTGTATGACATGGGACTGAAAAGAAGGCATGCATCCTACAACATTCAGATCGAAGTACGCCAGGAAATAATTAATAATTTGAATGGCCCGGGGTGTTCGGGAGGATATCGTTCGCACTGGTATACCCTCAGATTGAAAGGTATTCAAGTACATGTAGCACGAAGCCGGCGGTAGTCGAGGGGCTTTGTCGAGAGCTGGATCCTAAAGAGAAGACAGTATACGAATCCTGGACCTAACTATGCGTGGCATACTGATGGGTATGATAAACTCAACCCGTACGGTTTCCCTATACATCGATGTATAGATACTAGGATAGGATAGGATATATGCCTTCTTTTCAGTCCCCAACATCTTCTTTTGTGAGAATCCCTTCTGGAAATAGTATCTGAGTAATTCATCGCTGTTTTGTCCACAGCTTGGACAAAACGCAAATAAAAGTTGTGTTAATACACCACAGCTGTAACAAAACATGCTAGCTTGTGAAGACAAAATATGGCTTTCCCTAAACTAAACCAGGTCTCTATTAGTGCAGAGTCGGTCCCAGTTGCCGGTAAAACTTTTGTGTATTGAGAAAATATATTCGTGTACTGCGAGTCTTAACTTTTGTGCATTGAGAAAATATATTCGTCTTTTGTGAGTCTTAACTTTTGTGTATTGAGAAAATATATTCGTGTACTGTGAGTAACATTTGTGTATTGAGAAAATATATTCGTCTATTGTGAGTCTTAACTTTTGTGTATTGAGAAAATATATTCGTGTACTGTGAGTAACATTTGTGTATTGAGAAAATATATTCGTGTACTGTGAGTAACTTTTGTGTATTGAGAAAATATATTCGTCTATTGTGAGTCTTAACTTTTGTGTATTGAGAAAATATATTCGTGTACTGTGAGTAACATTTGTGTATTGAGAAAATATATTCGTGTACTGTGAGTAACTTTTGTGTATTGAGAAATATGTTTATGCGTTTAAAAATATATTTCATTTAATAAATATATATTTGTGCACTAAGAAGTAACATTTTATTCATTTATAACATACTTGTGCCCAAAAATATATATTCAAGCATTGCGTATATGGGCCACCGTAGTTTAGGATTGGTTTAAAAAACAATAGAGTCTTTCCATACAATTGCCCTAAACCTAACCAAACAAAAGCGGTACTGTATTAGGGGGCCAACGAAAACGCAGCTTTCGACTGGTGGTGATGTTTTAGTAGAAGCGGAGGTACAATCATTGGCATCCACCCATGCTCCGCTAGCTTCTACGATATACTAATACATCATCACCAGTCGAAAGCTGCGTTTTGGTCGGCCATCTAATACAGTACCGCTATTGTTTGGTTAGGTTTCAAGCAATTGTATTTATTTATTTATTTATTTATTTAATCAAGTTTCGAGAACATTACATTCGTCTAATTATCTAATTACAATCGTCTAATTATAAGAATCTAATGGTCCGAGGTAGACCTAAAACAGAATTCACAGATTCCCTAACATAGGTCACCCAAGATATTATGATAAATAACTGGAAGAAAAAAAAATAACTTAAGCTTCTCTTTATAATCATAGACATATAATCGTGGACAGCACACAAGACGTGAACGATTCGAAGCCTTTTTGACACAACTTATCGCTTCAGTCAATCCACTTGTGTCATTCTAAACAATATAAATGAAAAATTTTTTACAACAACCAATCACGGTCGAGTTAGATTGTTTGCACTTCCGCTACTTATCGCACAAGAACGTGCCCCCTAGGGGCATGCAACCCAAGGCCGGGGTTGGTTGTTGTAAAGAATATTTAAATATTTTCATTTATATTGTTTAGAATGACGCCAGTGGATTGACTGAAGCGATAAGTTTATATGTCAAAAGGCTTCTCGAGTGCTGTTCGCGATTATATGTCTATGATATTGATTATAAAGAGAAGTTTAAGTTTTTTTTCTACATACCTGTTTCGTTCATTCTTGATATGTTATAGTATGCTCTTCCTATCCTGTACATCCCAGACAAGCAAGCGTCGACATTTCGGACCATCCCTTTCCGTACCCCCATGCGCATATTATCAGCGTACAACTCCACTGAAGACTTGTGTGTCTTCAATTTTTCCTCGATGATTTTCACATCGTCCAAACTTTTAGGTTTAAGCCATGGCGTTACGCTTTTTAGAGTAGACAAAGTTCTGCAAATGCCCCCCACGTAGCAGAAAATATCTGGACCAAGCATCCAATCTCCAGCATAGAAGTTTACATCGTAGGGTTGGCCAAATATAAGTTTTAGAAAGTGCTGTATTTGTAGAAATACTTTTCTCTCACGCGGTTTCAGTTTATCTTGGTCGATTTTGAGGCCCTTTATCTCTTTAAGAAGTTCTTGTGCAGCGTCGGTTCGTTTTTTCAAGGTTGAAGGTGAAGGATCGTAAGCAGCGTACTCTTTTTTGACCCGTTCTGTGGCGGCGTCTTTGTCAGGGTTGTCTTTTACCGCAGGATCGTCGTATATGAGGAACGGATGTACCTCGTAGTAGATCTTCTTTAACTTATCTAGGAATTTCTCTATCCCAGCTTGTTTAGCTTCTTCCGAGAAATCACAGAAATCTTGCTTGTCCTGCGTTGAAACAAGTGGTTTTTGGTCAGAGCACTTGAGCTTGGACGCACCAACGGCAATCAAAACTATCCCAACTATAAGACAGATAACTGCAATCACACATAGCGCCACAATGCCATAATAGTAACGGCCTTTGGGCTTGCTGAACATTACTTCTTTCTCCTCGGTCAACTCCTCCGATTTGAGAGTCATAATGAGGAGTTATTCCCAATTTCCTAAAAGAGTAGCTGATATCGTGGCGAGTCAGTTGACTAGCTTGTAACAGTGAGACGATAGAGACGCCAATAAGAATAATTATTGAAAAGCAATCAAGCGTTACTACACGTTCCAGTTGTGTGGGCTTCCTGCGGTATTATATCGACCTTGTTTGTAAAACGTCTTAATTTTGTATTTAATAATAATAATAATAATAATAAAAAAGATTTTGATTTAATCTCACAGGTTTTTTTTTTTAATTTCTCGACAACAAGGAATGCCTGGCAACGCAACTAAGCATAATCACGTGACGTTAAACAAACACTTCACCAGTCTTGGTCAACAAGGGGCCATTTTGCATGATCATGCGCGAAATGCTGTACTGTGGCATCGCAATGCAGGCTCACCACAGGCTACCCACTCGTTCACTTGTAACAAAATGTCGCTAAGCTATCGCGTTTTGTTATATTTATCTATCTTTCTTATCATTTCCATCGCTATTTGTGAGTGTCTAGCAGAAACACAGTCTACGTAAATCAATAGAAAGAACAAAAGACTTGATTTAAACAATGAATGAAGCTAACAAAGAATACAATAGGTTTCCGGTTTCCGGTACACACAGAAGGAGCCAAAATTCTAGGCAAAGCAGCACTTTTTATGGCAGAAAATTGAAAATTTCGCTACCTTACCCACTTTTTCTAACAAATCAAACATGATAAATCGAAAGTACAGAAAGAAAGGACATAAAATCAAATGGAATTTGTGTGGTATTCTCTCTCACAAGTTAGCCATGTAATAATATACATGAAAAAATTACTCGAATTTGATTGGCTGAGAGCAGTGCAGTTCAAGTGTAACACGGTGCAAATTACATTCCGTACAGTGCAAATTACAAAAAAATAAATCGATTATGATAGGCTTTATTCTTAAATCATTTTAGTCACTAATGCTTGACAGTAATTTAAAAAACACTTTAAGTGGCAATTCTTTCAAAAATCGTCGAAAATTTGTAAGAAAAATACAAAAAACTGACCAAGTTTTGAGTAGAAAGTTTTGAATTTTCCGCTTGAGTTCGAGCGCGCGCTTGCTTACGACGTCAACACGTCATTTTTGGCGCGCGCTACTAGCCGAAAACTGACCAAAAAAATTGAAAAAGAGCTTGAGTTTTTTTCATGTATATTATTAGGCCAAGTAAAAAAAAAACATGTTTATCGTCCGAATTTTTAATTAAAATAATGCGGGCGGGCGGGCGGGCGGGCGTTTTTATTTTTTATTATTTCCCATAAGTTGTTTTATTCACAGCTTTAACCCATGTAATGACGATTCCAGGTACCTACGAGGGAAAAGGATCGAATTTTCCGGAAAAAGAGTCAATAAATATACGCAACTTTGGTTGATATAATGTTCAAATATATTCTAAACAGCAACAAATATACAAACGTACAACTTGAATATTTTTTGTTTATCTTCTTCGTATTTATTAAAGCTGATGTTGTAATAACAAATAATAAAAAAATCCGTGCGGCCCAAAAAATTGAAGCGGGCGGGGACGATAAACATATGGTTTTTTTTACTTGGCCTTAATAAGTAATCATATGGGTTCTCGTTCAATTTGGGATAATTCGCACTCGTGTGTTTTTCAAAGAGCCAAATTGCACTCGACCTACGGTCTCGTGCAATTTGTACTCTTTGAAAAACACACTCGTGCGAATTAATCCCAAATTGAACTCGAAACCATATGATTACCTATACTAATCAAGAATAATAATAACCATATTCGCATAATCATACTGTGTTTGATGCTTCATAAAAAGCCAACAAATTGTTCGATTGCTGGGATATCGAGGATCTCCTTTCATGAATGGTACATAAACTAAATGTGACTTATTTCAGGCTCGAGTATTTCGAAGTTCAAGAGTTTTCACCAATTAATAATGACCATGTAAACAATGTTTACATCTTTGATTGGCAAAAAAATCCATCTTCCCCAATTTTCCAATTAAAGATCCACTATAAAACATTACCAATGCATATGGATATCATCATTTCTGCTTAAAACACATTGGTATTTTCACTACATTTAATAACATTTCAAGATGAAAAATGCCGAACAACCCGAATTTAGAATTATGACATGAAGGCAATGTGAAAATTTTCGCTACCCATTGCAGTCGATTTTAACACAAAATGTTGTGATACAGTACAAATAGCATCCCACTCATGGTGTTAAAAGACCTGGCATCAGATAGTCTTATTTCCTGAGTTACACCGACGGCAAAGTATGTTTACAAAGTACGTTACAGTCGCCATTTTCTCTTCTCCGCGAGTCAGCTTGAATGACTCTTTTAACATTTTTTCTCGAAACTATACTCCAATGATTTCGCTTGAATCGCATATAGGACACATATTCAATATCAGCCTTAATATTTGAGTCTGATCAATTAATTGCAGAAGAAGAAAAAACGGATATCTTGAACTCATATTTATGTGAGCACCTCTACTGAGAGAACGTGATACGAGCAAGTGCTATGACCAGGACAACTCAAGCGTGACACGCATGCGAAATGGCCCCTTGTTAATAGTTCAACTAACGTTATAGAAAAAAGACGCAGCGTTTACGCCTCAATTGTCGTTGTATTCGGAAAAAAAGACATTCCTCGTGCAGAATCTGGTCACGAATTATGAGGGTGTGAAGTTGATGTAGATTAACATAACGCGAAGGGTTTTCCTTGGAAGTCAAACGGGGTATAATAAACGCGCACCATGCTTGCTGTACGTTGGCCGCTAATTTTGTCATTTTTAGAGCAGCACAGAAGACCACATTTCACAGTCATGACTCTTAAGCATGTATCTACGCTATATAGAAAAATCAAGGTCAAACATCAAAAACTTGAGTAGATATATTTTCGAAATGCTCACTACGCAGTGAACAATAATATGTCGACAAGCTCTTCAAGAAATTAGAGCAAGCAATGTTGGCTTCAAAGTCGCTATTTTGTGATTAGAAGTTACAAGAGGTATTGGTCTTTCTTTCTACAGGTAAATTTGTAACTCTGTTTTAATTCTTATTGAGATTTGAGCAATGGTATTTTTATATTAATCTTGCGCGTAAAAATATAAAAACGTTTGTGAAAAAAATTCTAAGGTCAATATTTGAATAAAACTGCTACAATATGTTTTCATATAACCAAATAACATTCTCTCAAAAAAAGAACAAAATTCATCTTCTAAATTTTGATTTATTGACAATTTTAGTAAAGCGTGTGCTTTAAAAAAAAAAAACATTATTTCTCGTTATAGTTTCCATAAATCGCACTTAAAATATGACTAGCTAAAACTTCAAAGTTCTGAGATTTATATGTGTAAATGTCGTAGAAATCGGACAAAGTTTAGATGCAAAATAATGCGTTACAAAATTATGTTTATCCCGCAAAGTCAATAGTACCGGGCCACCTTAATGGGTCTAGTTACAACTATATCAGATGTGATGTTACAAGGATAAATTACGGAAAATAACACACTGTTGTTGTCATTTACACCTGGGTTCAGATTATTCACTCATAATAACACTAAACTTATTACTAATAGTTATTGCTTTTCTGGTTGAACTCTTCATAAATCCTATAGAGTTAATCCTAGGTTGGTGCTCATCCTGGTTTAACTCTTAATAAAACCTAGAGAGTTAATCCTGGGTTAGTGCTAATCCTGGTTGAACTCTTAATAAAACCTAGAGAGTTAATCCTGGGTTAGTGCTAATCCTAGTTTAATGAACCATGTTTGATGTTTGGCACAACAAGACATTCCTTCACAGCATTTGCATAATTTCACCGCGCTGGCTGCCCTACGAATCGTTTCCGAAGTATGGTAATGTGCTTTTGAAACGCGCACGGTAACGTTAGCGAAGCATCTGTATATAATTACCATACTTCGGAAATGATTCGTAGGGCAGCCAAGCGCCGTGAAATCATGCAAATGTGTGAAGGAATGTCTTGTTATGCCAAACATAAAATTATTAGAACTCCCAGAGCACAAAATCTTTGAGCAGTATCTCAATATTACTCAACTTTGCGTCTACATTAGATACCTATAAAACTTCCCAATGAACATGAAAATCAGAGACTTTACCAAACAATAATAGCTTGAAGCCCTCATAAAGTTTTATTAAAAAACAAATAGACGAGTTTTACGATTTTGAAATTGTATACAAAACCGCGAAAAAAAGTAAACATTGGCTAATATTGGACTCAAGGCTAAAACATATATTTCGTAATAATCAATTGAAATTATGTCCGATTTCTCAAAAAAACATCCTAAATCGTAATTCAGTCTTTATGAAAGAAATGTGTTCAAGTGGATTTGAAATCGAACTTAACGCGTTTTTATACTGGAGCTTCAAATGCGGACGGTACTCACGAAATATTATTGGGTCCAGCCACCTTAAGGGATCCCTTACCTGTCCCCTGTCCCTAGCATGAACCATGTGTCTCTATTATCCCCTTGTACACTAGGGGATGTCCTTAAGGGATCCCTTACCTGTCCCCTTCCCCTAGCATGAACCATGTGTCTCTATTATCCCCTTGTACACTAGGGGATGTCCTTAAGGGATCCCTTACCTGTCCCCTGTCCCCTAGCATGAACCATGTGTCTCTATTATCCCCTTGTACACTAGGGGATGTCCTTAAGGGATCCCTTACCTGTCCCCTTCCCCTAGCATGAACCATGTGTCTCTATTATCCCCTTGTACACTAGGGGATGTCCTTAAGGGATCCCTTACCTGTCCCCTGTCCCCTGTCCCCTGTCCCTAGCATGAACCATATGTCTCTATTATCCCCTTGTCCCCTAGTAGATAGATAAACTTTATTTGCATGACCTTATTAAATTTACAGGTATTGCTAAAAAATAAATGAACATGAACATAAGTATATAAGTATATAAGGAAAGTTGATTTAATTACAATGATTGATTTTTAAGATATTCTCATTAATGTTCTTACAATTTTTGTTTTGTTGAGAAAGTTCATGTCTTATATCAAGACATTTTAGAATATATTTGGATACATAGTAAACAGTGTGATTATTTGATTTCAATAGTTTTGAAATGTTTAAATTATTTGTATCTATTTTTTGATTATTTAATTTATTATACAATTGAGAACGTAAATCAGAGTACAGAGGACATTTGAGGAGATAGTGTTCTTCTGTTTCAATTTCATTTTTGTCACAGAAGATACAGAGTCTTTACTCTTTTTCTTTCTTTTCAAATCTCCCTGTATAGCTAGTTTGTGATTACTAATTCTTAATTTCGTAAAATTAGTTCTGTCCCATGTCCCTTGCATGCACCCTCAAATACTACGCGTCTCTCCTATCCCCTTGTCCCCTGGGGGATATCCCTAAGGGATCCCTTAGATGTCCCCTGTCCCTAGCATGCACCCTCATATACTACGCGTCTCTCCTATCCCCTTGTCCCCTGGGGATATCCCTAAGGGATCCCTTACATGTCCCCTGTCCCTAGCATGCACCCTCGGACACATAGTATTTGAGGGTGCATGCAAGTGACAGGGGAAATGTAAGGGATCCCTTAGGGATATCCCCCAGGGGACAAGGGGATAGCAGAGACACGTAGTATATGAGGGTGCATGCTAGGGACAGGGGACATGTAAGGGATCCCTTAGGGATATCCCCCAGGGGACAAGGGGATAGGAGAGACCCTAAGGTTGAACTCTTAATAAAACCTAGAGAGTTAATCCTGGGTTAAATACAACCTATACTAATAGAGTTAATCCTGGGTTAGTGCTAATCCTGGTTGAATTCTTAATACAACCTAGAGAGTTAATCCTGGGTTAGTGCTAATCCTGGTCTAGTGCTTATCCTGGTTTTCTTTAAGACCTAAAGAGTTATTCCATAGTGGACTTATACTTAGGTTCAGTGTTGTTCAAGCTGTAAACTGCCTGGCGTTAGGTTGTCTTGGATTTCATTAAGCATAGTGGACCGTATGTTGGTAGTCTTCGTGGTATTCTGCCGATTGATGCTCTTTCTTACCACCTATCTTAGGTGGGTTTAGAATATCACCACAGCCAGCCTTCCCAGAATCCTTCTTGCACTCAACAAACCGCTTGATGTGGTCAGATAGATACGCGAGCGGTGATGCACCCTGGGACAGCACTTGATAATGGAACTCTTTGATATCAAATTTATCCCCTAGATTATCAGTTGCATACTTGCGAGCCTTCTTAATGTCGAGTTGGCCAATCATGTAAGCCGTTGCCTGGCCAAAGACACTTTGGTAGCGAGTAACTTCCTTTTCTGTAAAGTCAGAACCGTCCCAGGCCTTTTCATCAAACAGCTTAATAGCCTCGGCCCGAGTCATGCCGGTGTAGTGAAGACCAGTATCGACAATAAGACGAATTGCACGCCAGATCTGGTGGGATACAAGGAATTAAAACTATTAGAATCGTGTTCTTTAACTGGGATAATCCGTAATTCTAATTTAAGTGTTTGATTTCCTTCTTACCATACTTTATTCCTTCCTTAGTTTCCATCCTTCGGTTCCACAACCTCGTTCCCAGGGCCCTCTCCCTTCGCTTTTCCAAAAACGTCCCTCCACTCACGATTTATCGATTTATTTGGAATTTCATTCATGCATTCCCATTAATATTCCTTTTCTTATTTCTTCATTGACTCTCTTTTTGTTTTCTTCCGTCTTTCCTATCATTCGCTAAAGTTTCGATATAAACAAATAGAAAAAAACCGTACGCGTGGATACGAAGAAATATTTTAGAAATCATTTATTGTTCGTTAAACAACTCAGAAAAAACTATATCACCGCAAGAAGTTTGACTGATGTGTAGTACGATAAACTTGTTGTAGTTATGTTTGTGAGGTGTTCAATGAAAATAAACGATTTCTAAAATACTTCTGGGTCCCCACGGTTCAAGTTTTGATTCGCACTGTAAACAAAATCATTACCTGCCACTTAAGCATGCCGTATTTCTGCATAAGTTCGTTCTTGTAAGTATCTGTGTCCTCGGCAATCACAGGGTTTTCTGCATATAATGCCCATCCCTCCGTAAATGCGGTATAATATAACTGATTATTAAGCCAGGCGATTGTACCGTGACAATCATCTTTGAAGTTTTCAATGTTTCCTTGGATCTGTCAAGTATGAAAAGTAAGTAAAAAAACCCACATAATTTTGAGTTTGATCTTATCAGTGAATTCATATATACTTCTGTAATGAGCCTATAATAAAAATAAATAACTTTTTTAACGTCTCAATCTTCTAGCTGGACGCAGTGCGCCCTACTAATCGGGGAGACTCACTCACACTCACTACCTCTACGTTTAATATTTTGCATACAACTCGGCTCACATAATAAGTTTCATGTGACAATAAAAGTTGTCTTCTGGTCGAGATATGATGCTGTATAAGTCTTCATTGTTTCACGGCTGTCTCAAAAGGTTTGAATTGTAAATGCTTATTTGTCAGCATTCTATGATCGGGATTCTTGCGATCATGACGCGTTTATGCTTACGTGAAATCACCTTTTAAGCAGCTATGAAATGCACAATTAACTTGAACGCGCTCACGTCCAATCTTTGTGATATCAACGACTCACTTCCGTTCACATAGTAACTTGCGTGTATACATGTGGAAAGGGGACGGTTTTATAGACCAAAATAGGTTTTTGTGCAGTTTTTACTCAAAAATCACATTTTGTGAACTAACATTTTTGTCTAAGATTGTAAATTCGCATTTGATGAAGGGAGTATCCACACGACTCCTTTACGTTAATGTGAGCGTGAATGTAGCGTTTCCACAACATCATGACCTGTATGTGATACTAGCTTCGCACTAAATGAAGGGAGTATTCATACGACTTCCTTAATTTACGTTAACGTGAGTGTAGCGTTTCCACAAATGTGTGAGCTGGGTTTGCGCTTATTCATATGACGACTCCCTTAATACGATTACGTGAGCCTGTGTGGCGTTTCCACAACGTACATGTGTTCGAGCTGGGTTCGCGCTTATTCATATGACGACTCCCTTGATTACGGTTACGTGAGCCTGCATGTGTGGCGTTTACATACATGTGTGAGCAGGGTTCGCGCTTATTCATATGACGACTCCCTTGATACGTTAACGTGAGCCTATGTGGCGTTTCCACAACGTACATGTGTTCGAGCTGGGTTCGCGCTTATTCATATGACGACTCCCTTAATTGACTACTATTACATGAGCCTGTGTGGCGTTTAGCTGCGTTTCCACAACATATATACATGTGTTTGATCGAGAGCTGGGTTCGCCATTTTTCATATGACGACTCCCTTAATTGACTACGATTACGTGAACCTGTGTGGCGTTACCACAACTTACCTGTATGTGATGTCCAGGTCGTGATTCGTGAGCGTTGACACTCCATTCCGAGTACCTCGGGCCCAAGTTCTTCAAAAAGAATGGTATATAGTACGTCGCTGGTCGTTTGCAGTTTTTATCACTGCGACCATAGCTCTGAATGCCACTTGCTGGATTGAGATCTGGTTTTAGGTCGACTGGACAATTAGGTACTGTGTCTTTGTCGCCAGTGTAGTAAAACATGGTGGCGATTTTTGGAGCCAGTAAACTCATGGCCTGGAATAATAATGGGTAATATAATGAAATTTGTAACACCGTAAAAATGTTGACTTAACTTTTACTAAAATAATAATCGATCATTTGGTTGTGGAATTTGACTAGTTGTTAAAATTATAAAGGTCATTGATCATGGATATGAGATAAGTAGAATGTTATGCACGAATGTCGAAGGTTTGGACCGCGATGTTTCGACTGCTTCTGCTAGTCTTCATCAAACGATGGGTAGACTGGAATGAAGGTGGATCTTATATAGTTTTTTGACATTTAACTTACTTGATCACATGAAGATTGAAACAATGATTAATTGATTTGAATGAGTGAGAACCTAACTTAAAAAAATAACAAACTAAATATTAAAAGATTCATGGTCACTTACCAGCATGCACCGCGCGAAAGACTGAATTTCGTGGTCCATAAAAATCGCCAATCAGACATTTTGATACCTTTTCGATGTGAGTGGGTATTTACGCTCTTACTAAATCAATTAGTTCTTCTCGTAATACGAATGCAAATGGATTATAACACACTTAAATATAAATAAATAAAAAGCATGCTGGTAAGACGTGACCATGCCATGGGTCTTTGAGAAACTAACGAACGTGTGGCCCTCATTGTATGTAATGGTTCACCTACTGATGGATCGTTCGATTGAATGATTAATCGTTCGATTGACCGGTTCGATTGTATATACGTATCTTTTCCCATACCCTGCGTCACATCCGGAATTGTTCTTGAGAAAAAGGTTTTCTTGATGCGACGCAGACTTCTTTCCCCTTACCATGGGCATTATTGTATTGCTATTACATTATACACTGCCTATTTCAAAAAACGTTGTCGTACAAATCATCAAGCCAAGACCAAAATGATGTTGTTTTTATATTTTTAATGCACAGAATTGCATTAGATTTGTTTTCAGTGAAGAAGTAATAATAAAATGTAGGTATTTCCACGTGTTTTGTTATTGTATTACAATCATTTCTGTTGAAATCAAGATTTCCATACATTATCAACACAAAACCAGCATTCATTTCGGTCTTGGCTTGATGCTTGTTGCTTAAAGCTGTGACAACGCTTTTTGAAATACGTGTATACATTCTCTCACCATCCTAGCTTCCTTGAACCATTCTTGTATGGCTTCCCATCGTTTAGGGCAATTCTTCTTGGCATCTTCCATATTACTGCACCTACTAAACGCCTCGTCACCCATTTCATTGTCTGGTATAGGGTCTTTATTGAAAAACATCTCTCTAGAACTAAGCTTGGCTCGAAACACTTTGATAGCTTCAGTTTCATTGGTGATGTTTGTTACTTCTTTTGCAATTTGTACAGCCTGAAATAAACACCTCTATATAAGATATCATGGGAGACCTGGTTCAGAGGCGCAGGCGAGTTTGTTTAATGTGTAATTCGATCTCTCTCGTGAAACGAAGTTTTTTTCTCCGTGTTATCCGGTTTTCCTCCTTTTGCAAAAATCAACATGTGAGCAGAGTTGTGTGCTAAATTATAAAATATTTGATATAAGTCCTGCGCTCTAATTGGCTGAGATGCGTTCTCTATAGCTCAACAGTACACGGAACGTCTATTCATTTGATATGAAATAACTACTAAGTGTTTTTCTAAATATATAGAAAACTATGTAGCAGTGGGAAATTTTAAGAAGACTTGAGAAACGCTTCTCTCGCCTCTTTAAAATTCCCGCGTGTTCTATCGATAGAGCACGCTGCTCGTTTTCTATTTCTTCAATAGTTAACTAGTGAGTGTGGGTCACCCATATACTCCTGTATGCTTTACCTGTGGATATAGCTTGGCCAGCATTTCATACCCTAGTTTATGCACCTGCGTGGGCGTGTCATCGTTAGTGGTAAAGAACGGGAGGATTGCCTCATAAGCTTTCTTTCCGTCCAATTTGCCACCTTTCAGGGGTAGGTTGGGGTCTGTTGGCCAGGATGTGTTCTTGACTCCGTTAGTGTAGACGTACTTTAAAGGCAGACTAGCAAGACCGCTGGATACTGTACTGTTGACGCAGTGTGGTAAATGGTCTTCCTTGATGTATCTGCAGCATATTAGAGTATTGTATTTTAGTATCAGTAAGTGGCAGATACAGGGGGAGGTCCAACAGTTCCAGGGAGTCCCCCTTTGTAACGACAATATACTGTTCTAGAATCTCTGTTTTCTGCTCTTGCATGGTTACACCCCCTAACACCACAAGAGCCTTTCATTTTCAATTGGGACACCCCCTATCATTACATATCGTTATCATTATATATCTTTATCATTGTATATCGTTAGATCATGATATATCACTATCATTGTATATCATTATATATCGTTATCATGATATATCACTATCATTGTATATCATTATATATCGTTATCATGATATATCACTATCATTGTATATCATTATATATCGTTATCATGATATACCACTATCATTGTATATCATTATATATCGTTATCATGATATATCACTATCATTGTATATCATTGTATATCGTTATCATGATATATCACTATCATTGTATATCATTGTATATCGTTAGATCATGATATATCACTATCATTGTATATCATTATACATCGTTATCATGATATATCACTATCATTGTATATCATTATACATCGTAATCATGATATATCGCTATCATTGTATATCATTATATATCGTTATCATGATATATCACTATCATTGTATATCATTATATATCGTTATCATGATATATCACTATCATTGTATATCATCATATCGTTATCATTGTATATTGTTATCATTATTATTATCGATCGTTCAGTATCGTTTTCATTATCCGTCTATCGTTATATTAACCATGATCAATATTGTTACTACTGTCCAATGTAGAGCCCCTCCCAGGGGTTTTAGGGATCAAGAGCAGTGGCATTTATTTTTAGGGAACATGCAAGGGAGCAAAATATGATAAAACAATAGTTTTTTGGGATCATGGGAGCATAAGGTAAAACAATTTAGGGATACAGTTATTTTACTTATGGGAGAACAAGGGAGAAAATACAAAAAGATCAAAGGAGCATGGGAGCATGCAACCCGATCTCCCCTGGGAGGGGCTCAATGTATACTTCACCTTAGCATCTCCACTACTGGTTTGCCGATATTCTCCAGCAAGTATTGTTTAACCGAGTCTTGTACAGTCTTGCCGTTATGTGACTTCTTCCATTCATCGTTCATGGCGGTTGTTATGTTTGAGTAATAGTCGGGCGATAGCATTTCTTGGGTTGACTTTTCGTGAAAGACACCTAGTAAACGTAAACAGAAAAAAGTGACTATTCTCTACTTTTACAATAGTAGTATATCCAAACTGTCCATTGTTCCACGGATCGATGATTAAGAATTGGGAATCGAGAAACTCCATTGTTCCCGTGGGGAAACAATGGAGAAGATCCGGAGAGACAACGGCCAATCAGGACTCTAAGAAGATCGAGGGAGGGTGGGTGGGTGAAACAAAACTACTGCTTGCTGAGACACTCTCCTATTCAGCGAATCTCTTTTTCAGCATAACACCGAAAGGCACTTTGGACACTCGCTGCCAAAGACAAAGTCTTTCTGGGGTATTTTCGTCAAAATCACTCTAATTGAGCTAAAACTACAATCTTGGACATAAATAGTTGACACTCCCTGTAAATGCTTGATACTATTCATTTCACAACCATTTTCTCCCCTCCCTCCCCCACCCCTGGACAATGTTGATATTCCTGAGATAGAAACATCTTCAGGGAAAACAACATTGCATTGGGGGGAAGGGGGGTATCAAAATACGATCGTTTTAGTGATATTTAGCGACGAAAATGCAAAGAAATGCTTAAGTTTTCAAACAGTGTCAACATTTATGTCCAAGATTGTAGGTCACAGACTAGAAAACAATTATACACAACTATCTACGTAAATTTTTTTTTATTATTGTATGTTTGAGGCACAGCGAAAGAATATCTCGCGACTCCATACATTTACTGTAAAAGATCACAAGTGATGAGCTTGGGCTCCCTGTGATTTATCACGAGCAGCAAAGGAAATTCAATATTTGATTGGCCTTTTATTTCTATTGAGAGAAAATCTCAAGAAGTATTCCAAGCTTGTTTGAAGAATTATAAAACACAATTTGTCTATAAACGAACAAACTACTGGGCTTATCTCACACAGCACAAGCAATGAAATAAACCTAACAATACCTTCAAAGTTAAGTTAGTTTATTGACTTTGTCGCTCATCCATGAGAATAAATATTTAGCATAATACTCGATCGATAAACGTTGTTTCTCTTCCAATGGATGATGTTCTTCACATCTGATCAGCATAAAAATATCAGAGATCTTCGATATAGCGTGTCGGAAGGTCGATAAAAACATAATTCTGCTCAAAAAGGCTTTGATACTCTCCTTTCATTCAGGTAAAAGGTAGGTTAGCAAAAGGCTTTCAATTACAAATTGATTTTCGATAACTTCAAACGGCTGCTTGTTTTGTTTACATTTTGTCACATGTGCGTAGACGGATATCCAAACCAATCGGCAATCGTGTTAGAATTGAACAAGGCGAGAGCCAATAAGAAATCGCTTCTTATATCCGTGCTAGTCAGCTGGGGGTCCAGAACACGGTTTGTGGCGTTGTTTCACAGTCCGGATGTGACGCAGGCTAGCTTTGATGTGTTTCTGGTGGATTTGTAAGTTTCGTCTGAGGAAGCCTATAGATGAGTTAGCTTTTTTTACTGTAGAGCTTATGTGTTCATTCCAAGCAAAGCTTATGGTGGACAGTAACGCCAAGTTATTTAACAGCATCTTTTTCCTGAAGGATCTGGTTGTGTAGAGTGAAGTCGTGGATGAGGGGCTTTCTACATCGTGTAACTCGTAGCACGTTGCACTTGTCCGGGTGGAAAGACATTTGTGATTTGTTTATATAATTTCCCATTCTTCTAGGCGTTTAAGGTCTTCTTGTAAGATTGCAGCATCATTTTCGTTTGTGACAGTCATGTACATAATTGTGTCGTCTGCAAATAATCGAACATTGGACTGTAGTTTGGTCGGAAGATCGTTTATATCTACACTAGGAAGAGTATTGGTCCGATCACGGACCCTTGAGGGACACCACTTGTTACTGGCTCCCAAGAAGACATTTCCCCTTCACATACTACTCTTTGCTGTCGCTGGGATAGAAAGCTCTCAATCCAATGGTTGATGTTGTTATTAATCCCATATTCTTTGAGCTTTCGTATCAACTTGTTGTGGGGTACCTTGTCAAAGGCTTTTGCAAAGTCCATAACTATAACATCTGTTTGCTTGCCATCACGGAGATTTTTGTAGAGATCCTGAGCAAATGTAAGAAGTTGGATTTCGGTAGAGCGCCTTGCTCTAAATCCATGTTGAAGCTCATACAGTATATCATTACATGTCAGATGCTCTAGTATGTGCTTTGTTAAATATGTGCTCCATCATTTTTTGCGTATATATGATTCAAAAAAATAGCTATTGTACTTTTTCTGCGTTTTTACTGCTATTTGGATGTCGCATATGGCGACAAAATAGGGAGATCAACTATAATCAAACAAAATCATTTTAAAGCTAGCGAATATATACGAGTATAAGCCTTTTGTATGTGAAGGCTGACTAAGGGGCTGTTTATATGAAAGCGAGTTGTCCCTGCTAGCCGGGACAATATAACAATATAACATTTGAATGTGATGAGCGGGACTGAAGTACAGTCGGAAAATTGATTTCCCAGTGTTATACATTCTAAAAATCCTCTTGTCGATAAATTATCTATCTTGGTGTCAAGGTAAACTATGTTATTGACTAGCTGGTCCGATCAACACGAAAACCCCACATAGTTTCATTCTCTTTTATCTCTTTAGTGTGTTTTAGAGAGTACGTTACTACTGGATCTGATTACATACCAGCCGCACTTACAGACACGAGATTACGTAAGTGTTTACAAAGGTCACAATCAGCCATTTCAAATTATTCTCATACTTAAAAAAAATGTTTTGAGTTTCGTCGAGCAAAAAAAAAAAAAATGGTCAAAAGAAAATCTGATCTGACGATGAGTGAAAGGTTTCCTCTAAAATATAGATACTGTAGAATGATCATCGTATTTCACGGACGTGTCAAAACGTGACTTTTTAATCTGTAGATGATTATGTAAGGGGACCAGGGGGGAGAGTAAGAGTTTATGGGTGAGGTGAGGATTTTGTTCGATTCTCGTATCATGTACATGACTCACGGGAGCACGGCAGACTGTTGTTTGTGGTTTGGATATATTCGATCTTTTGAAGGTTTTAAATTACAACCATTTTTTTAAAGTTTTAAATTACATAAACGGCTTATTTCGTCAATCGACTGATCAGTAATAATAAGGGCACAAATATCATTGCCGAGCGAGTCCCGTAGGGACGAGCAATGTACGAGTGTCACCCGATTTAGCTGTTGATGTAATTTAAAACGTTGAAAAGATCGTTGTAATTTAAAACCTTCAAAAGATCGAATATATCCAAACCACAAACAACAGTCTGCCGTGCTCCCTTGCATGACTTGTTTGTTTTTCGCCTTATTTTTCGCCTGCATAGTTGGCTCTTTGGGAAAAGGAGGGGAGGGGAGGGGGGGGGGGAGAGGAAATCACCCCTCCCCTTCCTCTCCCCAATCCCTTCCCGGACCGCTACGCAGGCTAAGCGTCTAGTATTGTTTAGAATGACGCCAATGGATTGACTGAAGCGATAAGTTATGTCAAAAAGGCTTCGAAGAGTTCACGTCTCGAGTGCTTTGTCTACGATTATATGTCTATGATATTGATATATATGATATATGATATTGTTGTTTTTTCTACCTACCTGTTTCGTTCATTCTTGATATGTTGTAGTATGCTCTTCCTATCGTGTACATCCCAGACAAGCAAGCGTCGATATTTCGGACCATCCCTTTCCGTACCCCCATGCGCATATTATCAGTGTACATCTCCACTGAAGATTTGTGTGTCTTCAGTTTTTCCTCGATGATTTTCACATCGTCCAAACTTTTAGGTTTAAGCCATGGCGTTACGCTTTTTAGAGTAGACAAAGTCCTGCAAATGCCCCCTACGTAGCAGAAAATATCTGGACCAAGCATCCAATCTCCAGCATAGAAGTTTACATCGTAGGGTTGACCAAATATAAGTTTTAGAAAGTGCTGTGTTTGTAGAAATACTTTTCTCTCACGCGGTTTTAGTTTATCTTGGTCGATTTTGAGGCCCTTTATTTTTTTAAGAAGTTCTTGTGCAGCGTCAGTGCGGTTTTTCAAGGTGGAAGGTGAAGGATTGTAAGCAGCATACTCTTTTTTGACCCGTTCTGTGGCGGCGTCTTTGTCAGGGTTGTCTTTCACTGCAGGATTGTCGTATATCAAGTACGGATGTACCTCGTAGTAGGTCTTCTTTAACTTATCTAGGAATTTATCTAGCCCAGCTTGTTTAGCTTCTTCCGAGAAATCACAGAAATCTTGCTTGTCCTGCTTTGAAACATGTGGTGGTTGGTCAGAGCACTTGAGCTTGGACGCACCAACGGCAATCAAGACTATCCCAACTATAAGACAGATAACTGCAATCACACATAGCGCCACGATGCCATAATAGCAACGGCCTTTGGGCTTGCTGAACATTACTTCTTTCTCTTCGGTCATCTCCTCCGATTTGAGAGTCACAATTGAGTTATTCCCAATTTTCTAAAAGAGTAGCTGATATAGTTGCGAGTCTGTTGACTAGCTTGTAACAGTGACACGCTAGAGACGCCAATAAGAATAATTATTGAAAAGCAATCAAGCGTTACTACTTGACTTGACAACCTCACGTTCCAGTTGTGTGGGTTTCCTGTTGTATTATATCTGATCGACCTTGCCTTTTGTAAAACGTCTTAATTTTGTATTAAAAAAAAAAGAAAAAGATTTTAAGTTAATCTCACAGGGTTTTTTTTAATTTCTCGCCAACAAGAAATGCCTGGCTACGCAACTAAGCATAATCACGTGACGTTACACAAACTCTTCATCAGCCTTGGTCTACAGACTAGCCGCTCCTTTGTGTCGTCACGCAATACGAGTCTCCAAATAGGAGGCTACTAGCCTGCATAGCTGGCCCTGGGGGAATGGGGAGAGGGGCGGAGGGATTGGGGAGAGGAGGGGGAGGGGAGCTACGCAGGCTAGAAGCTACAGACTACCAGACACTTATCAAAGAGGTAGAGTATGTATGGCAAGCCAATTGTACCAATATCCAATAAACGAATATTTCATTTCAAAGAGTAATATTTCAATTCAATACACTTTTTTCTTGTTCAACAACACTTTTTCATTCAAGATTCAAGGCTCTACGCACTAGCTCTTGATCCAAGCGCCGGCCACGCAGGCTAGATCGACCCCTGTCAGATCAACCTCGTTCCCAGGTCCCTCTGGGTATATAAAGGGTCCCCAGAGAGCATGACCAGGCAGTCTCTTAGTATGGGAGGGGCAAGGGATAGCGAGGGAAATGGGAGGAGGCTCATATAGTGGGAGATTAAGGTAGGGGGAGGGGTAAAGGAGTAGGAACAGTGGGAGATAGAGAGAGGGGGAGAGAAGAAGGAAGGGAGAGAAGAAGGAAGGGAGAGAAGAAGGAAGGGTGGGAACAACCTCGTTCCCAGGGCCCTCTCCCTTCGCTTTCGGGTGGGGCGGGAAATGCCCTGGCATCGGCTGGTCACATGACCGCAAAATACCCTAAAATTCCGGGTGTAATTAATTACGATAAATTACGATTCATATACTCCAAGATACGCCTGAGCCAGAGATTATATAATTATTTAGGCAAGTCAAATTTAATTGATATTAAACATTGTTGCCTTCTTTAGATTTAAACTGCTTCAAGTTACTTTCTGTTGTAAATTTCAAATCATTTATCAAATATCAACAACGGCTTCAACAGAGCGATCTGGCCGATCTGAACCATGTCACTTATCACTTGTGGCTTCTCATGGTAGTTTATGTGTCACACAATAAATAAATTGTCATGCAGGTAGATTGCAAAATAGTCTTTCCTTTTACATGAACTGTTTCGTACAAACAGATATAGACTTTCATCATTATGAGATATATAAAAATTAGAGACTGTCATCTCCCAATAACGAAAATCTCTACCAGCTACTTGTCAAAACATATCACTCACACTTCTGGACAAAAGGTCAACTGTCTTTCAAAACCACATATACACATACAGCCTATTTCTACATAAAACTATTTTGTGGACTATTTTTCTATCTCTTGGAACCAAAGAACCTTAGTAATATTGATTTAAGTTGTTTTCAGTCTTATTTTGCAGCCATAGCTCTCTGAAAATGTGATTGTACAGTTTTGATCAATTTTAGTCTGTTGCTCGTCAAAATTTCCCATGACAGTTAACAAACATTATGGAAATGAATGAACCAATGAGCGAACAGAATCGACCAGCAATTCAAATACAAGGGCCATTTCCCGCCCAAAACGAAGGGAGAGGGCCCTGGGAACGAGGTTGGGGTGGGAAGAGGTTCACTGAAGGACAGGACGTGAGCGGGTCAAAAGAGAGAGAATAAAAAGTGGGAATAGAGAAAACGAAGGATGTGACAATAGCTAGCTAGGGGAAGAGGAGGAGAGTGAGGTGTCACAGTCAACCTCGTTCCCAGGGCCTTCTCCCTTCGCTTTTGGGTGGGGCGGGAAATTTCCCGCCCCACCCAAAAGCGAAGGGAGAGGGCCCTGGGAACGAAGTTGTGTCACAGTGAGGAGGGCAAGAAAAGGAAAGTAGAATAGCCGTGTATGAATAGTGAGAAGTCTTTGTATTTCGCTTTTTTTTTTCTTTTCTTTTCTTCAGTTTTCCCCAATTTTTCATTCTTTTTCTTTTTCTTTTTATTGCTGTTTACTTTTTATCTTTTTTTCCATTCTATGGAAATATTTTTCCAACTTGAATTTTTATTTCGGATTTCGGATTTTCTGTTATGTTTGCTAGCCAATCATATTTTCCGCTCTGCTCACGTACCATCTTTTATAATTATTTTTATCGGGCTTCCTGTGGTAAAACCATCAAGAACAAAAACAACAACGCAAAGATGGCGTCGTTTTGCATCTAAGGATTTAGAATCTGAAGGACCTGTTAAGTCTTGAGTATCATAGAAACATCACTGGAGATGTGCGTGTGGTACTCCCAGCTATACATTTTTTGTTTAGAAAGTCATTTTTAGCTTCTCTTTCGTGAGAACTGGATGGATATTTGATTCCTATGTAATAGCAGAGTCAAATAAATATTGAATTTTCAGAAATGGTTGAAAAAAATCCGAATGAAATCAATACACATTTGAATCGAGATGAATGCCTGCATTGTTTTGAGAAAAAGCAAATTTACAACTAAAGAGCAGTACACTGTCTGCTTGTAGACAACAAGAGTGGGTTCAGTTGTCTCAATGGAATCAGCTGAATCGATCGAAGGCACCAATTCGAACTGTGCAGACAAACCCTTACTTGATGGGTTGCCGAGAAAGATACCGGTCCATTGTCGTGAGCTGTCACCGTCATGGACAACTCGTAAATTATTAGTATTCTTCTTGCTTGCTTTCGTCTACTTCTTAAACTGGAATTGTTTTGGATTATTGCTTTCTTTCTTTCCACACGAGGTAAGTGCAATTTGATTTTCAAATCTTCAAAGTTTATAAGCTTAATTCGTATTTTAATTGGTGCAAATTGATTATATAATATATTTATAAGTTGCCTATAACTAGATCTTAGTTAGGCAAGCTTACATGCTTTAAAATTCATGCATTCATTCGCCCTAGGATTTCTACGATCGTCACGCAACCTTCCCTATAGAATTTCAAGTCACTGCTGTTAAAACTATTACTCGATCAAGTGCATTTGAAAATATAATAAATACTAACTCCAAAACCTCACTCTATATTCATTCATTTATTTATTCATTCGATCACTCACTACATTCATTCATTTGTTCATGCATTTGTTCATTCATTTGTTCATTCATTTGTTCATTCATTTGTTCATTCATTTGTTCATTCATTTGTTCATTCATTTGTTCACTCATTTGTTCATTCATTTGTTCATTCATTCGTTCATTCATTTGTTCATTCATTTGTTCATATTTGTCCAGAGAGAGTCATAATGGTCTAGTGGTCAGGGGACAGAATTCCGGGCCTAATGGTCTGAGTTCGATTCCCAGTCCAGGCGGTTACATTGTGTCCTTAGGCAAGACACTTTACTCTCTATGTGCCTCTTCTTCTCGGATAAGGACGTAATGCTGGAGATCCCATCTGTCTTCACTCTAACTTCCTATATAAGGTGGACGTAAAAGACCCTGCTGTGCTCTTCGAATAGAGCAGGGGATTGTCTCCCGGCACAGCAGTCAGGTCTCAAGCGCATTTGGATATATGTACATAGATATTTGCGCTATATAAATATTGAATATTATTATTATTATTATTATTATTATTATTCATTCATTTGTTAATTTCTGTCATTTTTTGTCAGGCTGCAAAATATGGCATGAGTAGTACAACAGTTGGGTTGATTTTTGGTATTTACAATCTAGTGGGATTTGTAACATCCTTTTTCTATGGCATGATTGTGGTATGTTGGGAACTTTATACAAATATTAAATTGTTATTCATGATAATTGTGATGGTTATGATGATGATGACTATGGTGATGATGGTAATGGTAGTGGTGGTAGTTATGATGATGATTATTATTATCATAATGGTGATGATGGTAGTGATAGTGATGATGATAATGGTGATGGTAGTGGTAGTGGTGATAGTTATTATTATGATGATGATTATTAAGGTGATGGTAGTGATAGTGATGATGATAATGGTGATGGTAGTGGTAGTGGTGATAGTTATTATGATTATTATTATCATAATGGTGATGATGGTAGTGATAGTGATAGTGATGATGATGATGGTAGTGATAGTGGTGATAGTTAATTTACTAACAGGTTCCCATTTAAATCTGTACTTATCCAAATTTTGTTGATGTGTGCTAAACACACAGATCAACCAATCAGAGAAGTTCACTTCAGAAATAATATACTCTGATTGGTTGATCTGTGTGTTTAGCACACATCAACACAATTTGCATAAGTACAGATTTAAATGTGAAAGTACAGATTTAAGTTTATTATGATGATGATTATGATGATTATGGTAGTGGTAATGGTAGTGGTAGTGGTGATAGTTATGATTATGATGATTTTGATTGGTGATCAATGATGGTTATTATAATGGTGATGATACTAATAGTGATGGTGATGATGATTGTAATATAATACTTGTGATGTTGATATTGATGATGATGCAGGTTGTAGTTATAATGATAATTATGATGAATGTGATGTGGCACTAATGCTGTTGATTTAAATGATGATGAAAGGTAGCCAGGCCTTTGCATCAAAGTGAGCTAGAGCTTGAGCTTGCAATTATAGACACATGTGAATAATTGTTCCATGAGGTGTTAAAATTCTCTAACATTACAAGCTCAACGTTGGTCTCCCTTTGGTGCGAAGGCCCGGCTACCTTTCAAGATGACGCATAGCCTGCATAGCCTGGCTCTCTGGGGGAAGGGGAGGGGAGGGAGGAGGTGGGGGGGGGGGGGGGGGGAGAAGGAAAGGAGAGCCTGCCCGCAAGGCTGTCTTATTTAGTTGACTGCCCACTATTAAAAATACACACTGGAAGTAAGGGCTTACCAGAACTTCTCAGCTTGATACTAACTGGCCTTGTCTGTACGTTGGTAGTTTAACTTTGAATACACCATTTCTTGTGAAAAAAATTACCCTCATAGAAAATCTAACATTCAAAGAACGACATGGGATAATTGTTTTTATTTCAAGTAAAAATAAAGTCAGGTTGTATGAGCGATTTATCGAACACAAGATTTTTGTAATTTTTGAGACGTTTGTAATTCAAACCTTCATGGCATAATCAACGGCTGCATGTGAGACAACAATAAAACCAGTTTGAATCATTCACCAAGAAGCCGATAAGTCTGATGTTTCATCTTCAAAATAACTATTATTCCACTAGCTCTAGCTTGGAACAAAGTGTGGAAATAAATGTAGCTTATATTGATCGAGGAACATTGAGAGAATTTCAGCTCGTCGAGAAATCTCGCTGGACCTAATATTATAACAGCATATCCGCTTCATCGGATAGATCGGCTGTCGTCAGGCCAAAAGGTCGAATTTACCTTACTTGAAAGTTGATTAACGTTCACTACCAAAACTTTATATAAACATTTACAAGCAAAGAAACTGAATGAATGTGTGTTCTGTTTTCCGTCAGGATCCAAATATGTAAGTGTCTGCCAATCATTTGTCAAGAATGAGCCATTCAGCGTTTGCGGTCGCCAGCGACCATAAGTATGTAAAATAATAATAATAATAATAATAATAATAATAATAATAATAATAATAATAATAATAATAATAATAATAATAATAATAATAATAATAATAATAATAATAATAATAATAATAATAATAATAAAGCACTTTATTTCAATAGGGTGACTAGAATTACACAAGTAATTTTCATCTAGGCCCTACATATATACATCCATACATAAAATTTAAATAAGAAATATAAACAAGTAAATTAAGATGATAAAAATATAAAACTATCTAAATGCAGTTTTAAAATTTCTAAATTAAAAAAAAAACGACCTAAAGTAATTCATGTTTCAAGCTTTTCTAAATGTAATTTGAAAATTCCTAATTTGAAAAAAGTACAACCTAAGATAAGTTCATGTTTTCCAGCTTTTTGAAAGACATGTTTAAATAATTAGATTTGAATGACGAGAGTGATGTAGATGATTTTACAGTATCAGGTACAGTACAGTACAGTACATGGCCTGGCGAGCAGGCGCTCCTTTCCTTCTCTTCCACCTCCCCTCCCCCTCCTCTCCCAAATCCCTCTGCCCCTCTCCCCAATCCCCCAGGGCCAGCTATACAAGCTAGATGACGCAGGGAACTAGTTTTACAATATTCTTGTAATAATGATTAATCATTAGCTATTTTGTCTCAGATTCCAAGGATAGGTCCTTATTTTGTTTTGAATGCTGGTTTGTTTGTAAATGGAGGTGCAAATATAGCATTTGGGTGAGTTATAACTTTCCAAGAGACTTTTACAGTTTATTTCACATAGCTTCTGCTGTTTGAATTCTCAATTTAATTCCCGAATCCTGAAGAACTTAAGCATGTCAAACAAACTTTCAATTTAGATAATTACTAAACTTTGCTTAAAGGCCATTCATTGAAAATACCTCAAATGAGGGTAATCAACTCTCGTTGTTAATTAATCAATGAAAAAGAAGAAGAAAACATTTTAAGCATTATTTATTTGTTGAGTAACTATACAAGCTGAATGAGCTTGTTTAATGGAGCCAGGTATGAAATCTGTGTTAACTAAATTCGCTACTGCAGAGCAAAGTTCAGTGATTTTTTTAAATAAAAATTCACATATTCAAGCAGTATAAATATGAAGCAGTAAAAGGTCATATTTGAAACAGACTGTAATCTGATGAGTTTCTGATATTCTTGATTAGAAAACTTTGGCTAATGTTTTATCTATACAGTCATTTGAAAAAACGTTGTTGCTGATGGGCTTCGCAACTATGCAACTAGACCTAAAAGGAGTATGGGTAGAAATCACTGAAGCAGTTAGCTGCATATATTATCAACATCTTGAGCTCTCAGTGCCTTGTTTATATTAGATTTACACTGGCGATTGATTCAGATGACACAAATCCTCTGCATGAAAACTGAAGAAGTAGCTATTTACTTGTCGATATCTCCACGCTCTATACAACGGTCTATTTCTTTGCACAGAACGCGAAAGCACACATTCATTCATGTACTCGCTATATATCAGCATATTCTTTAGTGCGTGCTAAAAATTGATTGCTTCAGTGATTTTTACCCATACTCCCCCTTGGGCTAGTTGTGTAGCTGTGGAACCGAATGTTTATTCAATGACTGCATACACAATTTGTTTTTCTTTCTAGGTTTCTAAACTTGATAGAAGACCCTAAGCTGTTTGCCATATATTGTTTCATTGTGAGAGCTGTTGCGGCACTTGGTGGCACTGCTTGTGAGACAGCTATTTTTGTTATAGTGACAAGAGAGTTTAGAGATAGCATAGCAACAATTAGTGTAAGTCTTGATTACAGCATAACGTGCCTAATTACCATGGCCACCCAGTTAAAGTTTTGTTCAAGTTAGCTTAGCGTTCAAAAGTTTCTCTTTTCAAATTATTTGCTACACCTTTTCAAATTTAAACATCCGGAGGTTTTTCAGACATGTATAAACTTCACTCTTGTCTTCGCTTTGAACATTTCAAAGTGTTTACCATTAGTCACTTGGGGTTTCTTTTATATTTAAGGTCAAATTCTCGCTTTCTGATTGGTTAACTTGTAATGAATAGCCTCTCATGAATAAATTGATTTAGATTTTGGGTGTTCCTGTAAATTGGTCCATCAATCACTTTAGTAGCATATATACCAACCAATCAAGTTTCTGGACAGATCAGCAAAAATTATCAAAAACTAGAGTTCACTAACAGGTTCCCATTTAAATCTGTACTTTCCCATTTAAATCTGTACTTATGCAAATTGTGTTGATGTGTGCTAAACACACAGATCAACCAATCAGAGTATATTATTTCTGAAGTGAACTTCTCTGAGTGGTTGATCTGTGTGTTTAGCACACATCAACACAATTTGCATAAGTACAGATTTAAATGGGAAAGTACAGATTTATATGGGAACCTGTTCACTATACAATGATTTTAGCTATAATTTATAGACTTTATATGTTGTAATTGAAAGTTGTAGTTATTTCTATCAGCTGTTATCAATCAATACTAACTAAAGATAATTTATTTGTGTTGACAGGGTTTGCTAGAGTTTTTTACTGGACTAGGTTCAGCACTAGGCCCTGTGATAGGTGGAGGGCTATATTCTGTGAGTATGTTTTTGAGCAAAACGTTTCACTGTATGGCCAATACCAAATTGAGTAGAGGACTGGGTACTAGTTTGTCTAATTAATGTAATTAAGAAATGAATCTCATAATTAAATAGAGCACATCAAGATATGAATGATTCCTGAGTTTGGTGCTTTTGGTTGTATTCTGATCAAGATACAGCCTCATAAAATTGCCTAAAAATAGAAGGAAATGTATGGTTTGGAAGGACGCCTGTCCCTCCAATCCATACATTCCTTTGTAATTTTGAGCAGTTTTGAATGGCTGCAACTCACTCAATATCCAACCAAAAGCACCAAATCTCAGGAATCTTACATATCTTGATCTGCTGTTTTATATTATGAGGTTCATTTCTTAATTAAATTAATTAGGGAAACTAGTACCCAGTCCTCTACTGGATTTGGTATTGGCCAATTGAATTGTGTTGATGTCATGTCATGTTCACAATTACCCACAATCCAATAGACATTTCCCAAATTTGCTTGAATGGTCACAAGACAAAGTTGAGACTGAACTTGATCCTTTTAAACCAACCAAGACTTGTGTTGTGATCATCCAGATGAATTTCAATCAATCAATCAATTGTTTGCCCGTCCCTCCTTGAGAGACATTTAGCTGTCATTCTACTTCAATGACGTTCAACCATTATTGGTTAAACTGTTTTCTGGGAAAAGGAAATTTAGGAAAGGCCTATTCTATTATTAACTAGTGTCAATGTTGATGGATACACTTAATTTCACAGCAAGATTTTATTCGCTACAGTTCACTTAATTGTTAACATAATTTCTGACAGTGTTCAAAAAGAACATTGAAGAACATTGATCCTGTAGCATATGTTTGGTTTTAAGGTAACTGGCTACTTTAGAACGTTCTATTTGAGCCCACGATGTGCACACGCACAACAACTGCTGAATTAAATACAAAATTTCATTTAGAAACCATACATAGAAACACACCTGTTTTAAAAGAACTGCACTGGCTTCCTATAAAGTTCCGGATACAGTTTAAGATTTTATTACTTGTCTACAAGTCACTTAATGGATTAGCACCCAACTACTTATCAGCACTAATTAAAATCCACTGTCCTACCCGTACTCTGCGCTCCACTAACAGACTGATTCTACAACAACTGAAAATCAACTCCGTAACCTCTGGCCAAAGAACCTTCTCTTATGCAGCACCAAAACTCTGGAACTCCCTACCTCAAAACATTCAAAATTGCAAATCACTGAAACAATTTAAAACTGAACTGAAAACATTCCTATTCCGTCAAGCTTTTAACTGTCACTCAATCTAAAACTACTAAATAATTTTTAATTTTTCTTTTCCTTTTTAATTATGTAAACGCATTGAGCTTTAAGTGCGTCCAAAGAATTTATATTATTATTATTATTATTATTATTATTATACATGTTTCGTGCTTCAACAGGGCAAAACCCTCAATGGACTTTATAGCTTTTATACACTTAACTAAAAGAACCTAGTAGATTGAGTACATAATTTATATACCCAGCAAGTGAGCAGGCCTTGGTTTAAACCCAGACTAAACAGTCGAGTTTTGTTACTAATAATATTTTGCTTTTGTTTTTTGCCAAAACACATAACTATAATGACGTAAAAATGAGACTTAGTAAAGAAATAAATTTTTGACGTTTCAGAGCCATCATGCTCCATTATCAGATAATACTAATTACAAAATGCAGAAAGTTCGCTTATAAACTAATTTATGTAAATAATTTAGCCTTGATGGAATCGGACTGTACATTCAGGACAGGTTTTAATTCCCTGATGTACAGCATCTCGTGCAGAAGGCAGTCAAATTTGCTAGAACATTTCTTAAGGACAATAAAGTTATTAATTAAGTTGTCAGGAGCAGTACTATTGTGTTCTTTAAGATAGTGTTTATAAATAGTTCTCAAACTCATTAATAATTCATTATCTCAGGGACCAATTACAACTTTGTATTTCAGTCACGTGCATAGGTCTTGATACAACGATCAAACACTGATCAAGACACTGATCAAGACACTGTATAAATTAGCTTAAAAGTAATTTCTCATTCATCCCAATTTACTCTTTTTTTTCTTTATTCCACTGCTATCTCCTTTTTTACCTGTCATGCCTGTTTATTGACCTACCTACCTAACTAATTGCCTAACATTTTATTTTTATTTTATATTTATTTTTTATTTTATTTTGGACGTCCTATGACTCGAACCGGGAACCTCTGGCTTGCAATTCTAATGATTTACCAACTAAGCTAATAACGAATTCGTTGAAAGTTTTGGGTTGATGTTATATATTATTGATGTTTTGCTCAGAGGGTGATACTAATTATTTGATAAAAAGTTCAAAATGTTTTATTTAGTGATTTGTTTGAGAAGCCATATCAAAAACTTGTGCTTCGTGTTTGATCAGGGGCTCCAAACACCTCGAAACGGATAAAAGCACTCGGCCTGCGGCCTCGTGCTTTCATCCGCTTCTCGGTGTTTGGATCCCCTGATCAAACACTCGCACTCGTTTTTGATCTATTACATGAAGATTTTTGCTTGTGCTGTTCAACGCGTACATGAAGGTGTCCATTTGTGAAACCTACATAACCTGCATCGCACAGGTCACATAACTATAGTTTGTTTATTAATGATTGTTCTATATTTTTTTCTGTCTATAGTTAGGAGGATTTCGTCTACCACTAGTGTTGACTGGTGGCTTATTAATGCTAACAATGCCCTTAATTTGGTGTTTTTTACCTAGAAAAGGTAATTTTTTACTATTTGATTTTGTAAAACCTAAAAGGCAGAGGCATACATCTGTTCAGCATTTTGATAATGAATATGACAATGATAACAATAATTATGAAAGGTGATGATGGTTGCAATTGTCATGGCAATGATGATTCTGATGATTGGTGGTGGTGATGAATATGACAATGATAACAATAATTATGAAAGGTGATGATGGTTGCAATTGTCATGGCAATGATGATTCTGATGATTGGTGATGGTGATGAATATGACAATGATAACAATAATTATGAAAGGTGATGATGGTTGCAATTGTCATGGCAATGATGATTCTGATGATTGGTGATGGTGATGAATATGACAATGATAACAATAATTATGAAAGGTGATGATGGTTGCAATTGTCATGGCAATGATGATTCTGATGATTGGTGATGGTGATGAATATGACAATGATAACAATAATTATGAAAGGTGATGATGGTTGCAATTGTCATGGCAATGATGATTCTGATGATTGGTGGTGGTGATGAATATGACAATGATAACAATAATTATGAAAGGTGATGATGGTTGCAATTGTCATGGCAATGATGATTCTGATGATTGGTGATGGTGATGAATATGACAATGATAATAATAATGATGATAGTGGTAATGATGATGATGAAGATATTGATGATTCTACCCAAACATGATGATAATAATGATGATGATGATATCAATAATGATAATGATGGTGGTGATGATGCCATGCCAATAATCATCCTGATGATAATGATGATTAAAACAATGATCATAATATAGATGATCATTTTGATGACAATGATGGCGATGAGCTCGCCTCATGCTCCGCTAGGAAGCTAAGAAGATGGAGATGAGAGGTGGTAATTATATCAATGATCATGGATATAATGGTCATGCTTATGATAACGATGACAATAATATTATGATGGTGACAATGTTGGTGGTGGTGGTGGTGATATAGTTTAATGATAATGGTATCATATTTTCAGTGTATCCTGCTGCATCAGGGGG
Organism: Metridium senile; assembly: GCA_949775045.1. Lineage (NCBI taxonomy): Eukaryota > Metazoa > Cnidaria > Anthozoa > Actiniaria > Metridiidae > Metridium > Metridium senile. Next base: position 13,436,059 of record OX459097.1, on the reverse strand, counting down.
AGGAGCAGCAATAAAGAAAGCAATTACCATCCCAGGGGTGCTTATGTTAAGTATGTAACTTTCTAAATAAGTATGTTTTTAAATGTTCAATGTTAGTGTTCAATGATGGACCTTGTTTACCCGTGGGTGGGGGCTCTGATGCTGCTCATCGGATATTTCATCTTGAACAGCTAGCTGTGTCAATTAGTAGTTTTTACTCCTTTTTAAAGATATCATGTATTTGTCATTCTTGTTGTCATGTGCTCATATTGAGTACAATATTCTTTATCTTTGTCTTTAGTAGTCAATCTATATTTTTGACACTTTAACTGGTTACCCAATGAACAGTTTAATTAAAAAAAATTATAATGCAATGTTTTAGGATCAATAAAAATTATTTGAAATAATGTTATCTGCACTTCTTATGTGATAGGGCAGTGAGTTCCATAGTTTAGGGGCTGAGATTGAATATTGAGATTCAACCCCTAATCTGAAGATCTTTGGATCTGTCAGTCCCTCCAGATTCATGTACTTGGTCTTGTATCTAATGCAAATTGTTTGCCATCCTCAGGTATTTCTTCTTTTATACACGTCACTGCTGTCAACTGCATTGATCCCATACTAGAACCTTATGCAGAAAAAGTAAGCAGTTATTATCAATGTAAAAATAAAAATCATTTATTATGAATATGTTTATCCATTCATAAACTATGTTATCTTTTTTATATTATAACTATGTTTATTAGTTTTGATCTTCAGGCAAAAGCTATAATCATGTGCAAAATACCTTGGGACATTAACTGGTTTTACATGAAAAATATTTCAACATCATTTTTCCGTTTCCCCCTCTCCCCCGTATCAATGTTGAGTTTTGGGAATGTGAAACGGTTGTCATTTGAAAGACCAATCAACATTGCTTAGGGGGAAGGGGGTTTGCAAATTAAATTTGAAACATTTTGTATATTTTTTAAAACTCAAACAAAAACGCTCATAGAATGTGACAATGTCCCAACAATTTTGCACATGATTGTAGCCTGCAAAAAGCTTCAGCATGAGGATAATGGAGCTTGGGAAACCTGCTTTGCAGGCTGGGTAATATATAAAATGTATTTTCTTTGTTTGTAGTTTGGGGTCAATACGATAGGTGTAGGATTGCTTTTTCTTTATTCCTCTTTGACTTACATGGTATCTACTCCCTTGACTGGATGGATTCTACAGAAAAAGGTAACATAAAAATGGAAGAATAAAAGCCAAGATCTGCCAACAGATCTGTAAACATCATAATGAAAGGATATTTGAAGACTTGAAGGATAGCAGTTCTATATTTCTTTCCTAATTTATCATTTCTTTGTTTAATTTCTCTTCTTTTTTTTTTTCATTTCACTTTTCCATTCTGTCATTCTCTCAATTTTATTTGTGAACTTTGTCCTGATCCATGGATGTTTTTGTTTATTTTATTATATTGATTTGTATATTCCTTGTTATTTATTTGTTTCCTCTTTCCTTCTTTTCTTTCAATTTGATTTCTTTTTTTATCCATGGATTTTGTCATTCATCAAATTATTTATATACTCCCTTCTTTATTCTCATTTAAACCATTTATCTCCTTTCCCTTTTCTCTTTTCTTTCAATTTCATTTCTAATTTTGTCTATAAATTTTGTTATTCATGAAACTGTTTGTTTATTCAAGTATATTCACCTATATATTCCCAATTTATTCATTCATTCCTTCCCTTTCTCTTTCCTTTTTTCTTTCAGCTTCATTTCTAATTTTGTCTATGAATTTTGTCAGCCTTGTAACTATTCAAGACATTTATTCGAGTATTTCCACATATAAAGCGCCAATATCAATGTACATTTTCATCATGTATATTTCATATTTATTCATCAATTCCTCTTTCCTTGTTCTTCTTTTCTCATTCCTCATTTGTTTCTATTTCAGTCGTGGAGGAGATTCCTGCTTGTTTTTAGTTCTTTCCTTACGTTTATGTCATTGTTATTTATGGGCCCTGCGCCGTTTCTAACTCCATTTATCCCTACAAGGTATGGCAGCAACCTAAATACAGTAACTCAATAATTTCACGTTTTGCTAAATTCTCTAATAAAGATGATAATGATGATAATGATGATGATGTTGATAATGACGATGTTAACAATGAAGATGGTATTGTTGTTGTTGTTGTTGATGATGACAACAATGATAATGGTGATGATGATGATAATGACGGATGGTATTTGTGTTGGTGATGATGATAATGATGATAATGATGATGATGTTGATAATGACGATGTTAACAATGAAGATGGTATTGGTGTTGTTGTTGTTGTTGATGATGACAACAATGATAATGGTGATGATGATCATGATGATCATGACAGATGGTATTGGTGTTGTTGGTGATGATGATGATGAAGGATAATGGTGATGATGATGATGATAATGATGGTGATAATAAAATTGATGATGATGATTACATAAGTGGTGGTGTTGGTGATGATGAATGATAATGATTGTGAGAGATGATAATGATGATGATATTCATAATATTGATAATGATGATGATAATAATGATAGTGATATGATAATGATGATGATGATAATGATGATATTAATTATGATGCCGGATAATGATGATGAAAGCTGTACATTTAATCAACCATGAAAGAGCAATAATTATATAAACGGAAATGTATTTTTCTACGAAATTCAATGTAAAATACTGGTTCTAATCCTGTCCGGGACCGTTTTTTTCATCAACAAAACATTTTCTTTACACTCATAGAAGCATACATTATCATATATTGATTTGCGGATGAATGGTATTATTGGCTTATAAATGATTTTTGTTGTTTCAGAACTGTTTGGTTGTTGGCAGTATCCATGGCATTCTGTGGTATTGGTGATGCTGTCTTCTTTGTTCCTGTACTGCCTGAATTACAACGATGTTGTCAGTATGTATTGCCCTGTATTAGACGTGTTGCCATGCAGTAATCATCATCATCATTCAATATTATCATAGTAATCAGCATCATTCAGTATCATCGTACAGTAATCATCAAGATCATCATCACACCACCATCATCACTATCGTCATCATAATCACTATCGTCATCATAATCACTATCGTCGTAGTCATTCCCGCCATCACCATCATCATTATCATTAGGATCAATATCATGACCATCATCACCGTCATCGTCATCATCACTATCATCACCACCACCACAATTTAAATCAACTTTCTTATCATACCTTCACTATCGTTCTCGTCATCATCATCACTATCGTCATTATCATAACCACCTTCAAAATTGTCATTGTCGTCTCTATCATTATCATTGATGTCATTAACCATCATTACCACTACACCAACATCGTTACCTTTATAATCATACGATCATCACCTTACAAGTGTATTTGGTCAATACAGAGAAAGAGGTCTTCCCAAAGGACCCACGACTGATTCAGTTACGTCTGGACTTTATACTGCTTTTTATAATTTAGGGTAAGTAACTCTTATTCATATACTGCACCGAGAATGGTGATGAATAAATATAATATATCACGTCTGAACCTTTCACTGCTGTGGTCCAGGTTCGAGTGTCGGCTCTGACATGGATTATATGTGAGCTGAGTTTGTTTGACGTGTTCTCTCTATGACACGAGGGTTTTTCTCCGGGCTATCCGGTTTTCCTCCTTCCGCAAAAATGAACATGTGAGCTGAATTGTGCGCACAATAATTAAACGTAGAGGTAGTGAGTGTGTGTCTGAGTCTCCCCCATTAGTAGGGCACACGTGTCCAGCCTAGAAGAATTGAGACGTTAAAAAAAGTGATTTATTTATTTTATTTTTTTAGTGACTGGCCTACTTATTGAGGAGACTGGCTTATGCAGACCTAACCTGAGTATCAGGCTCTGACCCCGAAGGCCTGATACTCAGATTAATGCAGACCCCACTCACTACCTAACTAACTTTGCTCACATGTTGATTTTTGCGGAGGGAGGAAAACGGGATACTCCTAGTTGTGGCATGGGAGTGAACAACACATCAAACAAACGTATCTCACATATAATCATAGTTAATAGAGGGGACTGGTTATGAAACCTTTTGTTGTACTTATTTGTTTGCATTGCGAAGTTGAACCGGTCTCGACCATGCACAAATTGTTCTTTATGGCCAATCAAAATTGCAAAATGAGTCAGCATAAACCTTTTCTACGAGATTATTGTAAGGAATATTGTAATATTTGTTCTAAATCTTTGAGTATTTTGAAGCAACAGCCAAAATATTGATTTTTTGTCTGCTCACTCAGACGAATCTAATATGGCTAAAACAATTGCAAAACAAAAGGTTGTGCAGGGTCACGCTTGAAAAAAAGTGTACAAAAACATACAACAAAAGGCTTCATAACCAGTCCCCTCTATTAACTATGATATAATACATGCCCGAGTCGGAATCAACCCTAGACCACACCCATGCCACCGATGAAACACGTTCGATCATGCTGTTCGAATAAGAAAACAATAAAGATCGGTTGTATAAGTTTCAAAACTTTAACTCATTTCATCTGGGTTTCTATGCTGATTAGTGTTTAGCATGCTAATGTTGCTTTAGTCTCCACCGCAGCCGTGTTAAGCCTCGTCACGCAACCCTCCCTCATCAGTGATTACGGAGCGTTGCGTGACAAGGCTAAACACTAATGTTGCTTCTGTGTGGGTTTTGATGTTTAGAAGTTTTGTTGGCCCCGTCGTTGGTGGTTTAATGCACGATTACCTGGGATTCCAGTGGACAACGACCGTAAGTACAAAGTCGATATAAAGACACAATGTCCTCCGCCGTACATTTTTACATAACATACTCTAATGATGGTAAGCCGCGTGGCCGCAGTGGGCACCTTCTGTAGCGGCCCGTATACATATGACTAATTGCAAAGCGCATTTAAGTAATGATGTGTGTAAGAACGAGGCAGGCAAACGGCAATGGAATGCAGAAAAGTGCTAATTGTGTATTGTCTAATCTGTCCATCTCATTGGTTAAAACATGAAAATCTGCCATAATTTCAAAACTAAGCGGATTTTTTAATATTTTATTTGATATCTGATTCCCTTTTCATCTAAGATTTTCTGAGCCTTTTTATATCAAAATTTCTATGTGAGAACATATCGAATTGTAAACGTCATTTGGCTATTGTTTTGAGCGCTTATGATTGGACGAGATCTTTTAGTACAAAAGAAACTTTGTCACAAAACAGAGTTTTTGCACATTTTATTTTTACAATGTGTTACCTATAGGCTGATATACTTTCAGTCTGAAAACTAAGACATTCTTATGTGGGGAGGTTGCTATTGCCGCAGAACAATAGAGAGTTGCCTACTTCTTACACACACCATTACTTAAACATTTAAATGCACTATCTAGAGCACCACATTACAATACATCCCTAACCCTGTAAGCCGTGTGATTGCCATGTGACCCTTCAATAGCATCTTAAATATTACATTATAATTAATTGTTTAATTAACTTGTAATTTCTATTTAATAATGTAGATTTTTTTTTGTAGATCATGGCCTTTACTGTAGCAGGGCAGGTATGTTCTTCCATTCGTAATTCATTCTATGTTTTATTACATGTTAAACGTAATTTTTTTCCTTTTGCTCTTTTCGTAGACTGTTTTCCTTGTGATATTCTTCTGCATTAGTAGGTAAGAACCTAACAAACTCGCATTCATTCATATATCAATCAAGTCCGTTCATTCATTCATTCATTCAATCATCCATTCCTTCCTTCCTTCCTTCCTTCCTTCCTTCCTTCCTTCCTTCCTTCCTCCATCCATTCATCCATCCATTCATCAATTCATTCATCCATCAATTTCTTCATCCATCAATTCATTCACTTATTCATTTATTCATTCATTCATTCACCCATCCTTCCATCAATTCATTCATTCATTTATTCATAAACTTTATGTTGATTCGGATTTAAGATAAGCAGTACACACTAGTACTGATCTGTATATATTTATATATCTTTGTCTCTTTTTAGACGTCCACCATTAGCCAATCACGCCACAGAAATTGAACCTCCTATTTTGAATAACAGCATCAACGCGGGACATTCCTACGGGTCAATATCTACATGATGTAAAAATGGTAGCAGAGTAAATCGTTGCATCCACACTTACTCTCCTTACTCACTGTAAAAACGACTAAGTAGTGGTAGCTCAAATAACTGAGTAAATCGATGCATTCACATTTACTCACTGTAAAAACAACTAAGTAGTGGCAGCTCAAATAGCTGAGTAAATCGATGCATCCATATTTACTCACTGTAAAAACGACTAAGTAGTGGTAGCTCAAATAGCTGAGTTAATCGATGCATCCATATTTACTCACTGTAAAAACGACTAAGTAGTGGCAGCTCAAATAGCTGAGTAAATCGATGCATCCACATTACTCACTGTAAAATCAACTAAGTAGCGGTAGCTCAAATAGCTGAGTAAATCGATGCATCCACAGTTACTCACTGTAAAAACGACTAAGTAGCGGTAGTTCAAAAAGCTGAGTAAATCGATGCATCCACAGTTACTCACTGTAAAAACGACTAAGTAGTGGTAGCTCAAATAACTGAGTAAATCGATGCATTCACATTTACTCACTGTAAAAACGACTAAGTAGTGGTAGCTCAAATAGCTGAGTAAATCGATGCATCCATAGTCACTCACTGTAAAAACAACTGAGTAGTGGTCACTCAAATAACCATAGTTAATTCTATTAACTATATAAATTAACTGAGTAAATCGATGCATCCATAGTTACTCACTGCAAAAACGAATTAGTAGTGGTAGCTCAAATAGCTGAGTTAATAATACTAATAATAATTTATTCACTGCACAAAAAACTAAGTATAATGGCTACTCAAAAATTGGTAGCTGAGTAAAACGATGCATTCACAGTTTCTCACTGTAAAAACTCATTCTTCTTAATATAAAAATATCTTTTGAGATCTCTCTTTCATAAACCAATCACGTTTTTATCAATATGTACAGATACAATAGTTAATATTTAATTGTTTTACACCGATATTTTATATAAATCTAAAATCATTTTTAATTCTAATATAAGGGAAGGGAAGGGTGTGTGTGTGTGTAACTGCACAAAAATGAAACTGGACGCCATCTTGATTCAAGATGGTGGACATAGAGTTGTTTTAATTTTCATTTTTGGCTTATCGAAGCTTGGAGCCAAAGTTTAGTGTGTGGGCAATTTTATTACTATAAAGTGAAACTATAACCTTTTATTTGTAGCCAATAACTTTTTATATTGTTCTTTTTCGAGGTGTGTGTGTGTGTGTGTGGGGGGGGGGGGGGGGGGGGGTTGACTCCTATTGCCGAAGTGGTCGGAGTGATCGAAGTATCGAAGTATCGGGTTAAACACACCTATTTCAATAATCGTCATAATTAGTATACGGACCACACTATGAAGCATGCAAAGGATGACGCGGTATTTCTTCCCTTGTTATAGATTCATTCATAACATATTTTGGTTGGACGTGTTTGTGTTATATAACCATAACCAAGTTGTTGCAGTGGTAGATGGTAAAACAATTTTTTCTTTAAATCAACGTGTAATAAATCAGAAATTATGTTCATATTACCGACATCCCTTGCAGGCTTCAGAGTGTGGACTGTAGTTTTGATTGCGACAACAATTTTTTGAAATAGGTGTATATATTTCGGTTAGTACCTTTTAGGTTTCTTGCTCAAAAGTAAATTACGTAACATGACTTCCCACACAAATGTTCAAAGACGACGGAGGTCACCCCTACCACTTGGACCTTTTGTGTGATCGTGTTCGATGTTTTCATGTTGCATGTGTTTTAATATTCCATTCCATATATTTAGTATATATTTGTGTTTATCATATACAACATTTGTAGGATTGTCACGCAAGGTTGTCACTTTTCTGTCACACAAAACTCTACCTGCGTGACGACTCTACGAATGGTAAGGCCTGGTATATTTGTGTACAGTGGTACCTCTATTAAGCGGTCACCCTCGGAACTTTCCAAAGTGGCCGCTTAATAGAGGTTGGCCGCTGAAAAAAGGTATATAGAATAGGTATAGGAATAGATTTGGGACTTTTTATTGTGGCCGCCTAATAGAGGGTGACCGCTTAATGGGTGACCGCTTAATAGAGGTACCACGGTATTTCTATTTTGTATTTGGTAATTTAGGGAAAAAGGTATTAGGTATTTGGGCATCTCTCTCCCCTAGGCTTGCCTTGGGTCCTTAAGTCGCCTTAAATCGCTTAAAATTGCCCTATGTCGCCTCTGATTTTCCTATGTTTTTTCTAAAATCGCCTTAAATCGCACTAAGTCGCATTAAATAATGGCGACTTAAGGACACGAGGCAGGTCTCCCCTTGGCCAGGCCTGAATTAATATAAAAGTAAAATATGAAGGCATAAGACACAACTAGTGTGCCTACGTCTTATAGTATATTGTATAGTATATTAAAGTATTAAAATTTTAGATTGTCAGATAAAAATAAAACACAATAAATAATAAAAAAAATTTAATAAACAATTATACATTATTTATTCACTCGTTTAGCCTGCGTAGCTCCCCTTCCCCTCCCCCCCCCCCCCCCCCCCCCCCCCCCCCCCTAATCCCCAAGAGCCGCCACGCAGACTATTGACCGCTCGGCGGTCTGCGTAGTTGAGAAGAAGTGAAAAGGTCTTCATTTTTTATCTCTTCTTTATAACTCCGTAGGCCTTCCTATTTTAAAAGCACTCAATTCAAATCTTGGCTATTAGACAGCACATACAAAACCCATGCAGAATTTCGCGTGATCTGATTGGCGCCCGTAGTATCTATTCTTATCGGAAAACAAGATCAACTTGTTTTGATAGTTTCGTGACCGATGACCCGACATAATGCAGGCTCAATATTTAAAACTATAATTCTCATATTTCATTGGAAACTTCCGCAAATGTTTCCCAAAGTTTAGTCTACTAAAGCAAAGAAACGACAGTTATTTATTATCAGTACTTAACTATTACACTGTGGTTGAGGTGTTTTCAAATATAAACATATTGGACGAACAATTTTACTTGAAGAAATGATCCGTGCAAGCTGCTTTGACTCGAACAATTTCGACGAGTAAAAAGATTAAAGTCATTCAAGAAGACACTCGACTTCGAATTTTCGGAATATGAACTTACAAATCTCCCAAGAATCCACAAAATGCTACGGCGACAGTCTTAGTCTTTCAGAGAAGAGCTGTCTTATTGCCAAAGACGAAGACACTATTAAAGAACAACGTAAACAAACGGCAACCACGAACACAGGAAAATGGACAGTTCGTAAAGTTATAATTCTGAGTTTGTTAGCGTTTGTTTACTTCTTAACATGGTGCTGTGTTAGTCTTTGGGCTTCGTTCTTCCCAGTTGAGGTAGGTAAATGTGGATTTAAGGATTTAAAATATGATGAAGTTTGTAGAAGTGTAATAAGTGACCTATAATGTATTGTATTGTCTGTATTCATTGTCCCGTTTGGGAATACTCATGGGGGCTTATTGATTAGCATATGATAATAGTAAATACGATGAAAATGAGGCTTTATAAAATACCATTGCATATGTTGGTAGATGAGTATAATGATGATGGTGATATTAATGATCGTGATGTAATGTTTAATAAAGTCTGACAATGACGACTGGACGGGACAATTCCGCGGAATTTAGCCTGCGAAAGCCGCGCAGGCTAGTCTCCCTCGCAGCCGTTCTTAGTGTCGCACTTTTTATAGATTCTGGTAAATTGTTCCATAATTTGGGGGCGTCAGCAGAAAATGACCTATCCCCATATGTTGTTGTCTTTATTCCTGTAGGTGGCTTAGAAGATTCTTAGGGGCTGTTAATATGAAAGCGAGTTGTCCCTGCTAGCCGGGATAACTCTTTTGTTTTGTATTTCCCGGGGGACTCAAAACAAAAAAGTTATCCCGGCTAGCAGGGACAACTCGCCTTCATATAAATAGCCCCTAATTCGCCGATCTCAGGGAGCGTGTTGGCGAATAACTTGGCGATCAAAAAGATGATAATATTTATGACGATAATTGACACTCTTCCTAGTTTGGCTGAGATAAAGGGTGTCTGACAACTACATGATGACAATGATAATAGTGATGACAACGATGATCAGTGATGATGGTTATAACGGCGATGATGATGATGGTGATAATCATGTACGCGATGATAACCATGATGATTATGACAACGATTATGATGATGGTTATCAAGATGACGATAACAATAATACCGATTATGATGATGAGATGATGACTGATGATAATGACGATAATAATAATGATGATGATGATGATGATGATGACTATGATGGTAATGACGATAATCATGATGACGATAATAATGATGATGATTATGATGATGATGACTATGATGGTAATGACGATAATCATGATGACGATAATAATAATGATGATGATTATGATGATGATGACTATGATGGTAATGACGATAATCATGATGACGATAATAATAATGATGATGATTATGATGATGACTGATGGTAATGACGATAATCATGATGACGACAATCATGATGACGATAATAATAATGATGATGATTATGATGATGATTACTGATGGTAATGACGATAATCATGATGACGATAATAATAATGATGATGATTATGATGATGATTACTGATGGTAATGACGATAATCATGATGACGATAATAATAATGATGATGATTATGATGATGATGACTATGATGGTAATGACGATAATCATGATGACGATAATAATAATGATGATGATTATGATGATGATGACTATGATGGTAATGACGATAATCATGATGACGATAATAATAATGATGATGATTATGATGATGATTACTGATGGTAATGACGATAATCATGATGACGATAATAATAATGATGATGATTATGATGATGACTGATGGTAATGACGATAATCATGATGACGACAATCATGATGACGATAATAATAATGATGATGATTATGATGATGATTACTGATGGTAATGACGATAATCATGATGACGATAATAATAATAATGATGATGATGATGGCTGATGGTAATGACGATAATCATGACGATAATCATGATGACGACAATTATGATGACGATAATAATGACGATTATGATGATGATGACTGATGATAATGACGATAATCATGATGACGATAATAATAATGACGATTATGATGATGATGGCTATGATGATAATGACGATAATCATGATGACGATAATAATAATGACGATTATGATGATGATGGCTATGATGATAATGGCGATAATCATGATGACGATAATAATAATGATGATGATTATGATGATGATGACTGATGATAATGACGATAATCATGATGACGATAATAATAATGACGATTATGATGATGATGGCTATGATGATAATGGCGATAATCATGATGACGATAATAATAATGACGATTATGATGATGATGGCTATGATGATAATGGCGATAATCATGATGACGATAATAATAATGACGATTATGATGATGATGGCTATGATGATAATGGCGATAATCATGATGACGATAATAATAATGACGATTATGATGATGATGGCTATGATGATAATGACGATAATCATGATGACGACAATCATGATGACGAAAACAATAATACTGATTATAATGTGTTAATAATAATAATAACAATAATAATAGAAGGAAATAGGTTATTCCTCGTGGAATGTGAAATTAAAAGGATACTTAATCAATGACTTCAATCGTGAGACAATTGATTAAGTATCCTTTTAATTTTAACAATAATAATAATGATGATGATGATGATGATGATGATGATGATAATAATAAATTCCTTCCAATCTTTTTCTTATTTTCGCCTTCTATTATTTCTTAGGCTGAAAAGCGCGGCGTCAGTAGCACAGAAGTCGGTCTAATCTATGGTACGTACAGTCTAGTGGCCTTTGTAGCGTCCTTTTTGTATGGCCCATTTATAGTAAGTATCAAACGCGACTCTACTGAAATATCTCTTCCCCCTCCCCTCCCCTCCCCTGCTCGCCCCCAATGCCCGCACGTCCTTGTTTAATAAAACAGATAGTTTACCACGAAATTAATCAGAAGGAAAAAGGAGGGAATATATGCAGTCTGAAACCTTCACGCTTGTGTTCCGTATAGGACCGATAAAGACGCACGATTTCACGTGTAAAGAGTCTCACAATCGTAAAGTCGTACTATAATACAGGGTTCGTGCTACTCCTTAAACTCCTTGAAAACTCCTTAGATTTGATTTACGTTTTTAAGGGCACTTGAAAAGCCCTTGAATTTTAGAAAATCAGCAAAAACTCCTTAAAAACTCCTTAATCTAGCTAAAGTAGGGTCAAAATTCAAATTCAAATTCAATAAAAATTCTAGTATTGTACATCATTTTTACATTTTCGTAAATTCGTAAATTTTTGTATCTCAAAGTTGTCGCAAAAAGTGCTTAAAAATTACTTTTTGGTCCTTGAAAACTCCTTGAAAACTCCTTAGATTTTGTTTACTGACATCAGCACGAACCCTGATAATAGCAACTAGACGCACTTAATGCGTTTACTCAGGCTACGTCATATAGAGTAGTAATTGATATGTGGTTTACCTGTGGCATTACGTCATGTGTAATCTCGACATAACGATAGACCCATAGATAGAAAAGGTAAACCTAGACTCAGGCTCCCCTGTGGGGTAGCCTGAATAATAAGCTCAAAATCGTGTCGTTTGCTGGGTGTGTTGTAATGTTGATTCATATCTTTAGGTTCCACGAATTGGTCCGTATTTTGTTTTATTTGCTGGATTGTTCGTCAATGGAGGCACAAACATTATATGTGGGTAGGTTATGTGTGATCTTTGCAATAGCAACGCAAGAAAAACGCAAAGGCGACGCAAAGAAACGTAACAGCAATGCAAGAAAAACGCAAAGGGACGCAAAGAAACGTAACAGCAACTCAAGAAAACCGCAAAGGCGACGCAAAGAAACGTTACAGTGCTTTAAGCACCAGGAGAGGCGCTATATAAACAATCAAGTTAATAAGAGTGAATGGTCTGATCCCAGGTGTAATCGATGTAGATGAGGCATGATCGTTCGGGGTGGTGTAGTCATCTTCACAGTAAAGAAAACGCAAATGAAACGCGAATGGTGCTCAAAATAACACAAAAGTAACGACAAAATAAACTGCAGAAGCAACGCAAACTAATTAAAAAGTATTTCAGAGAAAACATAAGATAACGCAAAGGCCACGCAAGACAACGTAAAGGCAACGTAAACGAACGTAAACGCAGCACGACAGAGTAAACGTAAACGTAAAGATATGACTATAAAATCAAAGCAAAAGAAATGCTAAAACAGAAAAGTAACTTTTAAGCATGTTCTTGACGGTATATATACTTGTTTTCTATTTTAGTTTTATCAATGCCATTACTGAGCACCGATTGTTCTCAATCTATTGTCTTATCGTGAGATCCGTGGGGGCACTGGGTGGAGCAGCATGCGAGACGGCAATCGTTGTCATAGTAGCTGATGAGTTCCGAGAAAATATCGCCATTGCAATAGTAAGATGAAATTAAAAGAGAGGAAACAATTTTTTTCAAAAATAATTTCGATCATTATATTTTACAGCGCGACGCGCCTTACCGTTTCCACCAGACAAACATTTTTGACACTTTTTTGATTGAAAGGCGGAGTCATCACAAAGGTGCCGACACCGAAATGATTTGAAACTCGCTACACCTTTGTGATGACTCTGCCACTCGATCAAAAAAGTGTCAAAAATGTTTGTCTGGTGGAAACGGTAAGGCGCGTCGCGCTGTAAACGTGATGATATTGATGGCGATTAATGATGATTCAGATGACTGTAATCTTCGTGATTCTAATGTTTAAATATACGTTAAGGATGATGATGATAATGATGATGATTCTAATGTACATGATGATAATGATTCTAATGTTCATATGATGATGATGATTAGGATGACTGTAATCTTCGTGATTCTAATGTTTACATATACGATAAGGATGATGATGATGATAATGATTCTAATGTTCATATGATGATGATGATTAGGATGACTGTAGGCTTCGTGATTCTAATGTTTACATATACGATAAGGATGATGATGATGATAATGATTCTAATGTACATGATGATGATGATTAGGATGACTGTAGGCTTCGTGATTCTAATGTTTACATATACGATAAGGATGATGATGATGATAATGATTCTAATGTACATGATGATGATGATTAGGATGACTGTAGGCTTCGTGATTCTAATGTTTACATATACGTTGATGATGATGATGATGATAATGATTCTAATGTTCATGATGATGAGGATTAGGATGAGTGTAATCTTCGTGATTCTAATGTTTACATATACGTTAAGGATGGTAATATAACGATACTAAAGTTCATAATGATGGTGATTAGGGTGACTGTAATCTTCTCGATTCTAATGTTTACATACGATGATAAGGCTGATGATGATGATGATAAGGATGATGATGATGATGATAAGGATGATGATGATGATTGAAGTGTTAAAGACAACAATAATAATGATGACTGTTGAGATGGTAACTTTAAATAATACCGACTTGTTATATTTAATGCAGGGTCTTCTTAGAGTCTTTACCGGTCTAGGGTTCATTATTGGTCCAGTGCTTGGCGGAGGATTATATTCGGTGAGTTGCTTTATCTTATTTATCTTTAGTATAAATACACGAGTGATTTTAGAAAATCGTGCACGGCGATTGGCTGAGAAATTTCTCGATAATCATTTTTCGCGCAATTTTAAGATTAAGAAATGAACAGTTTTTCTTCAAAAAAATCTGGTTATACAGTGGTACTCTATTAAGCGGTCACCCTCGGGACTTGATTCGTGAAAACGCTTTGCGTAACTCCGTGATCCGTGAAATCATGAAAAAAACGGCGCGTGATTCGTGATCCGTGCCCCCTCTTCCCCACCCTGACCTCAGGCTCGGTGAATATCGGTGAATAATAATCTTGACTCCGAATAGTTGTTAAAGATATAAGTTCCCTCTATTTGTCTCTATGAAGCTGTTGTTTATCTTATCTTGTTGTCGTTCAGCTTGGTGGTTTTGGTCTTCCTTTGTTCGTTACTGGAGGATCGTTACTAGCAGCTCTTCCGTTCGTGTGGTTTTTCCTACCAAGAAAAGGTAGGTTTTCATAATAAATTACCGAGTAAACTAGTACTCTTTTACTCCGACGAAGGGCTAAAGCTCGAAACGTCAGTAGTGTTACTGTGCGACTCGCCGTACCGTAGTCACTTACAAAAACGTTTGATGAATTTTTGACATTATTTTGACACTTTTTCATCTCAATCGGACCAATCAGACACACGTTTATATCGAGAGGCGGAGTTAATATCGATCAGAGGCGGAGACTTTAGAAACTTTGATGTCTGTGATTGGTCCGATTGCGATAAAAAAAATGTCAAAATAATGTCAAAAATTCATCAAACGTTTTTTTAAGTGACTACGGTACGGCGAGTCGCACAGTAAGTCAACATTTTTTACGATTTTACAAATTTCATTATATTACCTATCGTTTATATCAAACACCGACGCAGCCTATACTAGTTTATTCGCTAGTTTCCATTGAAGTAAGTTAAGTCAACATTTTTAACGATTTTACAAATTTCATTATATTACCTATGGTTTATATCAAACACCGACGCAGCCTATACTAGTTTACTCGCTAGTTTCCATTTAGTACTGGATAGAGTGCGTAATAAAGATTGCATCTAATTTCCCTCTACCTCTTTCCTTCGTATTCCTCGTCCTTCATGATCACCTCTATCGTTTTCAATCCGTTCTCCTACTTCCTGCTGATATCAATCAATCAATCAATCAATCAATCAATCAATCAATCAATCAATCAATCAATCAATCAATCAATCAATCAATCAATGAACCAATCAATGAACCAATCAATGAACCAATGAACCAATCAATCAATCAATCAAACAATCAATCAATCAATGAACCAATCAATGAACCAATCAATGAACCAATCAATCAAACAATCAATCAATCAATCAATCAAACAATCAATCAATCAATCAATGAACCAAACAATCAATCAATTTATCAATCAAACAATCAATCAATCAATCAATCAATGAACCAATCAATCAAACAATCAATCAATCAAACAAACAAACAATCAATCAATGAACCAATCAATCAATTTATCAATCAAACAATCAATCAATCAATCAATGAACCAATCAATCAAACAATCAATCAATCAATCAATCAACCAATCAATCAACCAACCAATCAACCAATCAATCAATGAACCAATCAATGAGCCAATCAATGAACCAATCAAACAATCAATCAATCAATCAATCAAACAATCAATCAACCAATCAATCAATCAATGAACCAATCAATGAACCAATCAACCAATCAATCAATCAATCAAACAATCAATCAATCAATGAACCAATCAATGAACCAATCAATCAAACAATCAATCAATCAAAGAATCAATCAATCAATCAATCAATGAACCAATCAATCAATCAATTTATCAATCAAACAATCAATCAATTAATCAATGAACCAATCAAACAATCAATCAAACAAACAAACAATCAATCAATGAACCAATCAATCAATTTATCAATCAAACAATCAATCAATCAATCAATGAACCAATCAATCAAACAATCAATCAATCAATCAATCAAACAAACAATCAAACAATCAATCAACCAATCAATCAATCAACCAACCAATCAATCAATTTATTAAAGTCATAACGTGGGATAAGGTCGCCCTTATACATCAGAGCCAGAGGTTCGTGTAAACACCCTATGACAATTATATAAATATATTGAATTATATATAGAAAATATAAACATGAAAATATAAATAGTACTTAAATAGATATCTTCATTCATATCTCTCCTCCTTCCCGTACCTTAATTCTTTTTCTCTCCCTTCTCATATTAGTCGCTCTTTCACACTCCTACTGTTTGTCAGTTTTCCTTCTGTCTTCTCTCGATGCTTCTTCCTACTTTTCTAGAGTCCACTTTTAGTTCTCCACCTACAATCATGTTCAAAATTATTGGGACATTGCAACATTTTAATGACCGTTTTCTTTAGAAATGTTTTTTTTTTAATGGATAAAATACACAGGGTAGCTTTGGCAGCCCCCTCCACCCTAAAGCAATGTTGATTGGTCTTTCTCATGAGAACAGTTTCACATTCCTAAAATTTAACATTGATTCGGGGGAGAGGGTGGGACGTACAATTTTTGCTAAATTGTCCTATGGTATTTTCATATGTTATTCCTTCCCTACTTTTCCCTAGCCTTAAGGGCCCGGGCAAACGGTTTCAACATTTGCTTCAACATTTGTTCGATTTTGTTGAATGGCAAGTGTCTAAGCCGTTTGCCCACCTTTTCAACATTGTTGAAACGTGTTGAACCAATGTTGAATTGATTTTGAAAGAGTTTAAACACGTTTAAACTTTGCTTCAACTTCCATTCAATATTTCTTTTGTTCTGTGAATGTTGAATCGGAGTTGACTTTGTTTGCCCTGCTCCGTTCAACATTGTTGAATACACCCATGCGCATTTAGTTGTCTTTCAAATATTTAACACGTTTCAACAATGTTGAAAGGGGGTGGCAAACAGTTTCAACATTACCATTCAACAAAATCGAATAGATGTTGAAGCAGATGTTGAAACCGTTTGCCCACCTACGTTCAACATCGTTCAACAACCATTCTACAGCGTTCAACAAAATAAAACAAATGTTGAAGCCGTTTGCCCTAGCCTGAACACTCACTAATTGTTCTTCTGTTTTCTTTATAGAAAGTCACCATGTTGAAATGTCTAGCGGGAGAAAACCGTCTCTAAAGCGAGCCATGTTAATTCCTGGTGTCATAGTTACCAGTAAGTCATTTTGATTTATACTTTCCTTTTAGCTTTTAGTATTGGAGCAAAACACTGTTAATTTCGACTGACCGACTGTTCATCTGGCAGACTGACCGACTGATCAACAATAATAATAATAACCATCTATATTGAGGATACCAACATCACAATTAGTGGTTTACAGAAGGGTCCTCTATTATGTTAAATACTAAAATAGAACAAATCATAAGCTAAGAAGTATAAAAAATCTAAATATATACAAATATGTAACCCTAAAACTAAAATACAACAATTCATAAGCTAAGAAGTATAAAAAGTCAAATATATATAAATATGTAACCCCAAAAACCCCATAAACCCGAAACTATATTAATAAAATAACAAAATACTTAAGGATTCAAAATTAGCTCTGCTTAGGCCATGCTTAAAAGTTGTTATTGAATTGGCCTCTCTTAAAGATAAATCTAAGCTATTCCAGACATCAGTTGCAAAATTTATGGTGGTCCAATGGCCCCAACGTCTAGCAGCATTAGACTTTCTTAAGTTATTTTTGTGCCTAGTGTTATATTTATGAAAGTCGACATTAATCAACTGGCTGACTGACCGACTGATCAAATGACCGACTGATCAACTGACCGACTGATCAACTGACCGACTGATCGACTGACCGACTGACCGACTGACCGACTGATCAACTGACCCACTGATCAACTGACCAACTGACCGACTGACCGACTGATCAACTGACCGACTGACCGACTGATCCACTGACCGACTGATCCACTGGCTGACTGACCGACTGACCCCTGATATAGAGACAAATAGATGGAACTTATATCTTAAACAATTATTCGGAGTCAAAGTTATTATTCACCGATATTCACTGAGCCTGAGGTGGATAATTCTTTTAGTATAAATACAAAAGTGATTTTTTCAAAAAGTAATATAACCAGATTTTTTTTGAAGAAAAACTGTTCATTTCTTCTTCTCTTTGTCTTCAGGCTTTTCATATCTAATGGGTGTTATAGCTATATCTTTTATTGAACCAGTATTACAGCCTTTTGCCGAGGAGGTACGTACAGGAAGAAACAGTGGAACCCCGTTTATCCGGCCACCGAAGGGACAGTCCATAGTGGCCGTATTAACGGGGTGGCTGCATTAAGCGGGTACATTTTACAGAAAATTTATGGGCATGCATTTCGTCGGGAAATGAAATACTGGCCGCAATAACGGGGTGGCCGTATTAAGCGGGTGGCCGTAAGGCGGTGTTCCACTGTATAAATAAATATTGTGGTGATAAAAAAAATAAACTGCTGCCAAAGTGATCATACCAAAAGATCGTTTCAAAGGCAACGCAAAAATGACCCCTTTTGCCGATGCAGTTTTAAGAATGTCGATGATAATTTTGATGATAAGGATAAGGATGATGATGGTGATGATGACGAAGATGAAGATGATGATAACGATGATGTCGATGATGATGTTGGTGATCGTTATAATGAGGTTATAACGATGTCAAAATGATGATGGCTATTAAAATGATGATGATAACGATGACGATGATGATAGCGGTGATGATGTAGATGATGATAATGATGATGATGATAACGATGACGATGATAGCGATGACGACGATGATGGTAATGATGCTAGCGATGATAATGGCGATGATGATAACGATGATGATGATGATAGCGATGACGACGATGATGGTAATGATGCTAGCGATGATGATGGCGATGATGATAACGATGATGATGATGATAGCGATGACGACGATGATGGTAATGATGCTAGCAGTGATGATGGCGATGATGATAACGATGATGATGATGATAGCGATGACGACGATGATGGTAATGATGCTAGCAGTGATGATGGCG